>OU426978.1:109504577-110104577 GCA_911387785.2 Aelia acuminata | reverse complement strand
CAAAGAGATTCTTTTTTGAAATGCAATATAGCTGTATCAAGCGATCGAACGTTTCATGATAGAGAAAAACGAAGAAAGCTTTACCAGGATCTCAAAAAAATTAAAGAAATAGACGAAAATGCTGCTATTGTGAGGGATAGGATTAAGTTCCGAGGCAGCTTGTATACATCAGAAGAAATGCAATCTGTCATCAAACATCTAGGACCCACCGGCCAGCAGCTCTAACGATAATTCTTCCCAGGACGGTGTAAACAGGCTGAAAAGAAAAACAGAAGATAACCTGCAGTCCTTTCGTAAATATCCAGGATCGTCATATTGTCCCGAAACTTAATAATCAGAATTGTGGGAAACTTAAAATTTTAAGTTATAATATACATGGCTTGAAAAACAAAATCAATGATAATGATTTAATTGCTTATTTATACCAAATGGATGTATTTTTTTTATATGAAACATTTGTAGAGGAAATAGATATTGTAATTACTTCGCTGATTACGTGATAAAATGGATACCTGCTATTAGAGTATCATCATTTGGGCGAGCTATTGGTGGTTGTGTTTTTGGTTATAAAAAAAAATATGATTTCAGTAAATTTCTATCCTTCATTGAATTTTTTGGGTTTTATGTTATTAGGTTGAATTGTGAAATTGGGTCTGTATATTTTCTGCCTGTTTATCTGAATTGTAATAATTGGGATTATGATTTTTCCTTACTCTGTGATTTATTTGCCGCGCAACCAAGTGAATATTTTATATTGTTAGGCGACCTGAATAGTAGAACTTCGAATTGTCAGGTTATTTCAAAAGATACTATAATTAATAATATGGCAATACAAAAAGAAAGAATTTCGAAAGATAATGTATTTAATTGTAAAGGTAAGAAATTATTAGATTTTTTGTCTGATTATGACCTTATTATATTAAATGGTAGATCAGAGCTTGACCTTCATGGGGAGTACACATATATAGGTTCACAGGGACACTCGGTGAATGATTATTGCTGTGTTTCAAGAGAGATTATCCAACATATTGCATCATTTAGAGTTGACGAGCAATTATTTTCGGACCACTTGCCGATATTGGTGGAATTTTCTATTCAGGTCGAAGCAATCATTGAAACTGCGATCCCAATCTTGTCTAAACTTAATTGGGGAATTCAGGATAAAGAAAAATATTCTGATAAAATAGAAGCCAATTTAAAAAATGTTAGTTATAATAGTGATGTTGCCGATTTGATAGAAATTATTTATCAGGCTGCAAATAAGGGTAGCTTAGTAAAAAATAGATCAATCAATAAAAAATGGTTTAGTAGAGATTGTATTAAGGCAAGGCACAACTCATTTAAGGCATTAAAATTGTTCAGGAAAACAAATACAGATCACGCAAAACAGTTATATATCCAGAATAATAAGATTTACAAAACAACCTGTAAAAAAGCTAGGGAGGATTATTATTTAAATAAGATAAAGGAAATCATGGCATGTAGGAACACAAAGGAATATTGGTCGGCGGTGAGAAGTTTATCAGCTAGGGATATCCAGGGAACAGCTGGCGGAGGGATTAGGATGAGCGAATGGGTGCAACACTTCGGTAGGCTCTACAATCCGACTCTAAGCGCGCCTAGGCCACACTATGCCCAACCCTTGATAAATGACACTTTCCTTGATGAGCCTTTTCTTTTAGAGGAACTGAATAGCGTGTTAGGGCAGGTGAAAAATAATAAAGCTGCAGGGATTGACCGTATACCATATGAATTTTTTAAAAATGTGCCTGAGAAATTTAAAACAATATTACTGGAGCGGTATAATAAGTTCTTTGATAATGGATGGGTACCTAGTTGTTTTAACCAGTCGATTATTTTTCCATTGCATAAAAAAGGAGATTTTAACTCCTTTACTAATTACAGGGGCATTGCTTTTGAAAATACAATTTCTAAAATTTTCACTGGTCTAACATTAAACCGACTAGTGGCTTGGGTTGAAAATAGGGGCTTATTGAAAGAATTTCAAGCCGGTTTTCGAAGAGGCTACTCAACTATAGACAACCTATTTATTTTGATGAGCATCATCCATTCTAAATTAAGGAATAGGGGGCAGAAGGTGTATGCATTTTTTGTTGACCTTTCAGCTGCATTTGACAGTGTAGATCGCTATGCCTTAATGTATAAATTAACCGAGATTGGGGTCTCTACTAAGATAACCCAGATTATTCGTGTCCTGCATGAAAATACATTTGGTTTTGTATGGGGAAAAAGTGGTCTCTCTGAAGGATTTGAAATGAATATGGGTTTGAAACAGGGCGGATTGTTATCACCATTACTTTTTTCCCTCTTTTTGAACGATATAGAGGAATATTTAGACGGAAGCATACTAATAAACACCACGAGGTTAAAGCTCTTGGCTTACGCGGATGATTTAGTGCTCCTCTCCTCAGAGCCTTTGACCCTTCAGATGATGATTAACCAAATCGAGATGTATTTTTCAAAATGGAACTTAAAAATAAATCTATCAAAATCACAGATAATGGTATTTAGAAAAGGCGGTAAACTGTCAAAATTAGAAAAATGGAAATTTGGTGGTGATGATGTTGAGGTTGTAAATAGGTATAAGTACTTGGGTATCACCCTAACGTCTGGCTTGTCTTTGGAATTACATTTCAAAGAAAAATTACATGCAGCTAAGACAGGAATAAATGTAACCTGGAGAAGCATCTTACATAATAACTGTATTACATTTAGTAATAAGATCCGTGTATTTAATACAGTATCACGTAATATACTATGCTATGGTGCGCAGGTATGGGGTGGTCAGATGTTCTATACTGTAGAAAAATTACTGACATTCTTTATCAAAAAAATATTCAGGCTACCTGTAAACTCACCCAATTATTTATTATATTTGGAAACTGGCATTAAACCTCTATATATCCACACTCTAAAATCGCATCTTAAATACATTTTAAAGGTAGTAAACTCGGAGAATAGGTTCACATATTTGTTGGCGATTGAGTCAATTTCAAAAAATGTATTCTGGTACCACAATATAAATTTGCTACTAGTTAAATATCAGATACAACCTTTGCTAACTCCACACAATGTACACAACTGGAAAGAAATATTTCAAAATCTACTTATAAACGTGGAAACACAGTTTGTTCTAGACAATACTGCACGTTGTGAATCCTCCTTAAAAACTGTTCTTTATAAAGAAATAAATAAACAACCATGTCCATTATATATTAATGCGAATCTCAGCAATAACGATATTAGCTGGATTTTTAAAATAAGAGGGGAGCTGCTATATCTAAATTACAATAGGTTTAATGAACTAGCCAGTGGACTCTGTACACTCTGTAATTTGAAAGAAAGGGAAGATATAATACACTTTTTGGCTATCTGTCCAGTATTGAGAGAGTTCAGAGTGAGGTGGTTTAAAAAACATATCCTAAGCAGAACAAAGGTTATAGAATATTTAAATGGGAAAAACTGGACTGCACTGGTTGGTTACTCTAAACAATCGTGGTATTATAGATATAGCCTGACTAAGGAATATAATGGTTGAAAAGAATCTTAATAGAGGGGAGACGGGTGAATATACAGATACTCGTATGTGGGTTTAATTGGTAATTAATTCTTAATTTTTATTATTATTATTATTATTATTATATTATTAGTAGTAGTAGTTTATTATTATATTAGTATTGATTATTATTAATTGTTTTTTCTCTATTTATCATATGTTGTTTATTTGTTGGTCTCTCTTACTATATTTTTGATATTTACAAATTAATTTTAAAAAAAGAGAAATATTTACGTGTAAGAGAGTGTTTTGAGTGAAGGAAAGAGAGTGAGACGGGATTTGTATTCGAATTATTGAGGGTTTTTTGGTTGGATGATTATTGTTTATATTTACTACTCTCCTTCTGCTATTTATATTGTTAAGTTATCGTCAGATGATATACTATAAGTACTAATATGTTCATTTGTACCAAAATAATGTTAATTATTTATTGTACCAAAATAACTTTAATTATTTATTGTACCAAAATAATGTTAATTAGTGATATTATATAAAATAAAATAAAAAAATAAAAAAATTGCTGTATATGAAATAATGCTGTTGGGCTCACTCTGATGGTCTTCGACCAAGAGTATAAATGCATATTATATAATATGTTGGTTATATTTTTAATAAATGCATTTCTTATTATTATTATTATATTAAATCCAGTAATCAAACATTGCAACTGTTTGCATTTAATTTTATTTATCGACTTTCCTTAATTCGACCTGGTATCGAATATTTACTTATATTCGAATATAAATTACTTGAATATATTCTAATGTAAAATACTTGAATTAGTACCGATATCGGTTCTGAGTCAATTGTTTTTCTATAAGATTCTCGGAAATGACTGATAGTCATCAAGTTAACAGTGAAAAATTTTATACTCATATATTTGTTTCGTTTTAGCGCTGATGAAGACCCCATTTTGGATCGAAACGGTTAAATAAAGAAAAAGTTTTATGGCTGAAATTCCTGACTATCAATCATCCCCGAGTATTTATTAAAATATAAATGTAGTCAATCAATCAATCAGTCGGTGCTACAACCCTGTGACGGGTCCTGGCCTCCTCAATGAGCCTCCGCCATTCGGCCCGGTTTTGGGCTGCTACCTTCCAATTTTGGACTCTAAGCAGATCTCGTACGTCTTGTACTGCGGCGTCCATCCACCTGAGCTTGGGCCGTCCGACTCTTCTTGGACAGTGGATTTCCTCCTCCACGACTTTTTTTGGAATTTCATCCGAACTCATCCGTGCAACATGTCCTGCCCACCTAAAGCGTCCCAGCTTAATAAATGTCATAACATTTATATCCTGGAGTAGCTCATAGAGTTCCTTATTTCTTCTTCTTCTCCAGCCTTCCTCATCCCTTACCGGCCCATAGATTCTTCGAAGGATCTTCCTCTCGAAGACCAGGAGATTATTTCTATCCTGTGCAGACAGTGTACATGTCTGGGAGGCGTACGTCAGGACAGGCCTGAGAGTTTAATATAAATGGACTTTTGTTTTCCTGCTAATGAGCTTGCTTCGTAGCTGTTTCAACAGACCAAATTAACATCGGTTAGCCGCTGTGATCCTTCGCTTTATTTCAATGGAAACGTTATTGGTTGATGTAACCTGCGATCCAAGATAAATAAACTCCTCTACTCTTTCGAAGAGGTTCCTACGACAACCTGTCTTTCTTGAGGTCTGGCTACTCCTGTGCACATATATTTCGTTTATAGCCAACCCCATTCGTTCGGCAGCTCTCTGTAGGCTTAAGAAAGACTCAGTAAGTGCAGAAAAAGATCGCGCCACTATATCAAGGTCATCCGCATAACCGAGTAGTTGGACTGATCTATTGAATATGGTGCCATTAAGGCCTATTCACACACATCAGTGACGGCTCCGCTAAATAATCCGTCCGGCTTATTTTGAGATATTCTTCCATGTATTTCAGATGAGTCTGTTTCCACACAACCGGCACAGTACCTTATCAGTGAAGGCAGTGTCCCGTCAGTGATCCATCAGTGAAATTCAGGTCAGTCCTCACCGATATTTTTATTTTTTCACTGACGGTTTCAAACAGTCAGTGGTTTTCTGAATTAATTAAATGAATGACGCATCGAATTGGTGCGTTTGTATTCTGTGCTCTACGATCTGGCAAACCCAAGGAACATGGACTATGAATTCAAAAACACTATTTGGGATAAAATGGGAGAGGAAATGAAAACAACTGGAAAGTAAACACAAATTTATATTAGTCTAATTTCTTTAAAGTTGTTTATAGGTATATAATATAGTGAATTAATTTATCTCTAAAAAAAAAAAAAATTCAATTTAACGTAATCACAGTATATAACCAAAATCCTATGTCATTTTAATGTTTAGATTTACAAACAAGCCCAATGGGTCGTTCATTCATGAAGATCTTTATAAATTATTAATTATATTTTATATTTCTACTAAAATATATTACCATTGGTTTTTTTTTTTTATTAACATCGAAGAATGGAAATTTTTAAAACATGTAATTTCAATTACCGAAAATTTCCCCATCGCTATTTCTACCATATGCCACTATATCAACCGCAATAAAGTTACAATGAGCCAACAAAACAATAGAAAATGTTTTCTTGTAATTGAAAAATAATGATCCAGAGTTAGGAGGGGCCTGTATTGCAACATGTTTACCATCCAAAGCCCCAATACAGTTAGGCAGCCCCTCCCTTTGGAAATTTTTTCGTCATTTAAAGATAGAATTTGACTTTCCATAATGTAAGGAAGCAAGTTTAAGAACAAATAATGTGCAGAACAAGTAGAATTTTAGTAGTGGGAAAGGTACATAAAGGTAAAAAAGCTGATTAGCAGATCCAAATGAAGGGCTGTGGAGCTGCAGCCCCCCCTTTACGATCGGCTAGATCCGCCCATGGATCCTGTTGATGTCTTTCTAAATGGGGTAGCTCCTGCTCTAAAAAAATTACCACCACGATACTGGCACTATGCCAAAGAAGAAATATTTGCTACCGTACAAAAATACGAGAACAAATTGCTCATGGAGGAAGAAGCAAAATCTCAGTCAACTCAATTTTCCGCTCCTACATTTTCCGGAGAGCCTTCAACTTGAAGAGGTATTCAGCTTATTCTTAATATGGGTGAAAATCAAAGTCTTGGTCATGAAAGGCAACCATATTAACAAATTTTGAGGCTTTATAAAAAAAATGAACATATATTATTCTAGTTTATTTAAAAATGATTTGATAATAAAACTGTTATAAAAAAAATTTTTTTTTTTTACTAAATACTATTAATATTTTTTTTTACCTAATAAACTTTTATGTTGTGAGTTTTATTCTATCCGACTTACCTTAAACAAACCGCGAGCCGTTCTCTTGGAGAAATTGATTTTCCCCCGTGTGTCCTGTTTTTTTCAAATTCTCTTCTAGTTTGCATAAGAGAATGTTGAATGCATTTTCAGACATTCTGAAATATTCATAAAACTTTTCTCCATCGTCCTCAATTCCAGAGTGTAGGGAACTCTACTTCTGTTTGTTTTTTTATCCAAGTCTGATTAACCCACTGTTTCCTAACTTGTTGGATCTCCTCTTCATCCTGAATAAGTGCAATCAGTAGCAACTCTTTTTTAGAAAACCTGGTCGTATTTAGCAACAATGTACGTAATTTTTAGCTGAGAAAAAGTACTGACTGGTGCCGGTGACGTTACGGTTGTGTGTGAACCGAAGGAACTGAGAGATTACAGGAAGTTGAATCACTGACAGGTACCGTCACTGTGCCGTCACTGATGTGTGTAAATAGCTGATGCCTGTTTCTCTCACTACTTTTTCTAAGACCAAATTAAACAGCAGGCATGCCAAAGCATCTCCTTGCCTCAGCCCTTTATTCGATCTAAATTCAGAAGAGAGTTCGGACTGTATGCGGACCCTGCACCTAACATCTCTCATCGTCATTTTTATAAGGCGTATTAGCTTTGAAGGAACCTTCATTTCTCTAAGACCCTCGTACAGCATAGGATGCTTGATGCTGTCATACGCGTTCTTGAAGTCCACGAACAAGTGGTGGGTACACGTTTTATGCTCGTGGGCCCTTTCCATGATTAGCCTAAGGGTATGAATTTGGTCCACTGTAGATTTCCCTCTCCTGAAGCCAGTCTGGTATCGCCCGATTTCTCGTTCTGCATGCGGGATCAGCCTTTGGTAGAGGATATTAGAGAATAATTTGGAAGCACAAGGGAGCAGCGATATACCCCAGTAGTTAGCACATTCTAATTGATCTCCTTTCTTATGAAGCGGACTTATCAAGGCCTTGCTCCATTGCTGAGGCATCTTCTCTTGAACCCATATCTCGAGGATCATGTCATAAAGTGTCCTCTACAGTTCCTCTCCACCATATTTAAACAATTCAGCCGGCAATCCGTTTTCACCTGATGCCTTATGGTTCCTCATTTTCTGAATTGCATCTACAACATCTTCCAAATCTGGTGGCTCAACATCCTCTTCATCCTATTCCTCATTTCCTGCTCCCACACCGGGTTCAGTGACCTGTTCATTCAGCAGGCCTCTAAAGTGCCTTATCCACCGCTGAAGTATCTCTTCCTTACTGTTCAAGAGAGTCCCATCTTCTTTTTTAAAGGCTTGAATTTTAGGTTTGAAAGGGGCTCTACCATTGTTCACTTTCTGAAAGAAGAGCCTGTTTTCATTTGCACACTTGTGAGCTTCTATTTCTTTCAATGCTTCAATTTCCCATTGTTTCTTCTTCATCTTATGCAACTTCTTCTCATCTCTCCCCCGTTTGCGGTATTCCTCTTTGGGTCCCCTTGTGAACCGTTTCTGCACCATAGCTTTGGTAGGCGATATTCTTGGCATCTGTTACGCTTCGGCATTCTTCATCAAACCAAGGTGACCTTGTTACGCGTTCCTTTGGGCCTAAGCATTCTTGTGCAGTTCTTGTAATTACCTGCTCCACATTGTCCCACACTGCCTGAGGGTCTTCATTAATGACATTACCCAGTGTCTCCTGTAGTGTTCTACCTATATGAGCTTGGAATGAGTTGCATATATCAAGGTCTTGCAATTTCTGGACATTCCACTTTTTAGTCTTGTCTTGATTCCAATATCTCGCATTATTGATTCTTGCCCTGATTCGTGCTATCACTAGGTAGTTGTCGAAATCAACGTTAGCTCCTCTAAAGGTTCTTACGCTCAATAAATTGGATCTATGGCGTGCACTTATTAGAAGATGGTCAATTTGGTTAAAGGTGTTGAGGTCTGGGGATCTCCATGTTGCTTTGTGTATCCTGCGGCCACGATAGAGTGTGGTTCCAACCACTAAGTTCCGAGAGGCTGCAAAATTAACGACTCTCTCTGACCATTTTCATTACATTCCTCATGGATGCTGCGTGGCCCGACCGTTGGATAGTAGATGTTTTCTCGGCCAATCTTTGCGTTAACGTCCCCTGCCAGTATTTTGATGTCGCTTTTTGGGCAAGTGTCATGTGCCCTTTCCAAAACATCATAAAACTCCTCCTTGTTCTCTTCACTTAAGGTTTCCGTTGGGGCATGGCAGCTGATTATAGAATAGTTGTAGAAGGTTCCCTTGATCCTTATGGTACATATGCGCTCATTTATAGGGTTGAATCCAATGCATTCTGCCGCATTCGCCCTTTCACAATGAAACCGGTACCGAAACAATGGTTTCTCGGATGAAAGCTGTAGTAAATTGTATGAGCTCACTTCTCAATAGTCCCTCTTCCAGTCCATCGAATTTCTTGGATGACAGCTATGTCATACCTATACTTGTCCAACTCATTCTGGAGGATACGAAGTCTTCCGGGTCTTTACAAAGTTAAAATGTTCCAGAAGGCCAGACGAAAGTCCAATTGACGTTTTCCGTGTCGGTTACCATGGGGCAGTCCGGCATTTTCTCGTTGAGGTCTCATGATGAATAGTCTTCAGAGGTGAGGGTTATCAGCCATCGCCCTCCTAGTCAGGTGGAGGGGCTGCCTCCTCAAAGCCTCCTGACCTGCTCCCCCATCCGGGGCGGCTACCTAGGGGAGGTGACCCTAGGGTATGTAGTGTATGTGACCTTTGTCTGTAGTGTGGGGGTGTGTGTAGTGTACTGTAATTAGTGTACTATGTGTGAATGTCAGTGTACTGTTCCCCCAACCTGGAGGGCCAGTGGCTGTCTGCAGTCTAAAGATTGGGCGATGGGGCCGCCACCTCCCTAAGCCGCTTATAAATGTAGTAAGTAAATACAATTTCATTTGACATTAAGTACCATAAAACCAATCTTATAATTAACAATTTATAAAATCACGAAATTTAATTAATGGTATAATGTAGCTATTGCTATATTTTATATATTTTTTTTATTAAATATATCTTTATTTATAATATTGTTAGTACTTTATTGAGTATCGATACTTTCCTTTCGATACTTTGGTGGTATCTAATATTTGATCAAAGTACTCATATGAGTATTGGTATCGATACTTTGTTGGTATCGTATTTTTTTTTTTTTTTTTTTTTTTTTATTTTTTTTTTTTATATAATGTTTTTTATTTAATTATTATACATGATTACAAAATATAGCAAACATTATTAGGGCTTGGTCTCTTGACCGTTAGCCCGGTATTGGTCACTGATATTGAATACATAATGTTAATATAAAAAAGAAATTAAAACTACAAAAATGTTTATGTATATACACAATTAATTCAAATATATACACATACAATTTAAAATCAAACAATCAATACAAATTAAAAGAAAAAATCAATACAAATTAAAAGCAAACAAATCCTCAGTGTGCCCCTAAACAATCATCACTAATGTCTTCCCATTGTTATTATTGTTTTGTTTCTTCCTATTCTTAATAAAACTGTTTACTTCCTAATTTAAATTAAAAAACAAATGCAACCAAAATCGAAAATACAGTATCTGGCTACTGCCACTAACATTAACTATACCACGTTTATGTTTATGTTATGTATGTTAAATTTTTTTTTTTTTTTTTTTTTTTTTTTTTTTTTTTTTTTTTTTATTGATAACTGAATTTAAATTAACTTAGAAGTTAAACTCTGTTATTAAAGTTGTTCTGTAGGCCCACGCTATTTTACAATATGTTATTAAGTTACCCCAGTTTTTACCATTTAAGTATTCAATAAGTTCGTTATTGTTTAATTGGTTCTTATTGAAACATTTTCTTCGGAATTCCGCTAAAACAGGGCATATGGCCAGAAAATGCTGCGTATTTTCTATCTCTCCTCTATTGCATAGTGAACATATTTCCAGTACATCTTCTTCAATATAAATTTTATGATTTAGATTTAGCAGTTCCCCTCTGGCTTTAAAAATCCATTTTATGTCGTTTATTCTTTTATCTAAAAGGAGGTAATTATTTGTTCCTAGATTTACGGATAACTGTTTATATAGATTAAATCTCTTAGATTTGTTCACCCAATCGATGCTCCTTCTATAGTAGTTTTCTTCCACCTTGTTTAAAAATTTTTTCAAAACAATTTCCAGTGCATCGATATGCTCTATGTTGATTTCCTGTTCCATGTTATATTTTGTTGCAATTTGTTGTAACTCTTTAAACCAAAAAACCTTATTTTTTATGACTTCTGTGGCTAAATAATTCGGTAATCTATTGTATTTCATGTATAATACCTTTAATAAATAATTATAGTGGATCTTTAATGTGTAACAAAAAAGAGGTTTTAGGCCTGTTTCTAAGTGAATCATGAATCTTGGTGTGTATTGTGGCAAGCTAAATAACTTTCTTACGAAGAAGTATAGTAGTTTCTCTACTTCATTGTATTCTTTATAACCCCATACCTGTGCACCATAACATAAAATAGATCTAAATACTGAGTTAAATACTTCTATTTTTGATGCATATGGTATTTGATTATTCGTCATAAAAACTTTCCATCCAACATTTAATCCTGTCTTCGCTTTTTCCAATTTCAGTTGGAGGTGTGTCTTTCATGATAATGTACTGCTTAAAGTGATTCCTAAATATTTATAATTTTTAACCACTTCGATAATTTCCTTACTCAAATACCATTTTTCCTTTCTACCAACTTTACCTCCATTTCTAAATACCATAACCTTCGATTTGTTTAAGTTAATTTTTAGCCCCCATTTTGTACAATATTGTTCGATATTATTTATCATATATTGTAGGCTATGGGGATCGGATGCCACGGCCACTATATCGTCCGCATATGCTAAAATTTTAATTTTTTTATTGTTGACCCAAAGACCTCCACCAATTTCCTTTTCTAAATCATTTATATAACATGAGAACAAAAAAGGACTCATAAGGCAACCCTGTTTAAGGCCCATCGAAGTTTCAAAAAAGTTTGTTATCCCTTCCTTACACCAAACGGCTGCTTCAGTATTCTCGTATAAAAGTTTTATAAGATTGATAATTTTGGATGATACTCTTAAATTATACAATTTATACATCAATGCCCCTCTGTGTATTCTGTCAAATGCCGCTGAGAAATCAATAAAAAATGCGTACACCTTCCCCCGCTTTTTACTTAGTTTTAACTTTATTATACTCATTAGGTTAAAAATGTTATCAATTGTGGAATAATCTTTCCTGAATCCTGCCTGAAATTCTCCAATAATAACATTCTTTTCAGCCCATTCAGTTAATCTTAGTTGTATCAAGCCTGTAAACAACTTGCCTACTGTATTGATAAACGAGATTCCTCTGTAATTATTTAGTTCACTTTTGTCGCCGTTCTTATATATTGGGTAGATTATTGATTGTTTAAAAAATTTCGGTATTTTTCCTGTCTCGAAAATTTGATTAAATGTTTCTAGCAATTTTTCTAAAAAATTATTTGTTGTATGTTTAAAGAACTCGTATGGAATGCGGTCCTCTCCCGGTGCCTTATCCTTCCTAGCTCTATTGAGTACAATTCGTAATTCTTCTATTTTAAACGGTTCATCTAAGCTACTATTTACGATGACTTGTCCCGTGTAATTTATGTCTGTTATTGTTGAGGGTTGGTTATACATATTATAAAAATGTTGAATCCATTTATCTTCAGATAAATTTTCATCTATTGTAAAGGGTTTTTTCCTAAATTTATTTACATTTTCCCAAAAATCTTTTACATTTATTACTTTTTTAAGTCTATCTATTACTGTCATGTAGTACTGTTTTTTATTATCCAGGCATATCTTTTTATATTTTTGATTGTGTAACGTGTACAGCTTTTTATCTTCTTCCCTATTTGATTTTCTGTATTTTCTAAGAAAAAGAAAGATAGTGCTCTTGCTTTTCGACATTCCCCATTAAACCAGTCTTGCTTTTTTATGCTTGATTTTCCTTTATTATTAATAATGGCTGATTTTTTAATTATACCAAGCAGTTGATTTAACATAAAACCAGGATCTTCAATCTTTTCACTATTATTATTTACCATTGACAATATTGCCAACTTAGTGTCTATCTTGTTCTGGTACCTGTTTTCATCCTGCAAATTCCAATTTAATTTTGGTAGTAATGGTAATATGTTTTGTTTTTGTTTTTCTCTTTCCAGGCTTACAACAATAGGTAAATGATCCGAGAACATTTGGAGATCTACATAAAAATTTGTTACCGTATTGAGTATTTCTCGAGTAACGCAGCAGTAATCTATAACCGAGGACCCGTTCTTTCCAATATAAGTCATTTCTCCTTTCCGATCATTTTTTGTCCTACCATTCAAAATTACAAAGTCATAGGAGTCAAGGAATTCAATTAATTTGGTTCCCCTGTAATCTTTAATTTTATCTTTTGAATTTCTGTGTAGATTTTCAATAACAATGCTATTTGGTATTGCGTTTTTTGATATAATTTGTAGTTCGGGTGTCCTTGCATTTATATCTCCTAATAATATAAAATTAAGGGTACTATTCTCTTCTATTAAATTTTCCACGGCTTTAAAGTCATTTATCCAATCGTTTAGATATACCGGTATCACGTAAACATAACTGCCTGATACTGTTAGTCGTATTACCTCAAATCCTGACAACTGAACGAACTTTACTCCCTGATCAGCTATACTTTGTTTTATTCCAAATAAACTACCTCCACTTGCTCTACCATAAATTGAATTTCTTATAGCCGGGATCCATTTTAACTCATACCCTGGGAAAAGTTTATCATAATCAATAATATATTTCTGTTCTATAAAGGTTTCAAACAATAAGAATATTTCAAATGATTTTATATAACTAAAAAAAGCCTCTTCATGCTTATTACGCAAGCCAAAGACATTATATGATAGTATTCTAACGTTATTTGTTAATATAACTTTATCCGGTTTATTATCAGATATATTTTTATAAATGTTACTTCCCTTATATCTAAAGTTATTACATAGTTTACATGAATTCCTATTAACTGTTCTATTGGGTTGAAGTTCTCGGCCGAAAACGATACTGCTCCATCTTTTTCCTCAGTTCACTTGCCGTTTCTTCTGCTTTCCTTTTATTTATAGTCGGCTCCTCCCTACTATGGTCTTCTTTTGTAGGACCTTTAATAAGCTCTTCTGCTTCTGTTAGGGTATATAATTTATTCTGGAAATCGATTTTACCCCTAACTACTCTATCATGAGGATCAAAATTCTTTATTTCTTTCAAACAATTATACATACGCTTTCCGTATTCTCTCTCTTCGCGGCTTCTATCATGAGCTAATGGCTGCTCATGGTATGGCTACTGGTTGGTATCGTACCCTACTCATAACCTAAGCTTGAACTACGTTGTAAATAATAAAAAAAAAAAAAATTCTTACTTTTTTTTTGTTTCTAAAATTATATAAAAGTTAATAAGTAATAAGTTGATTATATAAAAAATATATATATAATTAATTTTTAAAGATAATACTTATCGTACCCTTACCGCCCTTACCAATCATTTCTCTTTTTTTCCCATTACATCCATTAATCTATCTTTACTATTATTTCATCATTTTGTTACACCGTAACATAACGTGGATTTAATAGCTTTCTTAACTGTTTTGACGTCTATTGACAATAAATTTGGCACCGGGTCATTTTTCTCATAATCCGCACGTTTGCAGAGATTTTCTCTCTCAAAGAGGCCTCTGAAGTGGCTTTCTATATCGGCTACCTTCAAAGGGCATTGCTTGGGAGCGTCGGCATTCGTTATGTTTTGCACCACTTTTTTTTCGCCTGTTGTAGTAGTTGTATTGGGCCACATCATATTGGTACTGCTCTTGCCGACGACTCCTATCTTTCTTATTTGCTCGCTGAGGATTCGATGTTTTTCCAGCACCCTTGCTAGCTATATCAGTTTTTTTTTTCTAATAATGTAGAATTTTATAGCAGGGTGCTGTGGGCCGGGCAGTCGGGAGTTTTTATTTTGGAGAAAGTTTAAAAAACTGCTCACTGCTTTATCGAAATCCTCAGTGTTGATAAGGTTACCCTTCATGAGTTCTTCGAAGGTAGCCGACCACCTTTTTATCTGTTGTTTGATATCCTCATCCTCATCCTCTCCAATGTTATCTTTTATTTTGTTGACAAAGAGATCCCTCAGTTTTGCACTATTTGCCTCCCTGGGATGTTTCTTGGCTATATGGGTTCTGAGACCTTAAAGCACAGACCGCAGATGGGACACACTTTGTCATTAGACCCTGATGCAGCTACGTCTGTTTGATTTTGCATCATTTCATTCCTTTCATTGTTGGCTGTCATGGTCCTATGCGAGGGCTTTGGCTTCATTGGCAAAAAGTTTTCGATAGGAACAGTTTTGCCTAATACTGGGCCATCTTTTTCCTGCCATTCTACTTTGACGAATATTTTTTCGCCGCCTCCTGCGGCAGCCACAGACATAAAGGAGGCAACTTCTGCTTCTTGGGCGGGTCCTCCTGATCTCAGAATCCATACTCTTTGACCTATTTCCACTTTCCTAACATTACTTTATGATCCATATCTTTTTATTTTTAAAATAGATTTAACAGACCTTGCATGGATCAAACATTTAAGTGGAGTGAATAACAGATTGTTTATTATTGATATAGATATATTGATTAACATTTATAAATAGCTAAAAAATATAAATTAATAAAAAATATAATTTAATAAAAAAAAAAACAAACAACAATAAAAGATAAAATATATGTACATTTATAAGTTATGGCTAAAAAATAAATAATATGGTTAGAAATATATACATTGGTTTAAAAAAAAAAAAAAAATGATTCATAAAAAAGGGTTAAAACTCAATAAATTAATTGAATATGTTACTATCAATGAAATAAGCAAGAATATATACTTATTAATTTGATATGTCAGAAATGAGAAAAGTAAATAAAATAAAATAATAAAATAATAAATAAATAATATATTGATAGATATACCTATATTGATTAAAGTGGATAAGAAGGTTATAAATAGCTTTAAAAAAAAATGCGATAATTTAACAAAAAAAAAGAAACCTTCCTAACAAATAAAATATATGTACATTAATAATAAGTTAAGACTAAAAATAAATAAATACTACGATTAAAAATATATACATTGGTTTATAAACAATAAGTTAGAATTAATTAAATATGTTAGTATTAATACACTGTCAAATGTCAACAAAGTGAGTATTAGAATTCCTCCCTTTTGGATTGAACGGCCAGAGATGTGGTTTTACCAGGTCGAGGCACAGTTCGAAATTATTGGTATTACAACTGAGAGGACTAGATTCAATCATTTAATTGCTCAATTAGAACCCAGATTCATGGAAAATGTTTGGGATATTATCCAAGACCAAAACGAGAAAAATAAATACACAGTGGCTAAGCAAAGACTATTAAACATATTTAAAGAATCTGAAAATAGGCAGATTAAGAGGTTAGTCTCAGAGATTGAGTTAGGAGATTTGAAGCCTAGTCAGCTCTTAAGAAAAATGAAAAGCCTTGCGGGAGATGGTATTACCGACAGTGTATTGCGGACCCTTTGGCTTGATAAACTGCCAGATACAATGAAAAATGTTCTTTTAATTAGTGAAGAGACTCTGGAAAAAGTTGCTCTGATGGCAGATAAAATATCTGAAATGAACCCAAGTCTCAACATATGTTCTGCCAAGTCAACTTCATCTAATGACACTATGGCTGAACTTATTTCAAAAATGTCTGCTCTGGAAGCCCAAATTTCATCATTATCTCGCTCGAGGAGTCGAAGCTCAAGCGCATCATCAAGAAATAGCTCTAACAGTAAGAGAAGAAAAAACTTCAATCCTAGAGGTAAATATTGTTTTTATCATTTTAGATTCAGAAATAGGTGCCACCCAGAAAAATGTCAACCAGCATGTGCTTGGAAAGAGTTGGAAAACTCCAACCAGCGGCAGAACTAGCGGCTGATTCTGTTGCTGGAAATCAAAATGATAGCCGCAAATTCCGTCTATTTGCTAAAGATGCAACTACGGGTTTGCGTTTTCTAATAGATAGTGGTGCAGATGTTTCAATAATTCCGGCTAGAAATCAAGATAGAAATGCTACTAGCAATTTTAAATTATTTGCTGCCAATGGTACAGTTATTCCAACGTACGGCATTAAAACAGTAAATATTGACTTGGGACTCAGAAGGGAATTTAGATGGCCCTTTATTATTGCTGATGTAAAAAAAAAAAACCTGTCCCACTACAACCCATAAAGGGTCTTGGGTGCAGTACTATGTAAGGAAGAGTACTGTTTCTTGGTCAGCGGTCGTGCAAGGAGGTGATTTGACCGTGATCACGCTCAACCGCCAGGTTCTTTCCCCTTAATTTTTCAATTAAGGGTACCCACTTTATAGAGGCTGGGTTTGCCCCAGGAGGGTCTCTCGGCCCACGAGACGAACTGTGGCGAATAATAAAGATATCATAAGCCATGTCAGATTCGAACTCGGGACCTTAAGCACAGCAGTCCACTGCCTTACCAGTGGGCTACCCCGCTCCCTATTGCTGATGTAAAGAAAGGTATTTTAGGTGCTGACTTTCTTAGTCATTTTAATTTATTAATTGATCTAAAAAATCGCCAACTGATTGACGGCGTGACTGGTTCAAAAATTCGAAGCAATATTTATACCATTTCCGAACTTGACATAATCAGTACTATAACTAGTTCACAAAGATATGGGGATTTACTCCTAAAATATCCAGATTTAGCTAAACCGAATGTGATACCTACTAATTTGCAACATGATGTCCGCCACTATATTAATACTATTGGTAAACCAGTTTTTTCCAGGCCAAGACAGCTAGATGCGGAAAAGTTAAAGCTTGCCAAAGAAGAGTTCCAGTTTATGCTGAATAATGGGATCATCCGTCCATCTAAGTCGGAATGGGCGAGTCCACTTCACATGGCAACTAAAAAGGATGGTACATTACGCCCTTGCGGTGATTACCGCAGGCTTAATTCCCTCACAACACCGGACAGGTATCCACTTCCTCGCATAGAAGATTTTCATAATATTCTACATAATAAGAAGGTATTTTCAAAAATAGATCTTTTTAAAGCATTTTTTCAAATTCCAGTAGCCGAAGAGGATAAAGCCAAAACAGCTATAACAACACCTTTTGGGTTATTCGAATTTAATGTTATGCCGTTTGGACTGCGAAATGCTCCCAGTACCTTCCAAAGGTTTATTAACCAAGTTTTTTCAGGTTTAGATTTTGTCTTTGCATATATTGATGATTGTCTTGTAGCCTCGTCATCTGAAGAAGAGCACAGGCAACATTTAAAATTAGTCTTTGATCGATTGAGTCAATACGGTCTAAGAATAAATATTTCTAAATCGCAATTTGGTGTTAAAGAATTAACCTTTCTCGGATATCATATTACACCGGAGGGATCCAAACCATTACCAGAAAAAGTTAAGGTTATAATGGACTACAAACTTCCGGAAACCGTGAATGGTCTAAGAAAATTTTTAGGTATGGTAAATTTTTATCGTAGGTATTTAAAGAATGCGTCCGAAAATCAAGCAATTCTTCATGATTATTTAAAAGGCGCGAAGAAGAAGGACAACAGAAAAATCATTTGGACACCTGAGGCGATTACCAAATTCGAATTATGTAAAAAAGACCTTGCTGAAGCTGCAATATTAACATATCCATCTCCTGAATATCCTATTGCTCTAGTCATTGATGCCAGTGACTTTGCTGTGGGAAGTGTCGTTCAGCAGTTAGAAGGAGATAGCTGGAAACCACTAGCTTTTTATTCAAAAAAACTTAGCAATGCTCAAAAATCTTATAGTACATATGACAGGGAATTGTTAAGTATGTATTTATCTGTCAAAAACTTTAAACATCTTTTAGAAGGTAGACACTTTGTTATTTACACTGATCATCGTCCTTTAATTTTTGCATTTCAGCAGAAGAACGAAAAGGCATCACCACGCCAGCAGAGACAGTTACAATACATATCAGAATTCACTACTGATATCCGTCATATCTCTGGATCTAAAATTGTCGTCGCTGATGCGATGAAGAGGTAAGCACTATTGACTTTGATTTAATTTCTGATGCTCAAGAAAAGGACAAGGAACTAGATCAGCTCATTAGAAATGATAATTCGCTCAAGCTTAAACTCCAACAACTTCCTAGTGGTAAAAGTCTGTGGTGTGATATCAGCACAAATCATATCAGACCATACATTCCAGAAGAATTTAGAAGACAGATTTTTAACCTAATTCACAATATGGCCCATCCAGGAATCAAGTCAACAGTAAAACAAATGACATCAAGATATGTGTGGCCAGATATCAGGAAGGATGTTCAACAATGGACCAAAGCTTGCCTTCCGTGACAGAAGACCAAAGTCTCCAGACATGTTCAATCTCCAATAGGAACCTACCAGACACCAGATGAACGTTTTGCTACTGTCCATATCGATTTAATTGGACCACTTCCTCCATCTGATGGTAAAATTTATGCTTTGACTTGCATCGATCGTTATACCAATTGGATGGAAGTAATACCATTGAGTGACTCCTTAGCTGAAACAGTGACTCAAGCGTTTTATACTAATTGGATCTGTAGGTTCGGAGCTCCTAGAAGAATAGTTAGTGACCAGGGTAGTCAATTCACTTCAAGCTTATTTAAACATTTCAGTGCATTGTGTGGTGTTAAATAGTTCAGAACCACACCTTACCACCCACAGTGCAATGGTAAAATTGAAAGACTTCACCGAGTAATTAAAACTGCACTAAAGGCTAAAAACACCGTTAAATGGACTGAAGCCTTACCCACCATACTACTTGGTCTTCGAGCAGCACTCAATCCAGAAAGCAATATATCACCTTCGTTGATGGTATACGGTGCAACAATAAAAATGCCGGGAGAATTCTTTGATGAACCCACTAACCCTGTGGAAGACCCTGGAATTTTCCTTTCAAGACTCAAAGAAACTTTCAAGAATCTGAAGCCTATTCCTGTGCAACACAATTCTACAAGAAATTTTTTTGTTCACAAGGATCTAACTAAATGTTCGCACGTTTTCGTTAGAGTAGATCGTATCAAAAAGCCGTTGGAACCATCATATGAAGGCCCGTTTACTGTCATTAGTCGAAACGATAAATTTTTTCAACTTGACATAAAAGGAAAAACAGTAACGATCTCCATTGATAGACTGAAACCAGCCTATTTGCTATCAACCGAGGAAACATGTTCCCAACGACTCAAAACAGACACAGCAGCAGAAAGGGACCAGGAACCATCGCATTCTATCACTCAAGAAGATGAAAGAAATCTGAAAAAGACCAGGCATGGGAGAACTGTTCGTTTCCCTACGCGGTTTTTAGATAACTAAAATAATTGTACGTAAATATAGAACATTATAGTTTTCAAAATAAGTTTAAATAATATATCATTAATGTATAAATTTTCTTTTTATCGTGCTTAGCGCACTGGAGGAGGAGTGATGTAGGGATTCTTCCCACAATAGAAATTATTAATCAAATTATTTTGATAACATTATCATTTAACCTTACACCTGTTATAATTTAACTGTGTACTATATAATATTATTTTGTTAATTGATTTAATGTATGTAAAAATTTCCTTAGTTTATTTTCTTATTTATTTACAGCTTATTTCTTTTTCTTTAAATGTAAATATCATTTGGATGTATATATATTTTTTTGTGTAATTTTACTTTTAGACCAGATGATGTGAATATAGTGTGAAGACAGATGATTTTAATTTTTGATGTTCTAAAAAATAATAAATGTTTAATCAATAACTCCTGAGTCTTTATACCCGAAGAAACACTACATATTCTGTTGGAAAACAATAGGTATACCACCAGTACTAACAAGGCCAACTACTAACAAGATGGCCACATCTCCCCAAGCCCAAGCTAACAAGTGCCCAGGGGAAGCTATTTTCTTTTAAACAGTGTTGTCTTACAATTTCTTCAATAACAAAACACAAAATAGTTACAATCTTAACAATCCGAATCAGTGTTTGATTGCAATGCAATTACTGATGTAAATGAAATTAAGTCAAACATTTGGAAAGAATACATTTATATTAATAAGGTGCCCATACTTTTTAAGCTTGATTCTGCTAGTGATATTAATATTTTACCTTTTAAAATATGGAATAAAATAAATGTTGAAGGTAAACTGATTAAAACCTCAATGAGATTAAGTCATTTGGAGGTTTCATCTCTAAGCCTTTGGGGAAAATTCTTTTAGAGGTTAATTTTAAAAATAAAAATTCCGATATAAAATTTTAGTAATGAACGGTGACTCATCTCCTATACTATGTGCTAAAACCTGTGAGAAATGGGGTCTAATTAAAAGAACGTAAACTTTATCTAAAGTAGTTATAGAAAAATCTGTTAAAAATGTAGAAGTTGAAAAACAAGAATTTATTCAAAGTAACAAAGATTTATTTAATGATCTGGATAAAATTCCTTATGAAGTTAAGATCACACTAAGCAATGATGCGGTACCTGTCGTGAGACCAGCAAGGAGGCTTCCATGTTCTCTCAAAGCTAAATTAAGAAGAGAAATCAACAGATTAGTGGACTTGGGAGTCATTACACCAGTTGAAGAGCCAACTGATTGGGTTCATGATATAGTAATAGTTGAAAAGAAAGATGGCTCTATCCCATTGTTTGAATCCCATTGCTTTGAATAAATACATAAAAAGTGAACATTAAAGCATACCCACCCAGGAAGAACTAATCGCCAACTTTAGTGGGACGAAATGGTTTACGGTGCTGGATATGAAGGAAGGGTTCCATACTATCTATCCTTCGTAAATGAATTGGACCCGATACATGCCCGTGTGTTGGATCTCTTTCATTTACGAGGAATACGAGTAGATAGTAACCGTTCACACATGCCCGACATGGGGTCAAATTCCTCATCCGAACACAATCCGTGTCAGAGCTAAATAAGCACATGTACCTAAATAAGCCCTAACCTAAATGTAGCTAAATAAGCCCTGCTAAATAATTTCAATATTATTTTCTTTCACCTCCAATTCCGTTAATTGTCTATTTTTAATCTATGTGTAATTAATTGTCTCATTTTAGTCTATGCATAATTAATCGTCTCATTTTAGGCTACCCCACAAGAAATGAAGCCAAAGTGTTTTGCAACCCAGTTTCTGAATTTGTGTTCCCTTCCCAATTGGAAAAACAATTAGGTCTTTTAAAAAAAACTCCATTTCTAGTCAAAGTAGGGAGGGTGTTAACAGTTTTGTAATGTAAGCACTGCACTAGAGCTTACTCTTTTCTGTGTGTATTCATAAAATTGAAAAGGTGCCTGTTTATTTATTTATTTATTTACAACAAGATGGGCTCTTCAACCACTTGGGTCATTTTAGCCCCATAGAACATTTGCATAAATAGGAAGAGAAATATCAGAGTGAAAAATAAAATAATACAATAGTAACGTAAAGATTATGGGTGACAGAAAACAATAAAGAAGGTACTGTCGCTATTAAGAATTTGGAAGTTGTTTAGAAAGGGAAAATACTGTAAAGGATAATATTATAAATGAATTAAAGTGAAAAAAAGGAAGAAGAATGAAATATAATAAGAAAATACATTAAAGTTTAGCAAAAAGATTAATTTTCCGTAGAAACATGAACAATTTTTCGGCCATCTTCGAGGTGTTATTCAGTATCTCGCCCAAGTCGGTTTCAAGTCCCACTTCTCTTCGCTCTACTTCGTAAGCATAACATTCAGTGAGGATATGCGACACCGTCAAAGGCATACCGCAGGTGATGCGTTGAGGTGGGGACTTCCTTGCCATGAGGTACTCATGGGTGATCCTGGTTTGCCCTATCCGTAGGCGGCTAAGAAGTACTTCCTCTCTTCTATTTAGCTGCAGTTCTCTTCGATTTGGAACTACGCTGGGTTCTACCACTCTTAATTTTTTGTTCCTCAGTCCAAACCAATCGCCTTGCTATTTCTCTCGCGCCTTTTGTTTTACTAAGGCAATTACTTCTGTGGCGAGTGCTTGTGTAACTGGCTCTACTTCTTTAATCCCTTTTTTTGTCATAGTATCAGCAAGCTCATTTCCTCTGATACCACAGTGACCCGGTAACCACAAAAATTGTACCTTATAACCAACCATTTGCAATGATTTCAAGTGTATTAGGGTATCGGTTACTAGTGTGTTTTTCGAAAAAGGATTTTTTATTGTTTTAAGAGAAGATTCAGAATCGGAACATATTTATACTTTTTTGTTTACCGTATTTAATTTGTTCATTGCACGATTGATCGCTAAAAGTTCCGCGTGGTATGATGAGCAAATTGGTGGTAACGAATAAGTGTGCATTTCCTTTGAGAGGCCGCGCCTACTCCATCCTTTATTTCGAAGCCATCGGTATAAACATAATCCCAGTCGGG
The DNA here is from genome assembly GCA_911387785.2 of Aelia acuminata. Taxonomy (NCBI): domain Eukaryota; kingdom Metazoa; phylum Arthropoda; class Insecta; order Hemiptera; family Pentatomidae; genus Aelia; species Aelia acuminata. The sequence continues at coordinate 110,081,147 of OU426978.1, read as the reverse complement.
TTGGTTTTGTTGAAATTCAGCGAACTCCGACATCCCCAGCTTTGATCCAAAGCCCTTATCATGTTTTATCTTATGCATCTTAGGAATAGGTAACAACCAGGGAGCTATCTGCGTTTCTCGACATTCCAAAATTGAGGGGAAGGATTCGAGATCGAGATTTTTTGTGTATTGAGCATCTTTCCGGTAGTGACAGTTTTAGTTTTGTATTTACGCTTACGGGGTTTATTGTGGGTAAACGGAAAATTTCCTTTAAAGGTTGATCCGGCCGCGATATTACCTTAATGTACGCCAAGTCTAAAATCTTCCTTCGTATTTCTAATGGCATTACACCAGCCTCTACTTGGAGACTCACTATGGGGCTTGAACGAAATGCTCCTATAGCAACTCGGAGAACTGTATTTTGGACCGTATCTAGCATGTTCAAAGTTTTGTTATTCGCGGAACCGTATGTTATACATGCATAATCTAGTTTACTCAGAGTACCTAAGTGTTTTATATAGCCGAATTATGCTGATTCTATTCAATATTAAACATACAACAATAAAAGGTCGTCAAAAACGATCCTCCAAAGGTAGGGCATCAATACTCTTAGACCTAAAAAAACGAGGATGCCCAAAAAATGCATATGAACTACTTAAAAGTTACTTTAAGAGAGGCTTTTATTCCTTATGGCGACTCCGAACTTAGAAGAGAGATATTAAGGAGGCGTGCACAGGGATCAGTGTTGGGGCCCTACCTTTGGAGGATCGTTTTTGACGACCTTTTATTGTTGTTACAGGAAGATGGCATTGAAGCAGTGGCGTATGTTGATGACTTGTGCACCCTCATCAAGGGTAATACCACAAACGAAGTGGAACAAATGCTCCGGAGAACGGTGGAGAGAATCAGGGTTTGGTGCCTCGAAAATAAGTACACAAAACAAAGGTGGTCCAATTTAGGTGACGGTCCAACTTAGGCAACCTTCCCCTAAGTGTTTTATATAGCCGAATTATGCTGATTCTATTCGCACCCCAATCGTGATTGCTTACAGTTTTTAGAATATTTAAAGACTGTAAACAATTCGACTTTAGACCTTTCACATAAGGTGACCATGTGAATAAAGAGCGATCCAAGGTGACACCCAGATATTTGATATTTGTGGAGTAGGATATATCTTCCCCGTTAATTTTGATGTTTTTGATAGTGAAATTTCGGTTCTTAGTAAATACAATTGCCTGCATCTTGCTAAGGGATATTTCGAAGCCCCTTGTTTGAGCCACGAAGTGATATTTAACAAAGTTTCTTGTAAGATATCATGAATAAGCGAAGTATGTTTCCCCTTGACATAAATCACAACATCATCAGCATATATTAATATTTTTACTGGCGATCTTATCTCTGTTGCAACCTGAGGCACAATACACTGCCTTGTGGAACACCACTAGGTTGATCAAATTCTCTTGACAGAGCATTGCCTGAGCATTTCTTAAAAAGGTGGACATAAATCGAAACATTTCACCGGTTATCCCGAATTCAATTGGTTATTTTAGTATGTATGTTTTATTTACCGAATTGAAAGCATTTTTAAGATCTACGAACGCAGCTAAGAGGAATTCCTTCGATCGAAATGCATCTATTACATCATTTTCTAACTTTATTATGTTATCTAATGCACCTCTACCGCAACGAAAACCACTTTGACATAAATTAAGAATATTTTGATTTTCTAAATACCATTTTAAACGATTCGCTATCATTCTTTCTAACAGCTTACAAAGGCAACTAGTCAGTGCAATAGGTAGATAGCTTGACCTAAATTCTTTCGGTTTGTCTTTCTCAAGTATGGGGATTATTTCCGAGTTGCGCCAATCGTATGTTCAGATTATCTTCCAAACCATAAATTATACAATGTTAAGAATAAGAAAGTAATGGGTAAGTTTAAAGTGAGGCAAATGGTGAAATAATTCATAAATTTGTAGCCTTAAGGTGTAAAATGGACATTAAAAGCAAAATTATAAAAAACAAATAAAAGGAATTAGTAAATCTTCTGTTAAAAATAAAATCAAATTTGAACATTATGTTACCTGTTTAAAAAATAACATACAATGTAAACATGATGTTACAAACTTCAGATCATTCAACCATAATGTATTTACTATTAAAACAACTAAGATCTTTCGATGATAAAAGACACATCCTTGATGATGGAGGAACTTGGCCCCACGGCCATTATAAGATAAAATAAACTTAATATTTGTTAAATATAATATAGATTTTTAGAATGTTCCATTGGAAAGGCTTTGTAATATTCTAATTATTAGGGCCACCGCTGGGCGCGAACCTGCGACCTTTAGTATTGTAGGCTGCCATGCTAACCACTATACCACAGGTGACCCCAACTGTTTTGTAAGAATAACATAACCTTACACCTATTGAATTAAAAAGTAACAAACTGTTGGGATGCTGGACTGTAAGAACTGTAAGAACTGTTAAAGAAATATCTTAAACAAAATGAAAATAAAATAATTTTTTTCTTTTAAAAGCAAATTATAAAAATAAATAATTGGCTTTTTATTTAAAAAATAAAATAATTTCTTCCTTAATTGTCTTTTCTGATTTACCGACTTTCGTTCGTACTAGGTAGCAGCCTTCAATTAAATTCGCCCGATGTTATACAATGTTGCTGATTATCCACGGATTTCCTTCAATCAATTCTAGGAGGAAAAGTAATGGTGAAACAGACACCAACATCTCTGCTGTTAACCTTACACCTTACCAGTCAGGGAGGTTGCCTCCAAATTGGCCCAGAACACCCCTCCCGATGATCGATGATCGCCCGGGGTCGATGGCAGCTCGAATGTAAACAAAGCGATGTTGCCACACCTCACTCATTCCATTGCCCGTATTTTTTAATATCGATGTGATTTCTGTAATTTTTATGTTTAAAACGGTAAAAGTACAGATATCTTGAATTGTGATCGTTAATCCAACATTAAATTCGAAATCGACGACCTTCAAAACCGTATCTCATTATTGTCCAAAACTAAAAAATTTAAAAATAACTCCTCCACGCGCCTTAACTCCTCGAGACCGTCCGGCGTTGCCACGGAAAAAAATAAATTCCTCGCTTTTACTAAGCTTGGTCAATGAATTCAAAAGACGACACTTTGCGACTCGTTACATCACATCAAAGAGGAGCTCGAATGCATCCGGGGCGGATGATAAATATTGTTATCATTCCTCAACAAACCTACTCGGGGCGGCATCCTTTCATATAGAAAACACAGATAAGTGAATGAATGATATCGTCTTGTCTCCACCTGCAGTAGGAAATGCATCTGCAGCGATTTCCAGAGAAACCGCTCTTTCATGTCTGGGCGGATAATAGATAACACGGATAATAGATAAAATAGTCGGCGCGGCATCCTTTCAAATAGATAGCGATTCATCTGCTGACATTGATAAAATGCTACTTGTCGGCTTACAAAACGCTGACTGACCATCGATAAGCAAATTCTTTGTCGTCCTCTCGATTATCATAGTGCAGAGCTCACACTGACTGAGCGTAGGTAAGTATGAATGGTTCTTTGTCGTCTTGATGTCTGCCCCCCTTTTAAACAGATAACAAGTAGCGCATCTCTCCCCCGCCACTGCAAGCGGGCTATAAAAGAGTGGAGCCACCGTTATTCCTCCAACATCATTGCTTATGATTGAACTTGAATGAAACAGCTGAACCAGTAAACTGGTTTATCAGTACTAGTTCTATGACGACAATTGAATTCATTGATAAATTATGAATGAAACAGCTGATGTACGATGTAAACAAAGCGCTGTTGCCACATCGACAATCCAACGTTGCCATGTTAGGCATCTCATATCCGTTGACCCCTTGAAACCTCATAACACACCTCAAGGACACCCCCCCCTCACCCTAGAACAACACCCCCCTCGCCCTCACAAGGTTGGTCAATGACCCTCAAGGTCACATATTGCTCTGCTACAGCACGCTCAAGGTCATTTCCTTCGTGCTCCTGCTCAACCGGCCAAATATAACTACTAGTAAATTTCATCAAAATTGGTCGAACGGAGGGGGTACTTTGTCTAATAAATGTTTTCTCATTATCACATGTTTTTTTTATTTACTTAAAAACGGCTTTAACGATTTTGATCAAACTGGGTATTTGGTGTATGTATATGCCCGCGATGTGACAGCCAAAATTTTATTAACCTTATTATGAATATAAAAACTTTTATTTATTAATAAAAACATTAATTTTACTTAGGAGGGTAAAGTAAATTAAATTTTTTAAAGCATCGTGGGTGTGCAAAAATATTGTATAAGAAATAGTCTATAATTAATTATATTTTAGTCTAGAAAATTTGGTTCCATAATAAGTTTCCACAATATAAAGCGATTTTAGAGAAACAGTAATCGTTCTCGATTTCCAGAAAGGCATAAGAGACCAGCTTTACAACGAGACGTAAATGCACTTATCGATTCACCTTCACGATATATTTACAAAAAGCAACTCGTAGTAAAAACAAGCAAGCAGTAAAAAAAAACTTGATGAAATTAGGTCCCTTAAAAAAAATTTTAAGCAATAATGAATCGAAAAGTACTGAGAACTTCCAAATTTTGCTATACAGATACTTTATAACTTATGGAGATATACAAATAAAAGCATATAAATGTGGAAAAATGTGTGAATGGCGTTTAAAAATTTTCGAAACACGTCGCACAGTGGGAAAATTTTGTCATTTAGCGGCCAAAAATCTATAACTCCTGATTAAATGACGATAATCGAATAATTCTTTTTTTATTAAAGAGCATGGGATTTTCTTTGTCAGTGGGAATAAAAAAAAAATAAAAATACCATCGCTCAAAGTATTTCAAATTAATTTTTAAATGAATTCTTTCTTCACATAAATTTAAATCAAATTGTTTATTCGGTACAGGGTTAGACATAGGGAATGAAATGAATCAGGACTGGTATCTATTGAGGTTTCTACTTCTATACATATCTTTTTCAGGCATTTGCTCCTTTTGAAAGATTTTTAAATAATTATTGTCTAAATTAGAAAAAATCCAAACAATTAAATTAAAAATTACCCATTTTTTAGGAATTTTAAGGGAATAAAATATATTCATATAATTCAACGAAAAATATATTTTATGATTTAGTCCAATTCGAGGCTGAAAATATAATAAAGGTTCAAATATAGCGATTTAAATCTTAAAATCGATATATCACCGATCGATCGCATTTCATCGATCTAATTCTATTATGGTATTTTAGCACCCTTCACCCTCTACTCTAATAGAGTAGATAACTTCTAATAGAAGTTATATAAATTTAAATACTTTCTTTTTATAAAATACATAGTTAATGTGGAAAAAATTAAAATGCATTTTTATCCAATAATTTTACAGCCATTCTTCTTATTTATAAAATATGTTTGGTGCATTAATACAGAAAGTAAAGCTTAATAGGGAAAAATTGAATTTATTTTACACAAAATATATGCTCATCTCTCTGACATTATTATTTTTTTTCTATTAAGTGTGATATTTGTCCAGAGCTCAATGTCTTCTATCCCCTCAAGGGATGCCAAAATGTAATATTTGCTATCTTCTGTGGTGCTTAAAAATTCAATAAGCTCCTAATCTCTCCACAGATGTCTCCACCACAGTGTCTATAATAAAATTATTTAGGAGAGAGAGAGAAAGGAGCCAGAACAGAGGGCCAACCAATGTTCAGCTTAAGGTGTGAGGAATAACGAAGATCCTTGCCAGAGCGACGCTACCCTTCTGCCCCGAAAGGTAAAACTGGTCAAACCTAGCTCCACGAGAGAGACGTGGGCCTTGACAGCTCTAGGGTGCTAATCTAAGCAAGGCCACCTGGACAGAGGGCCAACCAATTTCCAAGCCCTGGGAGGACAACCCCCAGGATTCTATAGGTAGGGTAAAGGTAAAGAAGGACTGAAGATCCTTGCCAGAGCGACGCGTCCCTTCTACCCCGAAAGGTAAAACTGATCAAAGCTAGTTCCACGAGAGAGAGGTAGGCCTTGACAGCTCTTGGGTGCTTATCTAAGCAAGGCAGGTGGCCTTGCTTAGATAAGCACCCTAGAGCGGTCAAGGCCCACCTCTCCCTGATCAGGTGGGACAGAGGGCCAACCAATGTCCAAGCCCTGGGAGGTCAACCCCCAGGATTCTATAGGAAGGGTAAAATTAAGGTAGGGAATTAAATTAAATAAGACAAATAGGTTTAAACATCCTAGAGACACCAGGAGCTATCGGGCAGGTTGAGAAGTGTCTAAGACTGACAAATGAAGACTGACTAATGTTGGGCAAAACGCCCTGTTTATACCTCAAGGGACAAAGAATTGACCAATCACAGCCCTGCACTGTATAGTTGAATAGATAGGACCTGGTATCTTTAGGCTTTATTTGATTGTTTTTATGCTTTTACAAGCCATTATTTTCAAAAAGATGAAAAAATACAAATTCATTCGTAACTATTCGTAACTAACCAAGCCGCTTTTTCTCCTTTTTCTTCCTTTTTCTCCCCATGACGAATCTGGAGCTTTAACCCGTTTCCAAGCATTATCAGCAAGAATCTTGTCCGCTTGTTTACGACTCTCCATATCCTTATTTATGCTATAAGCTATATCTTGTTCTTTACAAGCTCTTGCTTTTATTTAACTCAAAGTTATGTTTGTATCCCGAGACATCTTATCAGGTGTAATTTTAACTTTTTAATAGTTTTTCCTTTTAAATTAAATTTAAAACATATTTATGATGAACACGTAAGCATACCAGATTTAAGTTTTACTCTTTTTAAAGACATGTGCTCGTTATGCTGGAAAGAACCGTTTGGCTATCTCGTTATTGATAAAAGTAGGGGTATGAACGACGGACGTTTTAGAAAAGGAATCGACGCATACATTGTAGATATATAAAGAGCGATCTCGGCAGTAATTATCATTAACAATCATGGACCCGAAAGTGACTCTTGAAATAATAAAAACAAGTGAGATTTTGAAAAACAAATTTCGAGCATTGAAGCGTAACCTCCAGGATATTGAAACGGGTCGTCAAGAATTTTTTACACCTGTGCTTCAACCTTTAGAAGACATTAAACAATCATTAAAATCCAAATCGGAACTGACTTCCAGAGAAGGTGTTAATGAGCGGGACGAATCGCCAGATAAAAACGAGTCTGCTCACTACAAAAGAGCTAGACCGTTATCTAGTTTTTCCTTTCCCGTATTATCATCTGAAGAATGCGAGGACGAGTATGTGACTGACGAACCACTATCAGAGCTCGTCAAAGAATACGCTAAAACTCCACAAGGAGAAGCCGAATTGAAGGAACATCTCGCCGAATTTGGAAACCTGCAAAGGGAATACTTGGATAAGATTTTTAAAAAAGACGATGAGGCATAAGAATTAGAGTCATGCCTTTAGGGGGATTAGCTATTGGAGATTCGACAAACGATCGGCTGTTACCAAACAGCGACGGTACTTCTATAAACGACATAGAGTATGAAGGAACTCCGGGATTGTTGCAGCTACTCTACTCGAAAAACCCACAAGATTATACCGAGACCGACTTGGAAAATTATAAGGATATTTTAATCTCGACCAATGCACACAGGAAAGGCTATAGGGAAGAACAAGGGGTATTTAGAAACAGATCTGAGAAATATAGAAATGTAATATCCAAGTTATTTCCACCTTAAAACTCTATCCCCCTTCCTCAGCTCCGAGAATGAAGCTCCGTTCTCACAAAAGGGGCAATGGTCTTATGAGAGCCGATAAACCTCTGTATGAGTATTGGAACGATCCAAATGAGCTAGTAAATCGTCTAAAGCTGTTAATGGCTTCCGCTCATGCTGGTCATGAAGTACACCAAAACGAAATAGAATCAATAATTGAAGAGCTACGAGAAGAAAATATTATATATTAAAGACTATATATAGCTAGGTTTAGTATAAACATGACAATAAACAAGTTCGGATCTCACATGTCATTAAAGCACTCCAAATATAAAAAACGCTATTTTCCGTTTAGCATATTGAAGTCTGTAAAGGACATCGATGCACGCAATTTACGAATGATCAATGTTGCCAACCCAATCACAGCTCATGACGCTCCTAATAAAGTGTATTGTGATACGCTAGCGGCTACTTACACTGATTTAAACAATTGGCCTGGTAATTGGATTGATGGAAAAAGAAAAAGACTTGTCAACTTTGCACCACCTATAAATAAACAAGATGTTGTTACCAAAGAATTTTTAAACAGCGTTGCTTTAACTTTGGTTGAAGGTATATATGACTATCTTGATAAGAGAATAACAAACGTAGCTGAACCTGAGAAGGAATCTGATGTGGTCACACTTGGTTATCTAAACAAAGTACTTGATAATGGATTCATCAATAATTAAAAGGACTCTTGTAAATGAATTACATAAGCCAGCTCGCAAGCAATATCCTAGGAGAAAGACAGTTTTGAAAGGAATAAATTACTTGTGGCAAATAGATTTAGTGGAGATGATACCTTATTCTCGAGAAAATAAAGGGTACAAATATTTATTAACAGTTATAGACTGCTTTGCTAAATATGCATGGGCCATTCCAATAAAGAAGAAATCTGCTGAAGATGTAACTAAGGCTTTGGAGAGCGTGTTTCTTTCGAGTAGACAAATTCCAAAAAATATTCAAAGTGATCAGGGAAAGGAGTTTTACAATTCCAAGTTTAAATCTCTAATGAAAAAATATTGTATTAATCATTATTCCACCGTTTCTAATATGAAAGATTATATTATGAAATAATATAATATGTGTATTCTTCTGTTCGGACTAAAATGCAAAAGCAGAAGTTTGAAGAGGACGATTTTGTAAGGATATCTAAACAAAAAAAGCATTTTCAAAAGGTTACAAGCCAAATTAGTCAAGTGAAATATTTAAAGTAGTCAAGATTCAGAAGGCGGATCCATATACATTTACTTGAAGATCTAAAATGTCAACCTATCAGTGGCTCTTTTTATGCTGAAAAGCTTCAAAAAGTAAAATATCCAGATGTATACCTTGCGGAAAAAGTTTTAAAAAGGAAAGGAAATAAATTGTATGTAAAGTGGCTGGGATTAGATGAACGCAGCTGGATTGACAAAAAGGATATTGCATAATGTATTAAAAGAAAAAAATACTTTTTTCACTTACAAAACTTTGCTCAACTCTATCACTGAGAATCCTACATACAAAGGTTTATCAAAAATAATGCTTTCTTTTTCCAACTGAACCGCTGTAACAATATCTGCAAATATAATCCTGCCTTTAAAATTTGGTTTATTAACTTGACGATATAATGATTTTTCATTTGTTACTATTTTAAATCAATTCTGTTACGAACGTTTTCCATAAATTTGCCGAAGCAACTATTATTCATTAATTTGTAAAAATCAGACTCGAATGTATTTTTTGCTGATGCTCTCATCTTTGAATTAATTTTTATATATGGTGCCAACCAATTCTTTTGTTTAAACTTTAATACCCTGTGAATTTTTGTAATTTTTACCCCCAGTTGTAAGCTTGTTTTAAATTCACATAATGTACTATATAACGTGTTTTGGGTAGCAAAGAAGTTAATAATTTAACATTTTTAGTATTAGGTGGCTTATGTTTTTCAGGTAGCAAAGGTAGTTGAGAATGTTTATCATGAATTTCTATAGGGTATTCAATGTCAACATCTAGCACATAACCGGTTTCTGAATCGTTTTCTAGATCTAAACATTCAATTTTTCATCAGTCCACTCAAATTCGGCAGAGGGTAGGGGAAGGTTCATAGCATAACCATAAAAATAGTTAACGTCTACATATAATAAATAATTACTGGGTTTTGTGGAATCATACTCATTTAAATATTTATTGTTAGCTTTAGCATACCGGGAAACGACTTGGCAAATACCAAATCTTTTAATGTTTGGATTTTAAACGTTTCCCAGACATTTTTTGCATGATCATAATCTACATCGCTAATGGATTGTTTTGTTAAATCGTTAAAAAATGAATCTTTAGATGGTAGTTTTGTTTCATTTAGGCATTCAAACGAACTAAAATAATTATATGGAAATACACCTTTCCTTGTCAGCAATTTAACTTTGGAAATATTTCACTAATTGATTTTGATTGATTTTTTAAATTGTTTACTAATGTATCCAAACTTGATGAAAGAAATTTAAACGAGTCAACAAATCGTATTTTGGTTCTACACCCTTTAAATTTTATGCTAAAACTTATATATTTTTCAGTATTACTGGGGATTACAAAAACATTTTCACAACGGTCTAAGAAAGGGATTATAAAATGAGAATCATAGCCTTGCAAGTTGTGCATGAAAACGGGTATAAAATCAGGCTTTTTTGCCCTTAAATTGTATGCATTATGTGCTGGTCCAATAAATTTTCCTGTAAAGTGGCAATGATGACGCACGCGATCGTGTTCATCTAAAGGGTATTGACATAATATACAGTCTTTAGCAGAATAAAAGGCTGACTCTTCACTCATTTCTTCCATCGGAAGCGGATTAGCATATATATTATCCGCTTCAACAGCTATTTGTTCAAGTTTTTCTAAAGATACTTGCATACAGTTGTCTCCTGTATAAACAAATGGTTTCAAATCAAACATATTAGACTTGACCATAAGTGAAAAAGAAAAGGCTCGATGCTCGTGTATAGCTTTGTTCCAAGGTGTTGACGGATATATCCGCATAAACTACAATTGGAATGGGTTGTGTATATTCCACATGTTTAAATTCAATTTTATCTTCTTTCGGAAAATCAGATCGAATTGGTTTATGATTACGACAAAATAATTCATGTTCTCGCTTTCGCTCATCGCCATTTTTCCCAAACTTGTTTACATACGTCTTTGGAAATGTGGTCAGACATATAATATATGCAAGTTCTTTCAACGATATTTGAGAACTTACTAATCGTGAATGATTCGTAATCAAACAATAGTGAAAATTTTCCCCATTTTGTAAAAACAATAAATCGAACATTTTATTATAATTTTCCTTTTTACTAATTCTAATTGGATACACATTATTTTTCTCGTCTAAGCCATATGGTAAACATTTATAGACACATTATTTAAATTTTCAAATCGCTTTACCTCCTTTATTGGAGTCGGGAACGATATCGAATCAAAGAAATATGTGGTTTGAATATTTTTGTATTCATTAAATTTATTTGATCTAATATCATCACTAAGTATAGCTAAACGGAAGCAATCATTAGTATTATTTTTTACATTTATAACACAACGTTTATCCTTAATTGTTTTAGGTAATTCAATATACTGGAATCCTCCAAAAGGTCTATATTTTGTTAAATGTAAGCATTTAATATACGTTTCATATTACTTTTATTTGTAGTTGAGGTAATATTCTTAAGGTTCATTAATTTATATGTAATTAATTTCTAAAGATAATAAAGGGGTAAGTAAAAGTGGAGTGATGCACTGTACAATATATTTAATTATTAAAATTAAAGAAAATGATTCTGTAAAGTGTTAGTAAAAAAAAAAAAAAAAAAAAAAAAAAAAAAAAAAAAAAAAAAAAAAAAAAGTATAATAATAATAATAATAATATTAAAATGAAAACTTACTTGAAATATAACTACATAGTTTGATGAAATATACATCCAACCAGAACCTTTTTTTTCAAACTCGTCCTGTTCCGCTAAAAAAATTTCAAAAGTTGTTTCAACATAATTTTCAACATTTATGCTAACATCTATCGTATTACTTTTCGATTCAAAATTAAAATCGGTTCTTTCACTAATAGTGTTTCCGTTTTTCTTAATATATGTACATTCTAACATTACATTTATTTTATACGATTTCCAATCTTCAACATAAGAATTTAATAAATTTACTAAGAGTTCTTTTTTATTGTTTAAAAATTCGGTAGCAACTAATTTTTTATTATCGTTAGGAATGTATACGTCCTCAACCGAATTTCCTAAAGAAGCTCTAATAAACCCGTTTTCTTCAGCAATCGCTTTTTATTTTATGACGTTCAAAATTGAACTTTCTATTAAATTCTTTCCCACAGCCTTGACAATAAAAAACAACCATTTACATCTGTGCCGTCTATTTGGAACCAATAACCCACATTGCCCACACAATAATTGTTTTTATTATTCATTTTATTAAATCCTTAAATTAAATTAAGCAAAAATTGTAACTAGGTCTTCTTCTTCTTCGTTCTTTCCTTAGATGGCCAAGTCGGGAATTAAAGTAAAGAATTGGGCGGTCCTCCTGAAGTCCTCCAGGGATCCGTAGAGCTTTCTTTGCATTTCAGTCGGGGAGGGCCAGATCTGATTCCTTAGTTTGGAAAAGAGTCTGCATGTTTGTAGGATGTGGTCAGCATTTTGTTCACCCTCTCCACAATCGCAGAAGGAACTGGAGCCAATGTGAAACTTTTTAAACAGGTGGGCTCTGAGCCTATTGTGTCCCGTACGTAGTCTGAATATAAGGACCTGTTCTCGTCGAGTGAGTTCATGGATGGCATCCCCAGGGTATTGATTTGGATGAGTCCTGATCTAACGGTCACTAATTGCAGCTTTATTTATGGTTTTTTGATCCTCCAGACTAAGAGAACATTCGAACGGCGGGCTCAAGGCCCCCTCCTTGGCCAGTTGGTCAGCCCTCTCGTTACCAGCGAGGCCGCAGTGTCCAGGAATCCATTGTAAGGTAACTTCCTTGTGCATGGCCATCAAGCTTTCCAGTTCTTTGGCCAGTTTCCTCAAGCCTGCACCCCACTTTGACTTTAGGGATTGCAAGACTGATCTGGCATCCGTCAGGAAAACGATTTTTGAGCTTTCGGGTCTTTTTAGTGACTTAAGAAGTCCCGAAGCAACACAGATGGCTTCCTGTTCAGCCCGATAATTTGTAGATATAGAGCCAGTTGGCACAGCCTTCTCAATAATGTTGCCTCCAGGCAATTGTAAGTGGATACCAGCCCCTCCGTTAGTTCTTGCATCTGTGGCCGATCCGTCGGTATATATTCGGATCCACAGATCTTTTGGGTACATGGTGTTTATATGCATAACAGCTAATGATTTCATTTTGTCAGCGGACATGTTCTCCTTGCTTGTGATGTCAGGTATCGTGAGTAATATTTGTGGTTTCGGAGATTCAAACCAGGGAGGATTGTCCTGCGCCACTGTTCAAAGTTCTGTGGTCACCTGTCTTCCGTGGATTTCAGCCACTAGCTTTAATTTGATGTGGAGAAGACTTTGACGTTTGATTCTACTCGTGTTTGCTGTTCCTATCCTTTTTTGGAAGGGATGATTTGGAGTAGAATTTGCTTTCGCTTCCAGATGAAGGAGTTTCAGATCTCGCCTTTCTTCTATTGGAGGGATTTTTGCAAGAGACTCCATTTTTCCAATCGGTGTGGATTTCATAGCTCCTGTCATAATCCTTAGCCCCTGATTTTGCACAGATGAAACCTTTTGAAGATTAGAGCCAGCAGCAGTCCCCCAGCTGGTAATATCATACTCTATGGAGGGCCTGACAGAGCCAGTGTACAGCGACCTTAGAGTTCTTAAGTCTGCACCCCAGCTAGATCCCGCTATTTTCTTCATAAGCGCAATTCTTGTCATCCCCTTTCTAATAGACTGCTCGATGTGAGGTTTCCAAGTGAGTCTTGGATCTAGCTTAATTAATAGTATCTAGGTCTTACCATCTAAAACTAGTAATATTTACATAAACGTTAATTCATATGAATTTTTCTTTTTCCCGGAATATTTAAATGTTTCTTCTAATAAATATACCTCATCGACCGTTCGTCCCACCATCAAAAATAATATCGACACCATCGGCTCCAAGCATCTTCTATATTATCTTCTTTATTACCTCTTCCTCCGCCTCAATAACCAAACCATTCATTTCCACCCCAATATCAGAAACCTTGGAGTGATCTTTGACCAGAAAGTTGTGGAATAACCATATTTACGAAATCACCAGAAAATCCATTGCTATCCTCAAACAGGTATTAAGATCACGTGATTGCATGTCCTCAAAAACCTGTCAGCTCCTAGTTTCATCTCTTATATTTCCCCATTTTGATTACGGCTGCTTTGTATACAGAGGACTGTCTGGCTTGCATGCGGCGAAGTTTAAGAGACTAATGAATTGCTTCATTACACTCATCTTTAGTGCAGAGTTGGGCATATTTAAATAAAAATGTAATCATGATTATGACTAATAATCAAAAATGTGAATAATAATTATAATCATCATTCACAAATCATTCTTTGGCGCGGAATCATTAATCATGAATTTTATTAATCGCTGGTCGGGGAGTATTTAAGAATATAATGTATTCAACAATCATGAATGACCATTATTCATTATTAAATGTTAGTCAATAATCATGATTAAGAAGAATTCATTATTCATAATTACTCATTAATCATGATTAATGGGAGTTCAATACTCATGATTACAGATCATTCACTAATCATGAATAATATAGATTCATTAGCCATGATTACAAAAAAATCACAATTGTGAGTCTTACTAATCATGAATGATGATTGACAATTCTTTAGTCATTCCATTCCAGTCAATAGACCTTTACTAATACCTATTGGACTTAGTGTCTAATTCTTTACTTGCGACTTCAAATGCTTTTTAGTTGACTTCTCCCACTGCTTAGGACTTGTCCTTGCTCATTAGAACCACTTTTAATTCAGAAATGCATCCTCGTCTTTATATTTAAATGAATAATGGTTATGAATATATCATATTCATGATTGATGATTGGTGAATATTTGTTATTCATGATTGATGAATATTAGCTATTCATGATTGATGAATATTACATTAATTCTACCTCATGAATATATTTTATTCATGAATAATGAGTAACTGAATTTATCATTATTCATTAATCATGAATAACTGAATACCAGTTATCCATTCTTCTTTGCAAATGAATACCATAAACTCTCAATAATCATTAAAAATGCTCCATACTGATTATGAATAATGGTTATTCATTATTCATTTGTTATATGAGTACCAATTATTCATGTTCATTAATCATTATTCAGATTACAATTTGCCCAATTCTGCTTTAGTGTCCACAGACGCTTCCACGTCTCCAGTTGGTATGCTGAATTGAAGTGGCTCACCCAGTTTTTGGACGGCAATACTTCCTAGGTGCGTATCTTTTCCAAACCTTTAGAAACTAAAAGCCTCCTTATATCCTCAATTTGCTCACACTCTGCTCCTCCACACATTCTCTAAACACCAGATCTCAAACCTCCTGTAAATCCCTTTCAACCGAACTGCCTCCTTTACAAAATCCTTTATCATCCGTGCCGCCACCTTCTGGAATTCCTTACCTGTCTCCATCCGTAAAACTTCATCCCTCACTTCATTTAAAACCCAACTGTTTCTCCACCTCCTTATTCGTCAATGTACTGTAAATATGTAAAATAGTGAAACACATATAGAGTATATATTTATTTGATTTTTATTATAGTTTTAAGCTCAAAAACTGATCAAATGTTTGAAATCAATATCTAAATGTTTTTTTTTAAATATTTTTTTTCAGTTTTTTTTCTTTTTTTTTTTTTTACTTTATACTTCAATTCGTAATCTTGTTAACATTTTTTTTAACTAGCCAGACAAATGGCTCTTAATTTGTACATGTCTGTTATTCTTAGGGGACTAGATGTCCCAAAATAAAAATTACTCTCTTTCAAAATATAAGTGAGCAAACAATAAAGGTGAGGCCACACATGTCCGCACCGGATCCGCACCGCAGCACTAATATAGGTTATGTTCTGAATATTTTTAATTTAACTTACATATTACCTTTAGTTATGCCTAAATGTCAGGCCACACATGTCAGACACAGGCCACTTTAGGCATAACTAAAGGTAATATGTAAGTTAAATTAAAAATATTCTGAACATAACCTATATTAGTATGCGGTGCGGACATGTGTGGCCTGACCTTAAGGGGACGAGCCCATTTAGGACTGCGGAGCCAGATTTAACCTGCACAGTGAGTAATGCAGTTACTTTTTGATTCCCTTTTCTTGCGTTTTACTGTTCCGTTTTTATAATTTTAAGTTCATAGTTTGTTTGACATTAGAGGTAAAGGAGATAGATAGAGGTATCCTTGTTTTGGGATTCAGCATATTCAACTGTTAGTATCTTTAACGTACTCACTATATCTCAGTCCATGAACTCTAAACTGAATATGAGCACCGCTTACCTCTTTGGTAAAAATGGGTAGAGGCGATATTCGGTTAAAGTATTAGCCTCCATTTAGTTTGAATGATAATAAAATTATTTACCTATGTTTATTATATTACATGATGAAATGTGTAATACCCAGCCAAAACGTAAAAAGTATGAAGACTATTAAATAAGTAATCGTTGACAGGACTTACTATTTAAATTAAGGATTTTTTTTTCTGGTAACATTAATATATTGTGTAATATGATCTCCGAATTTAACTCTAGTTTATTTGTGTTCACAGTTGTTGCTCGAGCTGTTCACTCACTAGCAAAAGTAGGGGATGAAATATTTATACAGCCAGCTGAAGAGGAATTGTTATTAAGAACAATTAATTCTGCAAAAAGTGCATTTGCAGAATTCAGAATGTGCAGAAGTTTTTTTTCTTCGTTTAATTTTTCTCCTGTTCAGGATGACACAGAGTGTAAAACAACTATGAAGGTACCTTTGATTTTTTCCCCTTTCCTTCTTGAGATGAATAAACATTTATTTATTTATTTTTTATTTCAAGTCATGCATAAACATATTTAGAAGTATGCATGGAATGGATAAACAGGTGGAAAACTGTGAAATAAGAATTAAACCTCAAAGTACCCAGATAGTATTTCAGATAAAATTTATTAATTCTTCAGTTAAAAAGTATTACCTTCCTATTATAGAAAATGATCAATTGGAGGTAAGGTACTACAAAGCTAAAGAGTATTTGACACATTATGCATAATACATTTTATGTTATATATTCTAGGCCCAAATACCAACAGACCAACCTAATCAAATTTGTGCCTCATCAAAGTTTTTGTCTGCATCTCTTAAAAATTTTAGGCATTCCGAGGATGAAATTACTGTAACTGTCGATAAGGATACAATGGTTATTAAAAATCACCTTGAACTTAAAAGAGGTATGTTTCTATGATATTATATGTGATGGAAATTTTTATTTTTTATCTCCATGTATGTAATATCTAATCTTTATATCATTCTATTCGAACTTAATTTATACACACACATATATATATATATATATATATATATATATATATATATATATATATATTATATATTTATTTAGAAGATAAAATTTGTCCAATTGGGTGTTATGGTTTTTTTTTATGTACTTAGTTTTAAATCTGTATCCTATTATTTTTTTTTTTTTTTTTACATAATTAGTTTGGATACAAATTATATATATCAATACTTATATATATATATATATATATATATATATATATATATATATATATATATATTATACTTCTTTACACTTCTTTACACTCAACTTAAAGAATTCTTTATGAAAAGAATGGTTTCATTACATTTTAAGACTTGATGTAATTAACTTGATATAATTTGAGACTTATGTAATTTATGTTTGTCACTATCACATCTTTATCTCTAAAGTGATTGATCAATTAAAGATACCAAAAGTATGAGAAAAATCTATGTTTTATCGTAATACAATACAAGTGTAATTAACTAAAATAACAGATACCTAACTTACCTATACATAAATTATTATACAATATTGTACAATCTTAAATCCAACGGTTTTAAAGGCCATGAAAGAGATCGAGCTAACAAGCTGAAATCGTGTAGTCCTACTTCCATCTCGGAGATATCAGACCCAAAAGCTAGTTTCGGCTTGGCCGAAACCGAAACTGCGGCCTAAACCGAAACCGAAACTTCGGTCGGTCACTACCTATTACCAATATTTGATGCGACTTGAGGCCCCTTTTTATGGCAAGGTTACTGACTAAAATATTCAAATATTCTCTTTTGATTTGAATCTGCGGACATCTCCAACAACTAATTCAGTTTTAAGTACTTAAAAGATATGGGTCATTCTCCCATTTCATTCAAATTTTATTGTTCTAATTTCAATGCGAAAAAATTACATTTTCCAATGATTTTTTTCCACACACTGTTAGAAGGTAGGCTGTTAATGGTGTTTACAAAAAATGCCTTCATAGAAACATATATATATATATTATTTATCAAGGCCTTTTTTTTGTCAGTAAGCAATAACTTCCTTAATAATTTATCAAATTTTATGAATAAGGCATCATTTTAAAGGTTTCCTAAACCGCTACACCGGAAAAAGTACAAATCACTCATTTCGCCTTCAATTGCGAGTTATAAGCCCAAAACCGCGGTTTTTGCGAGAAAAATAGTCGTAGAGGTTTCTAAATGGTGTCAATCTTTTCAGGTTTTTAAGGAAAACATTTTCGGTCATATAAAATTTTTCGATTAATCCCTTCGTTTGCGAGTTGTAAGCGAAAAACGTCCCTCGGATAGGACGTAAAATAGATGACCCGAGCCTGTGCGACGTCAAGTACTCGTTAAAGGTCCATATCCTAATTATACATGGATATGCAAAATTTAGGACTCCCACTGTAGCATAGTCCGATTAACCTTTGTTGCATAAAGGGCAGGGTTAAAAATTAACTCTTATTTTCTGGGAAAGAGAATAAAAGTCAAATCAGGACTTTTATATTTCTAATAAATAAATAAAAATCACATCATGACTTTTATATTTCGGGCCAGAAAAAAAAAGTCCTGATATGATCTTTATCACAATGATACCTAATATAAGAGTCAAAGCTTGATTTTCATTACTTAAGGATGAATTTATTAGTTTTTTTATCAGACTACTCATTATTGTTGTTTACTATTGGGTTAACCGTTTTTATAATTACCACATGTCGATCTTAAGATCGATTATTAGATTATCAAGGCTGCTGATAATGAAAAAAATATCGATATACAACCTCAGGCTCAGGCTCGCTCAGGTATCGATTGCAACTTATCCTATTTACAGTATTGGGGTCGATTTCTAGGTTAATTGGGGTGCTGATTCTGAAAATGATATCGGTTTTTCGATTAAGCGCTCAGGTATCGATTTATTTCAAGTTACGCGATATGAATGATATTGGGGTCCACTCATAGGTTGTTAGAGGTGCTGAATTTGAAAATGATATAGATTTTTCGATTACGCGCTCAGGTATCGATTTAATACTACTTAAGGGATATAAACGGTATGAAAGTCGGCATTGTGTTTTGTAAGATGCTGAATTTGGAAATGATATAGTTTTTATGATTAGGCGCTCAGGTATCGATAAATATATATTACAACCTACATGATGATAACGATATTGTGGTCATAAGTTGCATACATTTTAAATATTTTCATAAATTTAGTTTATATCGTGTAATAAAATGAAATAAATCGATACCTGCGCATAATCGAAAAATCGACATAATTTTCAAATTGCACACCTCAAATAACCTATGATTGTATCCCAATATTGTTTATATCGCGTATGTGAAATAAATCCATACCTGAGCGCGTATTCGAAAAATCGATATCATTTTCTAATTCAGCACCTCAAATAACCTATGAGTGGACCCCAATATCGTTTATATCGCATATGTGAAATAATTCGATACCTGAGCGCGTAATCGAAAAATCTATATCATTTTCAAATTCAGCACCTCAAATAACCAATGAGTGGACCCTAGTATCATTTATATCGCGTAACTTGAAATAAATCGATACCTGAGCGCGTAATCCAAAAATCTATATCATTTTCAAATTCAGCACCTCAAATAACCTATGAGTGGACCCCAATATCATTCATATCGCGTAACTTGAAATAAATCGATACCTGAGCGCGTAATCGAAAAACCGATATCATTTTCAGAATCAGCACCCCAATTAACCTAGAAATCGACCCCAATACTGTAAATAGGATAAGTTGCAATCGATACCTGAGCGAGCCTGAGGTTGTATATCGATATTTTTTTCATTATCAGCAGCCTTGATAATCTAATAATCGATCTTAAGATCGACATGAGGTAATTTATTATACCCTATAAGATTTCCATAAAAACGGTTAACCCAATAGTAAACAACAATAATGAGTAGTCTGATAAAAAAACTAATAAATTCATCCTTAAGTAATGAAAATCAAGCTTTGACTCTTATATTAGGTATCATTGTGATAAAGATCATATCAGGACTTTTTTTTTCTGGCCCGAAATATAAAAGTCATGATGTGATTTTTATTTATTTATTAGAAATATAAAAGTCCTGATTTGACTTTTATTCTCTTTCCCAGAAAATAAGAGTTAATTTTTAACCCTGCCCTTTATGCAACAAAGGTTAATCGGACTATGCTACAGTGGGAGTCTTAAATTTTGCATATCCACGTATAATTAGGATATGGACCAGGTAAATATTTAAATAAGCTTAGAGTTCAGGTTCTACTAAAATAAAAAATCAGCTTTTTTTTTTTTTTTTTTTTTTTTGGAACCAAGATTTGTTATCAAATCCTATTTCGCCAAACATCACCTTGTTCCTATTTCCCTCACTTAAAATCTATCTCTCTCATTCCACACGAGTGAGGGTTGTATTAAAATAGACCATTCCATGTCAGTCTCTTATCAACAAAATTTATGGGTTATTGAAATCCCTTGAAAACCGACAAATTAACTATAATATAGCGTGAATCAAACTCACCTTTAAGGAAATATCAGTGGGTGAGGGAGATTGGAGATGAAACGACACTTGCTGTTTTAACCGATAAAAACACCCTCACAAGGAAACTAGAGCAGAACTTCTGTGAAAAAGGTTATCCTTGTTGAGGCGGGAATCTGTTACAATGTTGCCAACAATGAATTATAATGAAAGTTTCTAAAGTATTGAAGCCCGATTTAAAAAAATGTGAGGGAGACAGGTTGCATCTATGGGACAGGTAGATTATGGATCATAAATTTTTTTCTATAATTCGAAAATAGCAATATATCCTAAAACCAAATAATTAAGACCTTCTAACAAGTATGGGAAAAAAATTAGGTTATAAATAAAAGAATACATATCTTTTTTCCGCCATCAAAGTCAGCAACTTGAGCTGTGGGACAGGTGAGGGAGATAGATATTGACATTTTAAGTGTAAATTTAGGCCTATAAACAAATTTTTACTGAGATAAAAATTCTTGAACAACAAGCTGATTTTCTATTAACCAGTGGATGCAATTGAATTATTAGAAATTTCACACTAATAATATAATCTCATAGGGACATAAATTCGTATGTATTGGGAGAATGACCCATATATTCTTATTTAGTGTTTCTCTTATTTTTTTAGAAATCAAATTTCATTATTAATAAGGAGATAATTAAAAGTACAAGAAGCTCAAGGTAAAGCTTTTTATTTTATTTTTAAGGCTCAAGGTAAAGAATACTGTGCTTTACATTAAACATAAAGCATTATGAATGAAAAGAATGCTTTCATTACATGATAAGACTTGATATAAATTAGGTGGCACATCCCTGTTTGTCACTATCACATTTTTGTCTCCACACCTAACTTAAAGTTTTTGATCAGTTAAAGATACCAAATTTATGAGAGAAATCCATGTTTTTTCGAATGACACTTCAAGTGTAATCAACTAAAATAACAGATACTACAAACTAATTAATTCAAGGGCTTTAAAGGTCATAAAAGAGATCAAGCTTACAAGCTGATATTGTGTAGTCCTACTTCCTTCTCGGAAATAATCCTCCATGGTGCTCCAAGGCTTACCAATCGCTTACCATTGTCATTTTTGACTTCATGAAGGCTATTTTTATTAATGGTGGGCTGGTAATATTGTTCCTTGCTAACTTTTGCATTGAAGTCTTGACGACCATCACATCATGCTTGGGGCATTGATCCATGAATCGTTCAAGGAGAGCATAAAATTCATCTTTATCTTCTGTGGATGTTTCAGTTGGGGCATGGACACTAAATGCAGAGTAATTCCTGAAACTATCTCTAAAGCGTAGGTAGCATATGTGCGATAGCCTTGATATCTCTGGCTAAGCGTTGAAATCCCTTGCCAACAACGAATTCTGTTCCGAACTGGTTATGTTTCTGTTGGCAGCTATAGTAAACTATGTGCCCTCTCTTCTCTATAACACCATTACCTGTCCAACGTAGCTCCAGGTCAAGGCTGAGTGTGTTCCACAGTCCAAATCTGCTGGCGCCTGCTGATTCTTTTCCTTTTATTACGGTTTGTGTAAGGCACATGAACTGATAGAGACTGAAGCCCCCCGAATGCGAATCGGGCCCCTACGGAGAGATAAATTTGGTCAATACCTTCCATGTTACGTACTGGAGTAACTGTTAAGCTTCTCCACGATTTACTTTCACTGGTGATGGCTTCTGACACCTTCACTCAACCACCAGCCTGGAGGACCAGGAGTAGTGATTTCGGGACACCCTACCCATAGGAGGTTGCCTTCGCTCGACTGAGGAGTGCCCCCTGCCCCTTCGCAGTAGGTATCTGACTAGACCATGAGTGCTGTCGTTGACTTGCTACTAGCAAGTTTCCTCGAACACCAGCCCTAAGGAAGAGCACCCTGCTGCCATCGCCCCCCCCCCCCATCCTGACAGGCAGGGTATTAGGTTTCTCCCAAGCCGCGCTGCCAGGACCCCCTCCCTTGTCAGTCGCTACCCAGATCCTCCGTGGGGATTGGCTAACACTGCCTCAGGCTGGGTTGCAGGCTTAACGGGGCCCACCGCATGAAGGTGAGAGTAGGAGTTGGGAAGAAGAGGCTGAGTGGCCACTGGTGGCCATATGGTCGATTCACTTACCCATTTGAGCCAGGTAGCGTCCTCGAGACCTCGGCCGAGGCCTCTCTGATCTCTCGACTACCCACCAAATGCATACAAATTGTATTCTCCATGAGGACTTAACACTGGACAATAGGTGGAGCTACATTGCTGATGCATTGCCTCAGAGTACAGAAGCAGTTATAGGAACCGAACGAGAGCTAAGTCATGGTTTGATGATGAGTGTGGGGCTGCCACTGACCTGAAGAATGCAGCCTACAGACAAATGCTTCATAGATGAACAAGGGGGACTATGGAAGAGTATCGCTCAAAAAGAAGAAAGGAAAAGAGAGTGCACCGAAGAAAGAAGCGAGCATTCAAGGAGGGCAATACAAGAACTCAGGAATTCTAACGATGCCAGAAACTTTTTTAAGAGGATAAATGCCAGCAGGAAAACGTTCAAGCCTAAGCTTTCTGTCTGCAAGGGTCAAGACGAGCAGCTTATTAATGATAAGCCAAATATTCAGGACAGATGGCGCCAGCACTTCCAGCAGCTGTTTAATCCCCAAGGGAATGAAGCCACTGTGAACAAGGTTGATTAGGTAAACCTCGAGCCCCTGGATGAGGATGAGATCTCCTCAAAGCACAAGGACAATAAAGCTCCTGGAATAAGAATCTTATCAGAATGTGGCAAGCGACAATAGATGGTGGAAACTGTCGAGTTAGAGTACAGAATGAGTACTCCACTGCATTCCCAGTGACGGTGTTATACAAGATGATGCAGCCTTTAGCCTGCCTCCTCTTTAACCTGGTGCTAGAGAATGCTATTGAGGGCATCCGGAATTCAGACATCAAGCACTATCTTCAATAGGAGTGTGCAGCTGTTGGGGTATGCGGACAATTTGGATATTGTCGGGAGGTCCAAAAAAGTATTTGAGGAAGCCTTTGTATGTCTGGAACAGAATCAAGAAGATTGGGATTGCTGATCAATGAAGGAAAGACCAAGTACATGGTTACAGAGCAACCTGCAGTTCCTGGAGAGAGCGTGAAATTCAGGAAATATTCCTTCGATAAGGTCAACGAATTCACATATCTCGGTTTGGTTGTATATAACAGGAGTGACGTCTCATTCGAGATTAAGAAGAGAATAACAGCTGCTAAAAGATGCTTCTTTGGACTAAGGCCCCAGCTCAGAAGTAACCTCATCACAAGGTCAACCAAAAAGGTGATGTATAAGACCCTTATACGCCCAGTATTGTGCTATGGGTCTGAAGCATGGACAATGGCACGAAGCGATATGCAGGCGATCCTCATATTTGAGACATGTACTCCGGTGTATCTATGGGGGAGTGCAGGACGGCGGAGTCTGGAGATGGAGAACCAACAGAGAAGTGGCTCACCTTTACAAGGATGTGGATGCTGTGACCTTTATCAGGCTGGATAGGCTCCGCTGGGCGGGCCATGTTATAAGAATGGAGGACTCTGCCATCTCCAAGAAGCTCCTGATTGGGACGAGGAGGCGCGGAAGACCAAAGCTGAGGTGGTTGGATGGAGTTTCACATGACGCCAGATAGCTCCTTGGATCTCGAAACTGGAAAGCGGCCGCCTTTGACCAGGACAACTAACGGAAACTGATAGAAGAGGCATCGACCAGCTAGGGGGTTTGTTGAGCAGAAGAAGAATAATTTAATTAGTAATTTTTTCTGTTATGTGTTTAAAGAGTTCCTGTTTTTTTTTTTTTGCTGGAGTTCCATTTACTTAGTGTAGAACATCCTTTTCCAACAACTCAACCAACTGTGTCTGAATATAAAGAGCTTCTTCCTCTGTGGTAGCTCCAGAGCCAACATCATCCACACATATGTCTTCTAGAAGTGCCTTCCTGGCAAATCTTCGTCTTGGACCAATTGAATAATTTTCTGGGGGCACTGAATGGTGCTGAGCTCTCTCCATAGGTGACAGTACATAGTTCATACTGCTTAGATCTCCCTGCATCGATTCCTAAGAGGAATCGAAGCAACACAGTATATGTTGTTATCTCCTATCTTCTTTGTTGACTAAAATTTGGCTGTACATTTTCACAATGTCCACTGTGAAGACCACTTCTTGGCATCTGTCATGCTGTAAGTTGGGTCCAATATAAAAATGATCTTTGAGTGAGCCCGTTGCAAATTTACATCCATCAAGTAATGTAGGCAACTTTAATTGTATTTCTCGCAATACTTGTCCTCTTCTGATACCACATTAACCGGTGAAACTTCCTCCAAGTCCCAGAACTTGTGTGCAGACATAGCATCCTTTGAGTCAACATTTAATTGGATGAGAAAATTCATGGTTTCTCTGAACTTTGGTTGAGATCCCAAACGTCCTGTTGGAACAAGTTGAGGCCACTCTGGATTAAAAATAGGTTGAATCTTCAAAATATCAAAAAAACAAGCCTCCTCCAAGCAAAAACTCCACAGGATCAGGATGCCAATAATCTGGGACTGCAAGTGCATAGTCCTTAAACTGATCTATTATGGTTTTATCAATAGATAGTGGCAAGCTACCAATTATTGTAGGTACAGCAATGGCCCTTACTGAAAACTCCTTATATGAAAGAGACAGAATTATTCTGGACATAATGAGGCTGTTTTCTATGAAGCAGGTTAACTTGATTTGTCCAATGTTTGGTATATTCTGCTCAGATGGTTGAATAAGAGCACCTGATCATTTTGCGTATTCCGTTGTAATAAAGGACACCTGGCTTCCACTCTACGTCACAGAAGGAATTCCAAATGAAGGAAATAATGTGGCAGAATTCTGTAATGGTACAAATTACACATAAAATAATAATTCAAAATTCAAAAGTGCTATCAAGCCCTGAGCACCAAAATGCGATGGTGGGTGAATTTTCAAAGTGCATCTTTCCTAGTCTCCTAGAACCACCTCCAATTAGGCTGGTCCTAACCACCTCACATTAGGCTGGTGACAAATCAAAGGTAAAAATATAATAAATAAGCTTGGAAAGTAATAGCAGATAATGAAATAATGAGTTATATTCTGAATCTTTGATCCAAAAACAATAAAAAAAACACCTTATTCGTTATAAGCAGGGCCCGGATTTTTATGCAATTGCATTTTTTGTTTGCGTGCTTCTTTAAAATAGCGGACCAGATATGGTTATGAATTATAGTACGGAGATACAATTGGTCAAGTTTTATTTTGCATATTTCTGTATATTTGATGATAACTGCATATATTTGCATATTTTGGTGATCTAATAAAAGTATTAATTTACTTATGTAAAATTTTCGGACTTTTCGACCACCTGGGACATTTTCACCCTATACCTAATAAAGTAAACAATATATTAAGAAATATAAAAGTAATATCAAATGTGGGAGCTAAGATTCCCAATTTCGATCAGGGTTATTCGCTGTAAATAAGTCTTCTTCTTCTTCGAAATAATGATTAGTGGGATTACCGACTTTCCACCTCCGCTTTTAGTAAATAAAAAACGGAAGACGTTAGAAATAAATTTAGAAACAAAAAATACCTGTTACCGCTACAACCTATGAAGGGTCTTGGGTGCAATAATATGTAAGGAAGTACTGTATCTTGGTCAGCGGTCGTGCAAGGAGGTGATTTGACCGTAATCACGTTCAACCCTCTGCTTTTTTCCCCTTAATTTTTCAATAAGAGTACGTTTAGAAATGCTAAGTAGAATGTCCAATTTTAGAAATGCTTTTAATAGTTTAGTAAAAGAATACCCAAATTTAGTATAAGAGTACCCAAATTTAGCTATGTATTTAAGAATTAATTTTATTGATTATTTTACTTGTTTTATGCAAAGGGTACTATAAATTTTTTGCAATGTAACTTGACACCGACCCAGGAGGCTGCAAGTTAATGCGTGTTCAGACCTATCCATGCCTGCATACTAGCCGCCAGTATCACATCTTTGGGCTCAGTTGTTCATTAGCAGTGACAGATTAAAGTGTGTATTATGGCATCGTGGTCATGTAGTGAAGTTAGGGCATTTTGCGATATAATTTTGTGCGTGGTTTAAGCATATCAATGCTTAGAAGAAATAAAGATTGCATTGAATAATAATTGTCCACATCGTACGACTATATTTAGATGGTACAGAGAATTCGAAAGGGGCAATTTCACTCTGGAGGACGCTGAGAGAGAAGGAAGGCCGCGAACGTCTGTAACAGAGGATAACATTTCTGCTGTGAGGAAAATGCTTGATGAGGATCGTCAAGTGACATATCAACAGATAGAGGAGACATCATGCCTTGATGCTCCAGCAATTCATTCAATTCTGAGAGACCATTTAAAGGTAAAAAAACTTTGTTGTCTTTGGGTGGCCCATAGTCTAACGGAAGAGCAAATGACTCATTGTGTCGAAAGATGCTGAAACTATTTGATAAGGGACATTCTACATATGTCAACAGCATCGTGACTGGTGAAGAAACTTGGCAATACTATTATGATGTGTTGTCCAAGGCTCAAAACAAAGTTTGGGTATTTGACGATGAGGATACACTGTAACTGTCAGAAAATCTTGATCTGTAAAAAAAAAAAATATTATCGCTGTATTTTACAGATCAAGCGAAATTGTAGCAGTGGATGCCTGAAGTCATAGAGTCTATGAAAAACCTGAGACCGAAGTCAAGAATGGAAACCTGGTACCACCACCATGACAACGCACCAGCTCACCATGCCAGTGCCTGCACCGAGTATTTGGCCACTACTGGGCTGAAACTTCTTGAGCACCATCCTGACAGTCCAGAGCTTGCTTTCGTGACTTTGCGCTGTTCCCACATGTGAAAATGAAGCTGAAAGGAAAACGTTTTCTAAGCGCCGAGGACCTTCGGAGGGCTTGGGACAACAAATGTGCTTCAATCCCAGATGAAACTTGGCACAGCTGGTTTAATGACTGGTTTCGACGTATGGAGAAGATGTATTGTATAAATAAAGCTGTATTGCAAAACTTTTGAAGTACCCTTTGTATATTTTTTTAATTGATCGTTAATTTAGTTATCTTTATTCATGTTATTCATGCGTTCTTGTTAACTAATAAGTTTAAATTATTTTTACATTTTAGTTTTAAATGTGTTTAATTTTATTATCGGAAATACTTATGTTTGATTTTAAATTTTTTTTAATCTTAATCAAACATATAAGTATTACTTAAAGTACTACTTATATGACTACTAAATAGTCTCCTCTACTCCATTTCCTATGAAATATTTTATACACATAGTATCTTTGAATATTACAGTTGTTTAATAGCATATTTTTAGTTTTTATACTGCGTATAAGTTAAAAGAGTAGCAGTAGCACTGTAGAAAGCTTAATCCCTAAGTTTTTTTTGTAAACAACCCCGAATGTATGTATATAGGATTAGCAAGGAAATAAAGTAAGTCTTATTCAGTCTATACAGGTGTGTGTTTCTTAACCCTTTTCTTTTTTCTTTTTTTTTATTGCAAGTTGTTTGACTCCCGTTATCTGGTGCTGAAACCTTTCGGAAATTTCGGAGTGTGCGCGGAAGCGTGAATTTCGTTCGGCCGGGTGGTGAAGATTGATAAGTGTAGTGAGGATTAAGTGCAAAATGGCGGAAGGAGTTATGGCTCAGGCAGCTTTTCAATTACCACAGGAACAGGTGGTAGCAGTAGCTCAAGAAATACCTCCACTACCCAGAGATACTCTGGCAGAGGCCTATGGTAACACCCTGGCATAGATGAAGGCTCAAGTGGCAACAGCACAAGATCTCTGGAAGGCAGTATCCGATCTGGGGAGATTCACTGGGGGAATTGGACCATTCCTGAAAGGCGGAGTTCGATTGTTGGAAATACAACAGTTTGGAGAAGGAGAGAACCAGAATAGGAAGAGGAAGAGCAGGGCCAGAAGACAGAAAGCAGGGTCAGCGAAGGCCAAGGCCTAACAAAAGAAGAGAAGATAGAAAATGTCATAGGTGCAAACCAGGACACCTAGTGGCACGTTGTCCGTGCACAAAATGTTTTGAGTGTGGCATGGCTGGACACATCGCCAGAGAGTGTCCTGACATATATCGACGGAGAGAGACATCCGGATCGGAACTAATGGAGGTCAAAGCACAGAGAGTATTGCAGAGAAACCGATCGCCAGATTCAACCGAATCCTCAAAGATATCAGAGACGGAGGACAAACCTGAGGAACCAGGATATAGCAGTGGAGAGAGAGGCAGGAGCAATCGAAAGAGTGGACCACGGGACGCGGTAAAAGGAAGAAGAAATCGATTGGAGGCCTGAGGAGGGTGCCAGCAGAGAGGCGACCGCATATTGGTGAACAACACCGTGAGAAGGAAGCACTGCTGTCTGCCTATCATCCGACTAGCGGGAGGAGTGTATAGCTTTGTGGACACGGGGATCACGAGCACCATCATGAGACGGCGAGCAGCAGAGGAGCTGAGTGCTGGAGAGAAGGTGGCACAATTACAGGTATGTATATGTAAACTTATCACCCTGGGGGACCCATGTGAGGTAGAAGGGGAGACAGTGATAGGGTTAGATAGATAGACAAAGGGCAGGGCTAGGTTACTGGTACACATGTACTACACAGTAGCGAACATACCGCGCGAATATGAGGTTATTATAGGATGTGACCTATTAGAGAAAGTAGGAGCGTGAATAAAAAATAAAGACGGATGGTGGAATATTCGTATTGGGGAAGAAGAATTTAACTGCCGGGAAATCGTGAGAGGTGGAGGGGCGTGAGTGGGGGGTAATTAACTGTGCAGAAGACTGGAAGGGAACACAAAAAAGCGAATTATGTGATATTTTATCAAGGACGGTGACGTGTTAGGGGCAACGGGGAAAACGGTGCACGAAATCATGTCAAACATGAAAGAGTGACATATGTAAAGGAGAGAAGGTACCCGCAGGCACTGAGAAAATGTATTAGAGAAGAATAAGAAGAGTTAAAAGCCCAGGGTATCATAGTGGACAGTATGTCCCCATATAATAGTCCCCTGTGGGCTGTGAGGAAAAAGAGTGCTTCCGGCGAGACGCAAGAAAAATACAGAGTGGTCATGGACTACAGGAAATTAAACGAGAACACGGTAGATGAAAGATATCCCATTCCCAGGTTTGAGGATATCCTGGAAAGATTAAGTGGGGCAACTATATTTAGCACATTGGATCTGAAGGCTGGCTACCATCAGATTAGGACGCACCCAAAAGATCAACATAAAACGGCATTCACGTTCGAAATGGGGCACTATGAGTTTATACGTATGCCATTTGAGCTAAAGAACGCCACAATAACCTTCCAACGACTGATGGATGAATTTCTATGGGGCATTGATGAGGGAATGTGTCAGGTATATATAGATGACCTAATGGTCTTTAGTAGAACAGAAGCAGAACAAGTAGAGCACCTAAGAAATATTTTTGAAAGGATACGTCAGATCGGTTTATCTCCTGAGAAATACATTTTTTAGTTTTTAGGCAATACTATATCGAAGGAAGGGGTTAAACCGGATTAGGCGAAAGTAGAGATGATCGGAAGAATGGCGGTGCCACGAGACATTAAGGGTATAAGAAGGCTATTAGGCACCCTTAATTACTATAGAAGATTTTTCTCCGAGATGGAGGGACACCTAGTCCCCCTCAATAAGCTACTCAAGAAGGAAGTAAAATTAGTCATAACGCCGGAAATGGAGAACAATATCAAGAAGTGTGTGGGAAAATTGCAGGCGGAGCCTTTGCTAGCATTCCCTGATTTTTCTAAAATATCCACCATTACAACCAATGCCAGTGAATATGCGCTAGGAACTGTACTGTCCCAGGACGGAGATAGAGGAGAGCACTCCGTAGCATACGCTAGCAGGAGGTTAACGGACGCGGAAACGCGATATAGTTCGTTAGAAAGGGAACTCTTGGAAATAATATGGGCCATTGACCATTTCAGACCATATGTTTTTTGGGAGAAAATTCCGGGTACACACGGATCACAGACCCCTACAATGGGTCGGAAAATTAAAAGAATTGTCCGCGGGGATAGCAATATGGAAAGAATTCCTCAGTCAATACAATATAGACATAATATACAAACCAGGTAAAGAAAATGTAGTAGCGGACTGGTTATCTAGGGCGATCATGGTCAGTGCCATCGAAGAAGATAGATGGGGATGTTCGTGACTTCCTGCGAGAATAGACTCCTGAGGGAGAAGGCGAGCACAGTTCAACAGAAGATGATGGGGAAGAGGAGACTCCGACAGAAGAGAGCTTTGAAGAAGAAAGACCTGTGGAGATGGAGAAGGTGGAAGACATATTCAACGACAAGCAACGTCAAATTATCTGGAAAACTAGAACCTCGGGACACCCGAAGAGTAGAGGAGGCTTGGAATGGTTACATAGCAAGCTAAGTGACCATCTCAGGGTTTATCAAGTTGAGAAAGGGCTAGGATCAGATGTAGCCATGTCTAAAGCTATCATAGCCTATAACCACTCAATCACAGGATATTTATTAATTCTGTTCGGACTAAGAGGGCCTCGGAGAGACGATAGGGATGCGGTAGCGGATGAAGAACTGGCGGAGTGGGTGATAATTAACAAAATAGCCCTGGGGAAAATATGGGGGAAAGTTCGGAAGAAAATAGAGTCAGAAAAGAGTAGGAGGGTCATTAGAGAAAACCTAAAAGTCAGAGACATAGTGGGAGAAATACGGATGGCTATGACAGTTTATACAAAAAGGGGAACTAATAGGGGCAAAGAGTTGATTAGGTACGAGGGCCCATTCAGGGTGATTGCCAAACATGAACAAACATGATTTGTACAAACATGAACAAAACCTATTTGGTGAAAATATGTGATTTAAAAGTTCTAAAAAGTGAAATTGGTAAGTAACCAATTTAACAAATGCCAGATGATGTGGATCCATTTTTTTTTATTTTGTATATTATATATTATATTACTATTTTTATTTTTATATATAATTATCTTTTTATGCTATAATGTATCTTAGTTATAGGTGTATTATAATAACCTTTATGTTTATGTTACTGATTAAGATAGAATAGCATTTTTTTTTCTTTTTCTATTTTTTAATTGTTCTTAGATCTTAAGCACTTATTTTAGGATTAAGAAAATTTGTTATACTTCAATTTAAAAGTTTATGAGGAATGGCCGTAAACTGGCAGGGGGGGGGGGGGTGTTAAGAGTAGCTGTAGCACTGTGGGAACCTTAATCCCTAAGTAATCTTATAAACAACCCCAAATGTATATACAGTCAGCAGCAAAAAAAAAAACTGGACACCTTGATTTTTCCCCATCTTTCTAGTAAATATGATTTTATCTATAATTATTTGTAAAAATTAGTTTCTTCAAAGGTTGTGTAAACAAACTCTGCGAATAATAAATATATTTTTTTATTTAATGATTTTAAATAAATTATAAAATAAACAAAACGTGTATTTCCGTTGAAAACCGGAAGTCGAAAATTTTCACGATCGCAATACTTCCACTTACTATATATTTCATATATAGGTAAGTGAAAGTAAAAAATAAGAAATTATCACTTCTTTTAAAATTAATAATTAAAT
The DNA here is from genome assembly GCA_911387785.2 of Aelia acuminata. Lineage (NCBI taxonomy): Eukaryota > Metazoa > Arthropoda > Insecta > Hemiptera > Pentatomidae > Aelia > Aelia acuminata. Next base: position 110,048,676 of record OU426978.1, on the reverse strand, counting down.
TTTCTTGAAGTTATTAGGCCTGCTAATAACGGGTATATTTTTTTTTTTTTTTTTTTTTTTTGTTCAGTACCCCTACCTGGCCATGTGTGGCATACGGGAGGGGGGGGGGGGTTACTCTAGAGGTGTAACCAACTTATTCTAACCATGGTGGGAGGGTCGATATTTATTCCGTGGGGCTTCCACGAAATAAAAGTCAACCCTCCCAGGCGGATTCGAACCGCCGCCGTTTGGCTCGAGCGTGCAACAGCGGGTCGCGCTCCTACATGCTCGGCTCTCCCGGCCCGTAATAACGGGTATTACCCCCTCTTACTCGGCGTAGATCCCTAATCCTGTTACAATTACATTCTGGACTTATTCCACCAGCACAGCATCCCATTCTTCACGAAGAGCAATTTGAAGGTACCTTACGTCACTAGGAGGAGGATAGTGATGCCAGACAAGGCTCACTAAATAATCCCACTAATGTTCTATCGAATTCATATCGGGAGATCGTGCAGTGCTGTCCAAAACTGTGATTCCCACATGCTGCTAGTATTTGGTAACAATTTTTACTTTCACTTACCTATATATATGAAATATATAGTAAGTGGAAGTATTGCGATCGTGAAAAATTTCGACTTCCGGTTTTCAACGGAAATACACGTTTTGGGGTCCCCTGAATCCAATTAACCAAGTCCCGCGAAATGGTCTGTGTGTGTGTCTGTGTGTGTGTGAACAGACTAGCTCAAAAACTATAAACCGTGCGAACCTGAAATTGGGTATTTGGTGTAGGTATATGCCCGCGATGTGACAGCATAAATTTCATCAAAATTACTTAAAGGGAGGGGGTACTTTACTTAATAACTTTTTAGGTTTTTTTCGATTTTCTCAAAAACGGCTCTAAAGATTTTGATTAAAATGAGTATTTGATGAATTAATATGCCCGAGATATGACTGTGAAAATTTCATGAAAATTGATCAACCGGAAGGGGGACTTTACTTAATAAATTTTGTATCATTTTCACGTTTTTTTTTTATTTACTCTAAATCGGCTTTAACTATTTTGATCAAACTGGGTATTTGATGTATGTACATTCCCGAGATATGACTGTTAAAATTTCATCAAAATTGATTAACCGGAGGGGGGACTTTACTTAATGAATTTTGTAACATTTTCACGTGTTTTTTTTTATTTACTCTAAATTGGCTTTAACGATTTTGATCAAACTGGGTATTTGATGTATGTATATGCCCGAGATATAACTATTAAAATTTCATCAAAATTGATTAACCGGAGGGGGGACTTCACTTAATAAATTTTGTATCATTTTCACGTGTTTTTTTTTATTTACTTAAAAACGGCTTTAAAGATTTTGATCAAACTGGGTATTTGATGTATTTATATGCCCGAGATATGATTGTTAAAATTTCATCAAAATTGATTAACTGGAGGGGGGACTTTACTTAATAAACTTTGTATCACTTTCACGGGGTTTTTTATTTACTCAAAAACGGCTTTAACGATTAACAAAAATAAGATATGAATGTAGAAAAATGTGTGAATTTGGGAAATGATATTTAGCAAAACACGTCAATTTCTAATCTAAGTAAGTTGGTAGGTGAAAGTTGTGTGTTGCGCGCACGCACCAGATTTTTTACTTTCACTTACCTATATATGAAATATATAGTAAGTGGAAGTATTGCGATCGTGAAAAAATTCGACTTCCGGTTTTCAACGGAAATACACGTTGTGGGGTCCCCTGAGTCGAAATGACCAAGTCCCGCGAAATGGTCTGTGTGTGTGTGTGTCTGTGTGTCTGTGTGTGTGTGTGTGAACAGACTAGCTCAAAAACTATAAACCGTGCGATCCTGAAATTGGGTATTTAGTGTAGGTATATGCCCGCAATGTGACAGCATAAATTTCATCAAAATTACTTAAAGGGAGGGGGGTACTTTACTTAATAACTTTTTAGGTTTTTTTCGATTTTCTCAAAAACGGCTCTAACGATTTTGATTAAACTGAGTATTTCATCTATTTATATACCCGAAATATGACTGTAAAAATTTCATCAAAATTTATTCTCCGGAGGGGGGACTTTACTTAATAAATTTTGTAACATTTTCACGTGTTTTTTTTATTTACTCTAAATCGGCTTTAACGATTTTGATCAAACTTGGTATTTAATGTATGTATATGCCCGAGATATGACTGTTAAAATTTCATTAAAATTGATTAAGCGGAGGGGGGACTTTACTTAATAAATTTTGTATCATTTTCACGGGTTTTTTTATTTACTTAAAAACGGCTTTAAAGATTTTGATCAAACTGGGTATTTGATGTATTTATATGCCCGAGATATGATTGTTAAAATTTCATCAAAATTGATTAACTGGAGGGGGGACTTTACTTAATAAACTTTGTATCACTTTCACGGGGTTTTTTATTTACTCAAAAACGGCTTTAACGATTAACAAAAATAAGATATGAATGTAGAAAAATGTGTGAATTTGGGAAATGATATTTAGCAAAACACGTCAATTTCTAATCTAAGTAAGTTGGTAAGTGAAAGTTGTGTGTTGCGCGCACGCACCAGATTTTTTACTTTCACTTACCTATATATGAAATATATAGTAAGTGGAAGTATTGCGATCGTGAAAAAATTCGACTTCCGGTTTTCAACGGAAATACACGTTTTGGGGTCCCCTGAGTCGAAATGACCAAGTCCCGCGAAATGGTCTGTGTGTGTGTGTGTGTCTGTGTGTCTGTGTGTGTGTGTGTGAACAGACTAGCTCAAAAACTATAAACCGTGCGATCCTGAAAATTGGGTATTTAGTGTAGGTATATGCCCGCGATGTGACAGCATAAATTTCATCAAAATTACTTAAAGGGAGGGGGGTACTTTACTTAATAACTTTTTTAGGTTTTTTTCGATTTTCTCAAAAACGGCTCTAACGATTTTGATTAAACTGAGTATTTCATCTATTTATATACCCGAAATATGACTGTAAAAATTTCATCAAAATTTATTCTCCGAAGGGGGGGACTTTACTTAATAAATTTTGTAACATTTTCACGTGTTTTTTTTATTTACTCTAAATCGGCTTTAACGATTTTGATCAAACTTGGTATTTAATGTATGTATATGCCCGAGATATGACTGTTAAAATTTCATTAAAATTGATTAAGCGGAGGGGGGACTTTACTTAATAAATTTTGTATCATTTTCACGGGTTTTTTTTATTTACTCAAAAACGGCTTTAACGATTAACAAAAATAAGATATGGATGTAGAAAAATGTGTGACTTTGGGAAATTATATTTAACAGAACACGTCAATTTCTTATCTAAGTAAGTTGGTAAGTGAAAGTTGTGTGTTGCGCGCACGCACCAGATTTTTTTTTTTACTATACTTTTGATGAACTACTATTACTTTTTTTTAATTACTTTTTATTATTAAAATTTCGCTGAATTATTTCGGTTTTTTTTTTTTCCACTTAATAAACGTACGACTCTTTTTGTTTTTATATGTAAGATATAGTGTGGGGAAGAAAACAGGTTAATAACAATTTGTATCCAATGAAGAAAAATACTTTTCTTTTTACTTTCACTTACCTATATATATGAAATATATAGTAAGTGGAAGTATTGCTATCGTGAAAAATTTCGACTTCCGGTTTTTAACGGAAATACACGTTTTGGGGTCTCCTGAATCCAATTAACCAAGTCCCGCGAAATGGTCTGTGTGTGTGTCTGTGTGTGTGTGTGTGTGAACACACTAGCTCAAAAACTATAAACCGTGCGAACCTGAAATTGGGTAATTAGTGTATGTATATGCCCGCGATGTGACAGCAAAAATTTCATCAAAATTGGTCAAAGGGAGGGGGTACTTTACTTAATAACTTTTTAAGTTTTTTTCGATTTTCTCAAAAACGGCTCTAACGATTTTGATTAAACTGAGTATTTGATCTATTTATATGCCCGAGATATGACTGTAAAAATTTCATCAAAATTGATCAACCGGAGGGGGGACTTTACTTAATAAATTTTGTATCATTTTTACGTGTTTTTTTTTTATTTACTATACTTTTGATGAACTACTAATACTTTTTTTTAATTACTTTTTATTATTAAATTTTCGCTGAATTATTTCGGTTTTTTTTTTTTCCACTTAATAAACGTACGACTCTTTTTGTTTTTATATGTAAGATATAGTGTGGGGAAGAAAACAGGTTAATAACAATTTGTATCCAATGAAGAAAAATACTTTTCTTTTTACTTTCACTTACCTATATATATGAAATATATAGTAAGTGGAAGTATTGCGATCGTGAAAAATTTCAACTTCCGGTTTTCAACGGAAATACACGTTTTGGGGTCCCCTGAATCCAATTAACCAAGTCCCGCGAAATGGTCTGTGTGTGTGTCTGTGTGTGTGTGTGAACACACTAGCTCAAAAACTATAAACCGTGCGAACCTGAAATTGGGTAATTAGTGTATGTATATGCCCGCGATGTGATAGCAAAAATTTCATCAAAATTGGTCAAAGGGAGGGGGTACTTTATTTAATAACTTTTTAAGTTTTTTTTTTCGATTTTCTCAAAAACGGCTCTAACGATTTTGATTAAACTGAGTATTTGATCTATTTATATGCCCGAGATATGATTGTAAAAATTTCATCAAAATTGATCAACCGGAGGGGGGACTTTACTTAATAAATTTTGTATCATTTTTACGTGTTTTTTTTTTATTTACTATACTTTTGATGAACTACTAATACTTTTTTTTAATTACTTTTTATTATTAAATTTTCGCTGAATTATTTCGGTTTTTTTTTTTCCACTTAATAAACGTACGACTCTTTTTGTTTTTATATGTAAGATATAGTGTGGGTAAGAAAACAGGTTAATAACAATTTGTATCCAATGAAGAAAAATACTTTTCTTTTTACTTTCACTTACCTATATATATGAAATATATAGTAAGTGGAAGTATTGCGATCGTGAAAAATTTCGACTTCCGGTTTTCAACGGAAATACACGTTTTGGGGTCCCCTGAATCCAATTAACCAAGTCCCGCGAAATGGTCTGTGTGTGTGTCTGTGTGTGTGTGTGTGTGAACACACTAGCTCAAAAACTATAAACCGTGCGAACCTGAAATTGGGTAATTAGTGTATGTATATGCCCGCGATGTGATAGCAAAAATTTCATCAAAATTGGTCAAAGGGAGGGGGTACTTTATTTAATAACTTTTTAAGTTTTTTTTTCGATTTTCTCAAAAACGGCTCTAACGATTTTGATTAAACTGAGTATTTGATCTATTTATATGCCCGAGATATGATTGTAAAAATTTCATCAAAATTGATCAACCGGAGGGGGGACTTTACTTAATAAATTTTGTATCATTTTTACGTGTTTATTATATTTACACAAAACCGGTTTTAATGATTTTGATCAAACTGGGTATTTGATCTATTTATATGCCCGAGATATGATTGTAAAAATTTCATCAAAATCGATCGACCGGAGGGGGGACTAAACTTAATAAATTTTGTATCATTTTTACGTGTTTTTTTTTATTTACACAAAAACGGTTTTAACGATTTTGATTAAACTGAGTATTTGATCTATTTATATGCCCGAGACATGACTGTAAAAATTTCATCAAAATCGATCAACTGGAGGGGGGATTTTACTTAATAAATTTTGTATCATTTTCACGTGTTTTTTTTTATTTATTCAAAAACGGTTTTAACGATTTTGATCAAACTGGGTATTTGATGTATGTATATGCCAAAGATGCGATAGCCAACATTACATCTAAATTGTTCAACCAGAGGGGGGACTTTATTTAATAAATTTTGTATCATTTTCACGTGTTTTTTTTTATTTACTCAAAAACGGCTTTCACGGTTTTGATCAAACTGGGTATTTGATGTATGTATATGCCAAAGATGTGATAGCCAACATTTCATCAAAATTGGTGAAACCGAGCGGGCACTTTATTTCATATTTTTTTTCAATTTTTACCTTTTTTTCGAGGATATCAAAAACGGCTTTAACGATTTTTATCAAATTTGTCATGTTTAATGAAAATTAGGCGTTCTTTAATATCAGGTAAGCTTTATCATTATTAAAATGTTCTGAGGGGGCTTTTTTTTGGGGGGGGGGGCGGTTGGGGCCTTTTTGTTTTTTATAAAGTACCTTTGTTTTTGTTTATATGGTGAAATTAACTGTCTCTCGTTACGCCTAAAAATAAGAAATGACTAAATATGAGATATGATAAAAATAAAGAAAACATAGAGAGGAGACATTTTTTTCTAATCTAAGTAAGTTGGTAAGTGAAAGTTGTGTGTTGCGCGCACGCACCAGATTTTTTTCTTTCCTAGCTAATTAGCTCTCGCAAAGGTAAATATTCAAAAAGTTCTTATTATCAACTCTAGGATCGAGGCATTAAAATTTACTGCTACGTTCTCCTGTTCATAACATTTATGCTATGTTCACCTTCTCAGAGCATTCAGACATCTTTTAAAAAATTATTTTTGATTTAATATGAGATTTTTGTCTTATTTATCATACAAAATTTAATAACAGGGAGATTATAAATATAGGAAAAAACCTATGAACAAGGGCATACCCAGGATCAAAACTAGGGGGGGGGGGGGCAAGCTATGGTCGTTCAGGTTGTAACACCTTACCGCGGAAAAGGTGAATGAAAACACAATTATGTATAATTATAGCAATGCTTTATCAACTAAGTTATTACAATTATTTACTTGAAAAAAATGTATTCTATTATTGCTTCCAGTCTGAAAAGCCTAAAAAATTATTGCTCCCAGCCTTCCAGGCAGCCGCCCCCCCCCCCTGCCCCCCGCTGGGTACGCCCATGCCTATGAAGACAAATTCACAGCATGCAAAATGATGAGGTGACCGTAGTCATCATTAATAAAATATAAGACATTGTTTTTCAATAAAACAGGAACAATAGTTATTAGATTATAATTAACAGTTGTGGCCAACACTGTTGTAAAATATTTTTTTATATTAGACCTCAACTTCAAGGAAGATGACATTCTACCACCCAGCAGCCTGGGATACAGTTTTATGAATGTTTAAGCGGAATAGACGTCAGCTTTACCTCTACCATTCCGGCGAAAACGGAGAGTGAGCTACTATATATTCTTTTTTTTCCACTCCAAGTCTTTACACTTCATTTGGTGATTTCAATTAAAGTGTGTCAAAGTGAGCTAATAAAGAATGGGATAGGTGACTTCCCATTTTCCAGCCGACAGCAAATGTGCAATTTTTCTTCTAACGAAAATGCCCTTCTCTTTGACATGGTATCACCACGCTCAAGTGTATGGAGAAAAAAACCGCAACTAACAACCAAACAAACAACCAGATATTACCACGCACAAGTGTCTTATTCGAGAACTAGGTCGCAACTGATTCGAATTGCGGTATCCACTGTATATATATATACAGTGTATATCGTTTATATAGACGTACCGCTTATAGCAACGGAAATCCTAAGTCCCAGGTCCCTACGGTCATATTTTAATAAATTTTTAACCGGCTATTATGACCACGGCTATTACGACTGATCAGCTTTATATTTTATATATATTTATATATATATATATATATATATATATATATATATATATATATATATATATACATATATATATATATATATATATATATATATATATATATATATATATATATATATACACACATATATATATATATATATATATATATATATATATATATAATGGATATCGTTGATAACGACGTACCACTTATAGCAACGGAAATCTTAAGTCCCAGGTCCCTACGGTCATATTTTAATAAATTTTTAACCGGCTATTATGACCACGGCTATTGCGTCTCATCAGTTTTAGGGACCCATTTTGGAGTCCCCCCCTGGGAACAAAAAGATCGGTTATAACGTCCGGCTACCAGAAAGAAGTCTTCTATCCGGTTTGCGGTTTATTTCTTCTGGGGACTGGAAGATACATTTAGCACCTTTTCTAGGAAACTCCATCCCCTGATTGTTTTTGTTTTTATTCCTTCAAACAAATTCGAATCAGTTGCGGCCTAGTTCTCGAATAAGACACTTGTGCGTGGTAATATCTGGTTGTTAGTTGCGGTTTTTTTCTCCATACACTTGAGCGTGGTGATACCATGTCAAAGAGAAGGGCATTTTCGTTAGAAGAAAAATTGCACATTTGCTGTCGGCTGCTGAAATTTATTGCGGAAAATGGGGAGTCACCTATCCCATTCTTCATTAGCTCACTTTGACACACTTTAATTGAAATCACCAAATGAAGTGTAAACACTTGGAGTGGAAAAAAAGAACTAATATATAATAGCTCACTCTCCGTTTTCGCCGAAATGGTAGAGGTAAAGCTGACGTCTATTCCGCAGTTACAAACATTCATAAAACTGCATCCCAGGCTGCTGGGCGGTAGAATGTCATCTTCCTTGAAGTTGAGGTCTAATATAAAAAAATATTTTACAACAGTGTTGGCCACAACTGTTAATTATAATCTAATAACTATTGTTCCTGTTTTATTGAAAAACAATGTCTTATATTTTATTAATGATGACTACGGTCACCTCATCATTTTGCATGCTGTGAATTTGTCTTCATAGGTTGTTTCCTATATTTATAATCTCCCTGTTATTAAATTTTGTATGATAAATAAGACAAAAATATCATATTAAATCAGAAATAATTTTTTTAAAGATGTCTGAATGCTCTGAGAAGGTGAACATAGCATAAATGTTATGAACAGGAGAACGTAGCAGTAAATTTTAATGCCTCGATCCTAGAGTTGATAATAAGGACTTTTTGAATATTTACCTTTGCGAGAGCTAATTAGCTAGGAAAGAAAAAAAAACCATAGTAATTAGTTAATGAAAATTGGGGGCGCAGGGAAAACGCGCCCCCCCCCCCCTCCCTAATCTATAGTCTCACCTAATAAAAATTTTTGGACTAATTACCTATGCGAGAGGTAATTAGTCACGAAAAAAAAAACATATAAATTACGGTTTGAAAATTTAAGTGCGCGAGAACTAACAAGAGCTCGCATTACAAAGTTGGTCGCGGTAATCAGGGGAGGGGGTTCACCCTGAGATTAGCCTTTTAATTAATAATAATGAGGATTTTGCTTTCATTGTATCTTTTTGGTGTGACATCAATCGCAATTGCTTTTATCTTAATAAGTTCATACTAATAATTTTTTTCAGTGACCCATTGAGCATCATTCTTACTCTTATTTATTTAAGAGGAGATAAAATATTAGTCTATCATATCTTTTCTACTAATGTTTGGAAGAAAAACAGGAAAAGCCCCTTCCTCCTGAGATTTGACTTCCTCGAATTTCATTAGGGTTTGAGTAAGTCATGTAATCTTTGGCACAGCATAGAAGCTTGACTTATTGTTGCAAAAACCTCTTTTGACTGCTTTTCCTTTGTGTCAGTCCTTTCTTTCTTCTTGAGTTGTAATGTGAGGTGCTCATCAACGTGCAAGTATTGAATTGGTTGTAACATTCAAAACACTTCTGCTGAAAATTCATAGGTCTTAACCATATCTGTGGGTTTTATTATTGAGTACCACTCCTCACTCCCTCGACCCATAAATTAAACATAGATATTATGGGGTGATAATAACAATTTTTTTTTTTTTTTTAGATCTCCATTTAATGCGGACCGAATTATGTTACCATCAATCGGAATTTGAAAATTATGTTGTTGAAAATCCTACTAAGGTTACTTTTTGTCTTAAAGAATTGAGAGCTGTAGTGATGTTTGCAGAACCAGCTAACTTACCTGTCATTTTATCATTTAATGAACCAGGAAGGTATGCTGCTTATTAATTATTTGTCTCTTAACTTTTGATGTAATTATTTAGAAATTTAGGCTTTTGCTCTGTTACATAGGTCATCTGAGTGGGATAGGAGTGTTTTATATCCACTTCAATATTTCCTGAACTTGAGTTTTTAGGGATTTATGTATATTAGGTAATATGTATTATACATCTGTATTACTTATCCTACATAGAAATAGAAATAAAAAAATTCTGTGACAAAGTACCCTAGGAATAGCAGTTAAAAAAAAAAAATTAAAACTGGCCAAATAATTAAACTTATAGGGAGGGGGGGAGATTAAATTTAATATTTACCTTGATCAAATTAAATTGATAAAAAAAAAAGCAAGGGAGCTGAGGGCAGAAAAGGTGTATGATTTGAAGAAAGTTTTCGATCATATCGTAAACAGAAAGTACATCAACCACAAATAAGGAATGTCTGGAAAAATCAATTCCATACAATTTTAATAAAATATAAAAATAAGTGCCTGATGGCTGGAGCCTTTTGTAAACAAAAATGCACTACCACCCTATGACGGGAAAAACCAAAGTATGCATGCTGAAAGTGATTGTCTTCTGTAGCCAGGCTTGATGAAAAAAATGATTTTTTTTTTCTCAGGATTTGCCTCATTTGAGGAAGGTGAACCTTTTTTAAACAAAAGTGCACTACCCTGGGCCGAGAAGAATTAAGGTCTGCCAACCAGAAGTGGTTCCTTTTGCCGGCAGACGAGTCATAAAAAGAATTTTTATTTTCGAAATCAGCCAAACTTAAGATGGCTGGAACCTTTTCTAAACAAAGCTACAACACCATAGGAATGGATAAACTAAATTCTGACAACTGAAATTTGTTGCCTTACCCCAGCAGACTTACGCAATAAATCTACTCCGTTCGCTTAATATTTGCCTCATTTGAAGATGGCTGGAACCTTTTCAAAACTAAAATTATGTATTATGTAAGGATGGAAAAAAAAGTCTACCAACTTGAAATTTGTTGCCTTACCCCAGCAGCCTTACATAAAAAATCTACTAAAAGTATTTGCTTTCCGCCGGCTACCATTCCAAGAGTCCCTCCAGTATCACTCGTTAAGTAGAGATAGCAAGGCATGGAGCCGGCAGAAAGCAACTACATTTAGTTGTGCAACGCACCAGATTTTTATTTTAGCATACAGTGGCTAAAGATATGCTGAGTTTCTAAGTGGAAAACATTGGGTTCACATGATAAAAATTTTTGATATATAATTAGTGTATTTTTGAAATACTTTTGGGGCTAGATCTCAAGAACTATTTAAGCTAGAAAGCTGAAAAAGATGTTTCAATTTTCTATGCTCTTTGTTTTGATTACTTCATGAACATATTCTAAAAATTTAATTTCTATAGAAAGTACCCTTTTTGATTTTTTAAAAATCAAAATATAAGTTTTTGTAGTGTATGATGGCTAAAGGTGTGCTAAATTTTTTAGTGGAGAAACAATTGGTTCATTAGAAAAAAAATAATTTGACCTAAAATACATCATTTTAGGTCAAATTATTTTTCAAATTTCTCCCGTTTGAAATTCAGCACATCTTTAGCCACCATTTGCTTTAATTAAGTTTATAATGCTTTAAAGTTTAAAATGCTGAATTTTACTGTCAGATTGGGCTAAACGACTATTATAACTTTATGCAATGCATGAAATTGTAAACTATTTTATTTTAAAAAGAATAAAATCTTTTCTGGGATGGATTGATTTCAAGTTACAAGCAAGCAATTAAAAACATTCCATTATTTTACATATTACCAAGCTGCTATTCTCTATATTCCATCGGTTTTAAGATGGCTGACATACATTTTTTTACACCATTGCAATGAATATATCAATTTTAGATGCACAAAGTTTAATATGAAATGAGACACGTTTTTGCCACGGACTTTGGGACTGATATGAGCACTGAAGAGGGAAGATTGCCTCAGAGGAGGGCAGTGCCCTGCTGGTATAGTTATTAACTCTTCGCACTCGTAATGCAGGAGACCTGGGCTATGTCCAACCTTTTCCCTTTACATATTATTAAAAAGGATAAGCAATTACATTTAATAAATAAAGTATACACAGTATATCCTCCATTAAACAGAAAGGTTGAGAACTGGGCCATTTTTCCCAGTTTATTTAAAAAATAAAAACTCAGGTCAGAGCTATTTATTTGAAAGGAATACAATACAACCTACAATACAATACAATACAAATTAATGCAACCTGAAAAAAAAAAAAACAGGAATTAAAAAAATCTGGTGTGATGCGCACAACACACAACTTTCACTTACCAACTTACTTAGATTAGAAATTGACATATTTTGTTTAATGCCATTCCTCAAAGTCACGCATTTTTTCACATTAATTTACTTAATTTTGTTTGTATTTGCTCTCTAAAGTAGACTCAAAATTTTTATTATTAAATAAAAGTTGTTACTTGTGATAATTTGGCAATGCAAGCATTATACTCCATCGCGTCTGATTTTATAATTCTCTATTTAGTTGTTGAAAACATCATTTAGTTACCAGGAAACAAATAATTTCCTGTAAATAAAACTGTAAAGGCCCCTACCCCATTTAAGCCTCCTCAGAACATTTTAATAATGATAAAGCCTACCTGATATTAAAAAACACCTAATTTTTATTAAACATGACGAGTTTGATGAAAATCGTTAAAGCCGTTTTTGAGATAATCGAAAAAAAAAGGTAAAAATCGGAAAAAAACTTATGAAATAAAGTGCCCCCTCCGTTTGACAAATTTTGATAAAATTTTGGCTATCACATCTTTGGCATATACATACATCAAATACCCAGTTTGATCAAAATCGTTAAAGCCGTTTTTGAGTTAATAAAAAAAAAAAAATGTGAATATGATACAAAATTTATTAAGTAGTCTTCCCTCCGGTTGATCAATTTTGATGAAATTTTGACTGTCACATCGCAAGCATATACATACACCAAATACCGAGTTTAATCAAAATCGTTAAGGCGGGTTTGGAGTAAATAAAAAAAATACGTGAAAATGGGACAACATTGATTAAGTAAAATCCCCCCTCAGGTTGATCAATTTTGATGAAATTTTTAGTCATATCTCGGGCATATTAATACATTAAATACTCAGCTTAATTAAAATCGTTAGAGCCGTTTTTGAGAAAATCGGAAAAAAACCTAAAAAGTTATTAAATAAAGTGCCCCCTCCTTTTGACCAATTTTAATGAACTTTTTGCTGTCACATCGCGGGCATATACCTAAACTAAATACCCAATTTCAAGTTCGCACGGTTTATAGTTTTTGAGCTAGTCTGTTCACACGCACGCACACACACACACACACACACACACACACACACACACAGACCATTTCGCGGGACTTGGTTATTTGGACTCAGGGGACCCTAAACGTGTATTTCCGTTGAAAACCGGAAGTCGAAATTTTTGACGATCGCAATACTTCCACTTACTATATATTTCATATATAGGTAAGTGACAGTAAAAAGGCCCGTTCCCTATTTAAGCTTCCTCAGAACATTTTAATAATGATAAAGCTTACCTGATATTAAAGAATACTTGATTCTCATTAAGCATGACGATTTTAATCAAAATCGTTATAGCTATTTTTGAGAAAATCGAAAATAATATAAACATGGGAAAAAAAGTTATGAAAGTTGATAAATTTCGATGAAATTTTAGCTCTCTTATCACGGGGATATACATACATCAAATACCCAGTTTTATCAAAATTGTTAGAGCCGTTTTTGAGGAAATAAAAAAAAACTTGAACAGTTATAAAATAAAGTACACCCTCCATTTGATCAATTTTGATGAAATTGGCTTTCGCATCGCGGGCACATACATACATCAAATACCCAAACGATTCACGTTCGTACGGTTTATAGTTTTTGAGTTCATGTTCACACATACATACACACAACCACGAACGTACGCACAAACACAAACACACGTACGCATACACACACGTACGCACACAAACACACACACACGCGCGCGCGCGCGCACGCATATACACACACACACCGTTTGATATTTGATGCAGTTCATGGTCTCAGCCATCCTCGGATTAGAGCTACCCGGAAGTTAATAGCAAAGAAATATTTTTGGCCTCATATGATTGAGGAAGTATCAGAATGGACCTAATGATGTACTTCCTGCCAGGCGGCCAAAGTCACCAGACATACCATTACAGTACCTGGTAAATTTGATTTTGTGGCCGTCTCGACCATGTACACATTAACATTTTTTGATCACTGCCTCCGTCCCTAGGAAAAAGATATTGTGTCAACATCATAGATCGTTTTACACGATGGCCAGAAGCTATACCTGTCGAAGAAATCATGGCTGACGTAGCCCAAGAGCTTTCTACGATGGATGGATATCCCAGTTAGAAGCCCCTTCTAATTTGACAACTTATCAGGGTGAGACAATTTGAAAGCAACCTTTTTCAAAGTCTCGTCAAATTACTCTGCGCAGAGAAAATTCGCACGACCCCTTATCATTCTCAAGAGAACGGCTGTATCAAGAGATAGCACAGGTCACTCAAATCAGCCTTGGTTGCTCATCTCGACGCCAACAACTGGTCAAGAATATTGCCAACAGTTCTGTTAAGACTCAAAGTTGCCATCTGGGACTGTTTAGATTTAAGTGCTGCTGAGGTAGCATATGGTCAAACGCTAAGCCTACCTGTCGAGTTCCTTAGTTCCTCACAGTTCCCTACTGATCTACCAGATATGGTTCGTGAACTAAACGAGTTCATGTCAAATCTGCGACCTGCCAAATTTCGTCAGAGCCACCGAAACATTTTTCTTCACAAGTCCTTCAGACCTCATCTCACATGTTCCTTCGGGAAGATAAAATAAAAAAGGCAATTATACCACCATACACAGGCCCCTATCCTATCATTAGCAGAACTGACAAGTTGTGCACCTTGAAACTTCGGAATAGGGAAGTGACTGTTGTCATTGGACCGGGTAAAGCCTGCCTTTATTCTCACTGACCCTAAGACACCTTTAGAAGATTCTCCAGCCGCTTTGCCAAACACCTTCCTGCCACCTGATCCGGATTTTCCACATTACTCAGAAGAGACCCATGAGGATGGCATACCTGGAACACCTCCATAGCTCAAAAGTAGACCAGGAAGAAATAACGAGCCCAACGTTCGCTTCCTGAACACAATTATTTGAGGGGAGTCCTGTAGCAGCATAGCAACTTATGTTTTAAAATAATTGTGTTCAGTAAACAAAAGGTTCGTTCCAACAACCACTTAAAACACGTTGACATCTCTTTCGCATGCGCAGTACTTTACTAACAGCTATTGTTAACAAGTAAAGCGTAATATGCCTGCAAAAGAGTTGTCTACGTGTATTCAGTGTTTCACAACAACTAAATAGAGAAATAAAATTAGACCCCATATTGTATTATGTTTTACCTACATTGTCACATGGTCAAAGATAAAAATAAAAACTATTTTATTGGTACTTCAGTGAGTGAACATGTAGAAAAGCATATAATTGTAAAAATATTCAAAGCTTTTTTTGTTTAAACTTATGGTGCAATATATTCCTCAATAATTATATGTTTGTATGAAACTTTAGTTCTATTATAGATTTCTGAATGAAATATAAGGTGGTTTTTGCTGGAACAATCATCGATAATCATCTTCATTGGTTTCTGGAAAGGCATTAAACAAGAACTAAAACTATAAAATTAAGTTCCAATTTTCTAAAATATCTCTTCTACTGATTTCAATTCACGATATACTTATTTACAAAAAATACCCAAATATTGATGAAATTAGGATTTTTCCCCTTACAAAAATAAATAAATAATAATGAATCAAATTTGACTGAAAACCTTCAAGTTTTGCAATAATTATCTATACCTTTGGAGAATTTTGGAGAAACAAACAAAAATAAGTATTTTTCTGTGAAGTTTCTAAATTTTGTTTACACAATAATCAAAACACGTCTGTTTCTACTCCTAGTAGGTCGGTAAGTGAAAGTTTTGTGTTGCGTGCATTGAACCAGATTTTATTAAAATAAACTTGGTGGAAACTATAAAATCATAAAATATTTTAATTATTATCACTATAATTTTGATTATGTTCTTGTATACTTTTCAGGCCCATAGTGTTTCAAGTTATGAATCATCCTGCTTATGAAGCTAATTATGTGATTTCAACTCTTCAATCCAGCAATTTTGATAGAAGTAGTCGCTTAAGTAGTTGTCAGAATACTGACCCTCCTGTAACTACACCAATTTCTCAAGGAATAAAAAGAAATTCTTATTCATCTGTTGAAAAAAAAAAATTAACCACCCCAGGTTTATCGAAAACAAAACAAGATAACAATAAACCCAATCCTTCTTTCTCTTCATCTCAAGTCACCGCTGAAGGGAACAGTGCTTCAAGCATTAATCATGGATCACCACCGAACACTTCTGTGGTACAAGTTCCAAATGATTATCATTTGCCTGTCTTGAAGGAAGGTCTCTCAACATCTGAAGTTAGGCCTAAAGGTAAAAAGGTTGGAAGCATTGCTCATGGATCACTAGAGAACACTTCTCAGAGACCGGATTCATGTGGTGTTTCTTTGCCTGTCTTGAATATAGGTCCCTCCACATCTCAAGGTGTGCTTGAAAGTGAGCATATAAGCATTACTCCTGGATCACTACACAACACTTCTCTGGAACCAGTTCTTGGTGATGGTAAACTGACTTACTTTAATGAAGGTCCTTCTACATCTCAGGTGATACCTGAAAGTGAGCCTGCCTCAAGCATTTCTCTCGGAACACCTGAAGGAAGTCTTTGTAGGGTCGATACTGTAATAAAAGGTTTGGATTCTTCCTCACAACCTTCTCCAGAACTTTTGAAAACTGTTTTCTCAAGATGCTTCTCCAAAGATCACTTTTTGAATGTTCTAGTTGGACATGATATTGTACTCGAAGAATGTTCTGACCGCGAAGCTTTATAAAGTAAGGCTAAGTTATTAATTAATTTACTTATTTTTCAAAGATGGAACTTTACTGTTATATATTTCTATATTTATTGGTTTTAACACATACTGTGCCCACGACACCACAATGTGAAAAGAAGACTTTTGTTTGTTGCTAACTTTCTTTATTCTCAATAATTTAACTTAATTATATTATATATTGTAGAAAAATAGTGCTACCCAGGTTTTTGGAACCAATTTTTAGTGAAGTTTCAATCAGCAGTCTCGTGTTTTGCTGTGGCACAGAATGAAAGACTTGTGCAGTGGAAAATTAATTTCCACTATAAAAACTAAAAGCTCAAATAAATTGTTTATAATAGTAAAAGTGGTTGCTGCTTCAATAAAAAGGAGTTGTTGGTAGATATGACAAAGTGAGACTGAAGGCGAGTGCAATGTTTTAATTATGTGTTTTTATTCGCCTTTTCCATAGTTTTATCGCACAAAAAAAAAAAAAAAAAAAAAAAAAAAAAAAAAAAAAAAAAAAAAAAAAAAAAAAAAAAAAGTAAAATAAAATATATCTGCATACATATATATATATTAATTAAAAAATAAAGCAAGTATTGGGCTAAGTGTGCAGAACTTTTGTTTAGTGCCAGAGTGGTCCATGAAAACTGAAATTTACCATTTCTGAGGGGTACTGTGACATAAAAGGGAAATTATATCTTTAAGAGCAATCTAATCATATCTCTCAGTAAGGGGGACTGCAGTGCCACGTTGGGGAATATTCATTTTGCCACTTTACTTTCCCATGTATTGTGGTATGTTAAGTGTTAATGTAGTATATACATTGCCTCATCTATAACAGTATCAGTTCTTGAAGTCTTTCCACATGTTTCAATGTGTAAGACTTATCACGGTTCAATCTTGTGTAGGCTAAAATTGTCAAGCCTTATAAATTGGGTGTTCAGGTCCGGAGAAACATATAACCACACAACTAGTTAGCTTAGAACCCTTGTAGTTTTGTCAGGTTTACTTCCTGACTAAACTACCTGACAGACCCAATGTGTATCCTCATCGTCAAATACCCAAACTTTGTTTTGAGCCTTGGTCGGAACATGACAATAGTATAGCCAAGTTTCGTCACCAGTCACGATGCTGTTCACATATGTAGAATGTCCCTTATCATATAGTTTCAGCATCTTTCGACACGATGAGTCATTTGCTCTTCCGTTAGACTATGGGGCACCCAAAGACAACAAAGTTTTATTACCTTTAAATGGTCTCTAAGAATTGAATGAATTGCTGGTGCATGAAGGCATAATGTCTCCTCTATCTGTTGATATGTCACTCGACGGTCCTCATCAAGCATTTTCCTCACAGCAGAAATGTTTTCCTCTGTTACAGACGTTCTCAGCCTTCCTTCTCTCTCAGCATCATCCAGAGTGAAATTGCCCGTTTCGAATTCTCTATACCATCTAAATATAGGCGTGGGATGTGGACAATCATTATTAAATGCAATCTTCATTTCTTCTAAACATTGATCTATGCTTAAACCATGCACAAAATTATATCGCAAAACTGCCCTTACTTCACTACGTGACCACGATGCCATAATACGCACTTTAATCTGTCACTGTTAATGAACAACTGAGCCCAGAGATGTGATACTGGTGGCTAGTATGCAGGCATGGATAGGTCTGAACACGCAGTAACTTGCAGCCTCCTGGGTCTTAAGTTACATTGGGTCCTGTTAGGTTATATTGCAAAACTTTTGTAGTACCCTTTGTAATATATTAATTCATTTATTATTTAGGCGCCCCATTAGAGATTTTACAAATTAAAAACTAACCCTCTTTTCCTGTTTTCTAGTATTCATATATTTTTGTTTTAAGGTTTATGCACCAATTCTTGTCAAAGATAAAAACAGTCCGGGCCCAGTGGTTGAAGATACTTTTTATTTCCTTTTTTATATGTGGACCTTAGAGAACAAGGTATAAGTGACATTTTTTTAATAAATTTGAGTCCCATATTTTTTTTTATCTTTATTTCACAGCCATCACATTCACATTGACTATGATGTATTGTCAATATAGTTGTAAATTTCAATGACATTTTAAAAAAAATTCAAATATCTCACATATTAAGCATGGTTAAGAATAAATGGTATTTATGTGCATATTTCTTAAAAATTATTTGCAACATATCTTTACCTTGTGTTTGGTAGTACCAAATAGTATTGGAAGGACAAAATTAAGGCTAAAAGTATTTTTTGAATATTTTAATTTTTAATATTTAAATAATCGCACTGGAATTATTTAAGTTCTGTTGATAAATCTAACTAGATTAAATATATTTTCTCCTTAAAAGTTGAAATTTTAGTGGAGATCAACATTGGCATGTGGACTCCTTATATGTTCAATAATGACTCTAATTAAAAGTTACTTCATTTAACAATGTACCATAATGATGATTTTATATAGAATAAAATGATTAGTATTAATGTTTTTTTTAAAGCTTCCTTTATTGAGGAATAAATACTGATTATAGCAAATTTTTAGTTAAACTTACATCACAGTCAATTATATGAATATTTACAGAATTAAAGGTAGCCACTAAAAATCTACTAATGACAAATTAAAAAAAATTAATATACAAAAATATATAATATGCTTATTGCCAATCATAAATGCTTAATTGACTGAAGTTAAAAATTATGTTATTTGAATGATGAGGTTTTTATGTGCAGTGAAACATATCATTTTTAACCGACTTCGAAAGAGGAGGGAGATACTTTCATCTAACCTCCTAACATTCCTAAACTAACTTGTACCTCTCAAAACTAGCACCTTTAGATGGAACCCGGCCCCTTGGATTAATCTAGAATTTAGGGAACTTATGAAGAAAAGAGATGTTGATACAAGCATTGCACACGAATTCCGGATGATTATTCGAAATTTAAGATTATCCGCATCCTCACGCAATCTACGTTATGCTGAGCCAAGGCTCAGTATTTCCGTAACGTGCTTTCTCAATCACCTGATCCAAGTCTAAGTGGAAAATTCGCCATTGCCAGCTCCACCCTCATTACGCATTATCCGATATTTACCAACGATTTAAACAATTATTTTGTCGAACCCCTCCCGAACCTCCCTCAGTCCAACTAACAACCTCCAGAAACTCCTTTTAATGATGAAAACCTTTACTTTCAACACATCACTCCTAATGATTTAATTGCTTCCATAATGAAATTCCTAACCAAAGACTACAGTCATGACCAAATTCCGGTGAAAATGATAAAACGTGGTCTCCCAGTCATACTTCCAGCACTCCTACATATATACAAGTTTTCTCTACAGAACTCCATTTTTCCCTCTGCCTGGAAAAAGGTTCTAGTACGTCCACTTAACAAGGTCTCTCATCCCTGAACAGCTGCTGATTTCAGGCCAATTGTAATCCTATCAAACCTTTAGAAAGACTGGTCCATTCACAACTAACCAAAAAAGCTTATTTAATCCTCTCCGATCCGGTTTCCCCTCTGGTTATTCGACTCAATTGGCCCTGATAAAAGTAAGTCAAGATCTCTACTCCTCAATAGATCAGCAGAAAATAACTATCCTTGTTTTTTTTGATTTCTCAAAAGCCTTCGATTCTGTTGATCACACAGTTCTCCTCACCAAATTACATAACTTAAATATATCCAATTGTTCTTTGGGCTGGTTTCAATCTTTTCCCTCCAGAGGTGTACCTCAGGGTTCTTCCCTTTCACCTACCCTATTCTCCATCACAAGCGTTATCCATTACTCCCAATATCACCTATATGCAGATGATCTACAAATCTATATATCCTTCCATCCTTCGGCCTTGCTAGAGGAGTCACGTAAACGTCAGGAGAACATTGATAGAATTAATCGCTGAGCAATGGAAAACAAACTATCCCTGAACCCAGTGGAAATCAAAACAATGCTCATAGGCTCAAAACCTTACCTCAATTCCCTTCCCTACTTTCCATTACTGTACATCAATAACACTCCTATCCAGTTTATAGACGCCATAAAGAACCTCGGTATAACCTTCGATCAACACCTCACCTGGAATCATCACATTTTCCAAATCAACCGAAAATCCATCTCAATCCTCAAGCAGCTACTAAGGTTCAGAGACTCATTTCCTCAAAGTACTCATCGTCTTTTAGTATCCTCCCTTATCCTACCACATTTTGATTTTGGATTCCTGGTGTATGGCGGTCTGTCTGGTGAGCTCGAGATAAGGCTTAAAAGATTGATGAACCATTTCATGAGATTTATCCTTGTTCTTCTGAGACACTCCCACATCTCTCAATGTAATTCCCAGCAAAGTTTTCTTTTTCCTAATTTTCGATGACAGTACCTGCTCGGCTCCTTCCTCTCCAAACCTTAAGAGCAAAAAAAAAAACCCAAATACCATCTTGACATCCTTGCCCCACGTTCGTCCATCCATCAATTAAATAAATGATCTCAACCTACAGACTTGTATATCCCCACTCATAGAACGGCCTGTTTCGATAATTCCTTCGTTGGTTCGTGCCACCCAGTTTTGGAATTCCTTACCCGGATCCGTTCGTCAAGCTTCCTCCCTGGCTTCGTTCAAACACCTCCTGTTTCTCAATCCCCTGGAACATCAATCTTCCATGCAGATGTAAAAATTATTATTTTCTTTGATTTAGTTTTGAAGGTTTGTAGAAATACTTCAGTTTCATTATTTATTTATTTTAATAATGAAACTCTTCTTTTTGTTATTTTTATTTTCACTAACCTATATATGAAATATATAGCTAGGGAAACTATTGTGGTCGTGAAAAATTTCGACTTCCGGTTTTCAACGGGAATACATGTTTTGGGGTCCCCTGAGCCCAAATAACCAAGTTTTCAATGTGATGCCTGAAAGTTTTGACAAATAAATAAATAATATGACAAAGAAACTAAGCTGTCATGAAAATGACAGCTGCCATAACAATGATTGTATGAATAGGTAATTAATGTTATTACTAAACGAAAAACGTAGAGTAAAGTTACAATGATGTGTTTGCATTTATCATCACTACCAGCCTTACACGAAATTGGGGCAGTCCTTTAAGATCGCTTGTTTGAAGGCATAAGGCATAACTGTTTTTTACTTCTAGATGTTATTCCACATGTAATTATGTGGTTTGCATCAAGGATAGCCTGCCCTTCAATTAATGGTCTTTTAAAATTACCAATTATCTCTATCACATCAACTATATCCCAGTTCCTTCCGACATTTTGCAAAACTACTAGCACACTCTATAGTCGATTGCGCGCATGTGACCAAAAATTTCATCAAAATTGGTCAAACGGAGGGGATACTTTATTTCACAACTTTTTGCCCATTTTTAAGTTTTTTCGATTTTCTCAAAAACGGCTCTAACGATTTTGATAAAACTGGGTATTTGATGTATGTATATGCCCGCGATATCACAGAAAAAAATTCATCAAAATTGATCACACGGAGGGGGCAGTTTATTTCTCATTTTTACGTTTTTTTCGATTTTCTCAAAAATAGCTTAAACGGATTTTGATTAAACTCGTGATATATAATGAGAATCAGGTATTCTTTAATACCAGGTAAGCTTTTTCATAATTAAAAGTTTATGAGTGGGCTTAAATGGGGAAGGGGCTTTTCCCATAAATTATGTTGAAAAGGGCTTTTCCCATTATTTTGTTTTCCTATAAAGTACCTTTGTTTTTGTTTATATGGAGAAATTATCTATCTCTCGTTTAGCCTAAAAATAAGAAATGGCGAAATAGGAAATCAAATCAAGTAAACATGTAAAGGAGAAAAAAAGAAAAATATTCCGTCAATTCATAAAACACGTTCAGCCCACGCAAGCGCAGTACGTCTTTTATGACAGACGATTGTTTATAATTAAAGATGTTCTGGTTATTTAATGGAAATTATTTGTTTCTTGTTGCTTTTGAGAAGTGGCATTTCACAAAACACGTCAATTTCTAATCTGAGTAAGTTGGTAAGTGAAAGTTGTGTGTTGCGAGCATAGCACCAGATTTTTTTTACAAAATTCGTAAATATTGAAGTTATGATTTATTTTCATTTATTGTTGAAGTTTATATTTTTACTTTCACTTACCTATATATGAAATATATAGTGAGGAAAGTATTGCGATCGTGAAAAATTTCGACTTCCGGTTTTCAACGGAAATACGCGTTTTAACTAAATACCAGTTATTCATTATTCATTTCAAATGAATACCATAAACACTCAATAATCATTAAAAATACTCCGTACTGATTATGAATAATGGTTATTCATTTTTCATTTGTTTTATGATTACCAATTTTTATATTCACAAATCATTATTCTGATTACAATTTGCCCAACTCTGGTTCCAGCCTAGTGCGTGTTTAAGGGAGGTTATATTTTGATAGCGATGGTTATAGCTAGACGTGCACGCCGCCGCCGATGAAGGTGGCGCGCCGCATGTGCTACACTAGCAGAGCAGGGTGGTTTTGTGCTTGGCGTTGATATTATTGGCAACAGAGTTTTTCTTTAAGGCCTGTTTGCAGACCTTAAGAAAGCTACGAGTGATCAGCGGATTTGAAATGTTGTTAGGACATGTCACGTCATACCTCAACCGCCGCATCGCAACAGCAAGATTGGTTACAACATGTTTCTATTTTTCTGCGGTATAATTACCCTAATCGGATTATTACCCCCATCTCTTATTGTTTAAATGACTGATAAGGAATTCCATAATTTCTTTTATTTACACTCATTTTCCCCCTCAAAAAAGAGTAAATCATTGATTTTATTTATTATTAATTTTTTAACGACTACTACCACTTATTATGCTTTTTACTTAAACAATCATCAGTACTATATATATCTATCTATCTATCTAGTGCTATATATATATCTATTTCATCAGTGCTGTTGTATTCCATCTCAGTGATCCAGTATGTTTCAGATCAATCCTATAATACTCCACCATTTAACCCCTCCCTCCGTCATATCTCCATCTCCTACCCCATATGACTAATGACATATAACTAATGTTCTTCTAACCTGTCATGTTAACGCCCAGTCCCTTCTAACCCATATTGATGCATTCGAAGATTTTTTTCTTCACAACTTTTAACGTATAATTGCTATCTCCGAAACTTGGTTGAAACACACCATCCTACCCAAGTTAGCCTCCCTAACTACACCCTGCTCCGTCATGATAGAGTGTATAGGACTAGTGGTGGAGTAGGTATCTTTGTCCACGATAGCCTTAAATAAAAAATTCTCCTTCTTTTCCCCACTTCCCTTTCCCCGCATATTGAATATCTGTTTGCTTAAATATCCACCTCCCCACATCCGTACTCTTTGGTTTCATCTACCTGCCTCCGAAAGTCACCTTTGATGAAACATTCGAGGCCATCCTTTACAACATGATCTCTTGATATTCCAAACTTTTTCTCTCCGGAGACCTCAACACCAATCTCCAGATACCTTCTTCTAACCTAGCCTATCTTTCAAATATCCTCTATTCCCTTAATTTATTTATAGTTCCTTACGACCCGACTCTTAACATCCAGCACTCCATCACTTGGCTTGTCGTTTATGATCCCGATTCCCTGAAAAACTCCTCGCCTTAACACATCCGGTTCCTTTAAAGTCTTCCCACGACCTCATACAATTA
Organism: Aelia acuminata; assembly: GCA_911387785.2. Classification (NCBI taxonomy): domain Eukaryota; kingdom Metazoa; phylum Arthropoda; class Insecta; order Hemiptera; family Pentatomidae; genus Aelia; species Aelia acuminata. The sequence goes on along the minus strand of OU426978.1, from coordinate 110,024,172 downwards.
TCCTATAACCATCCCATCCTGCTGTTTTCCTCCACAACTGAATCCTTTCGAAACCTTGATTTCCTATCACCTGCAATCCTAGCGCCTGATCTTGAGATGATCCAATGGGACCCCATTTACACCTCAAACGCCATTGACTCCAGGGCGGAAACCCTTACCACTTAAATTCATACCATCCTAGAAGAGACGCAGCTAGAAGAAGATTTTAGGGCACCTGACTTTCTGAAGATTATATTACCATCAAGCTCCTCCGAAATAGCACTCAATCCTTAATATACCGCGCCAAATCTTTCAGCAATCCTTATCCAGTGCCCCCGACTCCAAAGCAAAATGGGTGATTCTCCGCAAACTGTCCTTAGGTAAACCCACTCAAAACCAATCAATTCCATTTTCAGCCGATGCACTCAATTATCACTTTGTCTCCAACACCTCCTATCTAAAGGTGTACCTCAGAGTTCCTCTTTGTCCCCCACGCTTTTTTCTATCAATGAACTTCCATCCTCCACCCATCGCTGTCAATATCATCTATAAGACGATGGTGCCCAGCTTTATCTCTCCTTTGCCCCGCTGATTCCTACGACGATATCCTAAAAATACAGGAAGATATCGACAGAATATGTGCTTGGGCAAACCTCCACGAATTCACTTTGAACGCGAAGCAGACGAAAGCCACTTTGGTTGGATCTCCCTTTCTCCTCAAATCAACTCCTGTCACTCCAAATCTAGTCCTAAACAACTCATCTATCTCATTCGACAATTCTGTCGAAAACCTTGGCATTACCTTCGATCAATCCCTCTCTTGGAAACCACATATCTCACATGTTTCCCGTCGCACTATCTCTACCCGGAAACAGTTCAACCGTCCTCTCATCTTTCCCCACTTTGACTACGGCTGTATGGTGTACAGTGGACTGTCTGGGGCACTCGAAGCCAAACTTAAACGCCTAATGAATTATGCAATACGTTTTGTCTTTAGGATCCCAAGAGATACTCATAAAACCCAGTACTATGCCGAGATAAAGTGGCTCTACTAGTCCTACCGCTGTCGGTATCTACTGGTTTTCTTCCTATACCAGGCCATCAGAACTCAATGACCCTCCTATATCCTACAGAGCCTACAATTTAAATCCTCCAACCAATCCCGCCAAACCAGATCCCGTACGTCCGATATATATCCTCCATCCCATCGAACTTATACATAGAAATCCTTCATAATGCAAGCAACATCCCTCTGGAACTCGATCCCCTCCGTTATCCGACACGCTCCATTAACTTCCAGTTTCAAATCGCTCCTCTTCGTGATCCTATTCAACTTCCAATTCAACTGATCACTGAAGGAACACGATGGATCTTTAGAAGTACGAGGGGGGTAAAGAAAGTTCTAAGCCTGATATACATACATATACAAATATATTTTCAACTTACATATTTTTATTTTTCAATATAGTCCCCTACAACAGAAACACACTTTTTCCACCGCTTCTCTAACATCTGTAACCCTGGTAAAATTTTTTTTAGAAACCTTCCAAAACGACTTTGAGAGCTGAGATCACCTCATCGTCTGACGAAAACACTCTCCCACACAAATGTTTTTTCATATTAGGGAAAAGGTAGAAGTCTGAGGGGGCCAGGTCTGGCGAGTAGGGTGGGTGCGGGAGCAGCTTGGCCGTCTCCGTGGTAACTCTTGATTTGTGGACGGGAGTTTTGTCCTGCAGTAGCAGCACACCTTTGGTGATCGTTTCTCTTTGATCGTCTCTCGCAGTTTCACGAGATGGTCTGCATAGTATTTCCCTGTTATTGTCATGCCATGCTGCAGAAAATGCCAGCAAAACTCCTTCCGAGATTAACGTCGCCCAGATCGGTCATCATCTTCGAGGTTTCCTCGGCCAGCTTTGAAGAGTGTGGCCCACTTTTTGACAGTGGCATACGATGGGGCAGAGTTCCTCAATGTTGCAAATGTCTTCAAAAATTTCCCTCGGCCCCATCCCATTTTTTACAAAATATTTTATCACTGCACGGTGCTCAAAATTAGACATTTTTAAAGCGACCTGTAACTCACAACAGTCTGAAAGGAACTGACCTGAATTGAAAGGTGGAATTAGAGAGATAAGTAAACAATGAACTTTAACCCCATTCAGCTAATCTGTTTTCATTTCATTTCCAAAACTAGTTATTTATGTCACAAGACTGTAAAGTATGTTTTTTACAAGTGAAACTCCTTTAATGTACGGCCTTAACATTAAAAAATAAAATAATAAACGAGTACTCCCAGGTGCGTCCGCAGGATTTCCTCTAGGGGGGGCAGGCTGATAAAATTTTCGAAAAGGTCGAGGTATTCTGACCTTGTAAGGCTCAATTAATTATCAAAATAAAACTTACTGATATTTAAATGTTATAATAAGTGTTTATACAATGCTTTATAAATATAGTAAATGAATAGGAATTTATTTATTGGTAGTTTTTGTTTCTCAAAATTTGTAGAGGGGGCAGCTGCCTTCCCCTGCGTACGCCCATGATACAAAAATCTCGCGAGCATCGGCGCGCCGGTATGCGCCGCCGCCGCACAGTGGGACGAATCGCCAATCTAGGCGGAAATAGTTAACATCAACGAAATGAAAAAATCTTGTCGGTCTCTTGAAAACAATAGTCTAGCTAAGGCATTTACAAATTATTAATCACTTTAAGCAAGTATTGAGAGAATAATGGGGGTTTGAATACGGTAATTTCCTCATAATGCTTAGTCAGCGTATTTCCAAATTATATTGTAAAATCAATAGAATCATAGAATGGATCGTGTTTTTTTGAAAAAAATTTATGCTAGGCAATAGAAGACGATTCAGAAATTAAGTTTATTAAGTTCTTGGTTCTTTAAATGTGGATATAATACAGAGTATCCTCCTTTCTTTTCAACAGTCTATAAGCTATATTTTTTTCTTATAAAAAAAGGGGTTACTAAAAATCTACACCGATCTACACCGAGATATTTATACAGAATATAGTCCACACTATATAGAAATAAAGTATTCATTATGAACTGCTAATACCTGCTAACAAAGGTGTGCGCTTTTTTTAAAGGTATAAATCTCTCATTGTTGAGAGCCTATATTTTTAATATTTTGAGGCAATACGGAGGTGCTAATGAAATTTATAGATATATAGTAAACCAGTTTCATTGGAATACACTACGGCAGTCTCCGAAGCTATGAAAAAACGAGATTCGATGACCATAAGTACAACAATTAAAAGCAAATAGCAAGATTTTTTCCTTTCTAGGAATAAGAAAGAAATAAAGCATGAAAACAACAGTATACCTTAGGTATATACAAACCATTAATTCCTTAAAACAAATACCAACGGAATAACAAAAGAATAAACACGCCACAATAAGTCAGATAATTTGAACATCTTATTGATGAAGCGGCAACATAGATCAGCGAATTTCATATTTTTTTGGAAAAAAATTTATACCACGGTATGGAAGACGATTCGGCAAGTAATTTTATATTTATTTGGCTTTTTAAGTGTAATGTACCCTTCTTTATTTCCAGTAGTCAACTTAGTAAGCTACTTACTTTAAACTACTACTTAGTTAATTATTGTTAGTAAAAATGCGATAACTAAAAATCTATAACGACTTAGATAAATAGACAGATATTTTCACAGAATACAATCAACATTATATAATGACAAATTTTTCATTACGCATTTCTCATTCCTGCTAATATATGGTACGGTGTTTTTTTTTTCACGTGTTAAAGTGTCATTATTAAGATCCGATATTTTTAATATGTGGGAAAAGCACGTTAATATAGATGAAATGTATATTTCAGGTTTTTTTTTTCTTTCCTATCTAATTACCTCTCGCATTGGTAAATATTCAAAAAGTCTTTATTTTGTGGTGTAGTGGTGGGGGATCGACATCAGTAAGGAAAGATTGGGTACGATTACTCGACTCGAAACGAACAATAAATAGGTTCAGGGAACCTACCGGTCTAGAATGAATACCGTAAGATACCGAAAGATTATTCCGGTACGTCTGGAATCATACTTTTCTTCAATATTTCCCGAATATCTGGGTTAATTCCAAGGACTAGGGAGCATCTGAAGGCACAAGTTTTAAGGGGTTCAATTTATTTTAGGATGACAACGAGATTGGATGTAAGGCATTCTACCATGTCGTCAATTGATTCATAGGAATAGATGGGTCCTATACAACGGGATAGTAGATCAAGGGATAGATTTATTTCATCTGCTGTCAGGTAATCTAGGTTTTTCCAAGATATATATTTTAGAAATAAAGTAGGATTCGAAAGATCATTGGAAATACGTATTAAGTCGTGGCTAAGTCGTCGCTCACAGATTTTATGAGTATGATACGAGTTGTTGACAAAAGTACTCGAAAATATGATCGATATCAGTAAGGAAAGATTGGGCATGATTACTCGACTCGAAACGAACAATAAATAGGTTCAGGGAACATACCAAGTCTAAAATGAACTGTTTTTTGGGAGAATTGGATAGAATATTTGTATTGAAGTCGCCGTATGTATGCATTCAGATGGATGGATTCAGATCCATCAGATTCAGATGATTCGGAATGAAATAAAAAATTTTTTACATTTCGATATTAGAATTTAATATATAATTTTTTAAAAATGTATTCGACGTTATTTTATAGTTAATATGTTTTTTTTTCTTTTTGAATAATTGAAAATTGAATAAAGAAATATAAATAGAATTACACCATTATTTACAATTTATCTAAATAATTTTATATTGGCTTTTAACTTACAGAAATAATTAATATAACAATTTTTTTTTTTTTTTTTTTTTTTTTTTTTTTTTTTTTTTTTTTTTTTTTTTTTTATGACCATAGCCAAAAACCACTATTTTGACTTTTATTTATTAATTCATGCTTAAATGCAATTTTCTACAAACATTAACATAAAATAAGTCGCTTCCAGAATTATTTCCCCCTAGATTGGCGATTCGTCCCACTGTGCGCCGCCGGTAAAAAATCATCAGCGGCCCGCCGCCGAAGATTTTTCTGTGGCGCGCATGTCTAGTTATAGCTCGAGTTTGGTCTTCCCAACGTGAAAATACATTAGTTAATTGAAGTAATTAGATTCAGTTCAGGTCCTGTATGGCCAGAAAAATCGAAAATAAAATGAATAGATAAGTAATTAATAAATATAAAGCAAATTAGGGGTTTTGTACTAATATAAATTAACTTTGTTGTAATATAATTTTATTATTTTCATTTCAACATAATGCCATTTTAAGTCATAACCTCTTAGAAATTCTCAGTATTAAGACCAGTTAATGATAATGTGTGTAAAATTATTAAATATACAAATTAGGTAGTGATATTTTTTTTTTAATTTCCACTTCTGCTAGCAATGTTTTAAATTTTTATGTAGATTCATTAAAATTAATAGAATGTTTATTGTTAAAGAACTACCTGATAAAGATGTATTATTTTCAATTAATGCATATTTATTTAGTATATTGATAGTATTACTTGAGTGTACAACTTTAATCATTAACATTTTGATGCAGATGCTTTTGAATCTTTTCCATTTCTACAATTCCAACAATCATGTTTCAGGAACCAGTATTAGGTCCAATAAAAGATATTTCTGTGTCTTTCATTTCTTTGTGTGATTTTATTGTTATAAGAAACTTTATGTGCTACATCGGAGAAGATAATCCCAGCCAAAAATGCTGAAAGCTACTTATGCCTGAACTTACTTGATCTTTTAGAACAAATTCATAGACTGCCATACAGATAAAATCTCATGCATGAATTCCTCTTCATTATTGTAGAAACCAAATCACTCGAAGTGAATTTTTACTTTTCATTATAGTTTAATACAATGGTTGTTTCACTCTCATCAGATAAAATTACATGCTTTACAATATTTCACAATCTGCTTCAAATGATGTTCTTTATTAACTTGTGATATGCAACCATTTGTGCTAATGTGGCTATTACCATATAAATGTTTATATGATAATAATAATGCACACCTGTCTTGAACACAGTCCATAGGTTTAGAATGTTTATTACAATAAACATAGAATTTTACCATAAAAATCATTGCAATGTCTGGGTCCTTACCACTTACAACCACAAGAAATTCTTTTATAATTTACAATAAGTTATTTTCTGATTTGTAAATATTTGATTGGGTGTGGTTTCAAACATCAGAAAGAATATAAGTGAATTCATTTTTTCCTTCTGCAAGCAGGTCTCTAATGAGGAATATAATCTTAATTAGTGATAGTAAAGATAGTTTCATTCAGGTACTCATTGACTAAACAAAATCTTAATATGAAATATAGAGTGAATCCAATTTGAGAAAATTGAATGTACCAAATTAACATTTTTAAAACCAATTCTTTATAAAATGTTAAAAGATAAAAATAAATATGGTATAATATAATCCATCTAAACAGATAATACAATGCAAGAATATAAATTAAATAATCAAAATAACTTTATACAACTTATAAATAATATGAAAACATACATGAAGAAATCATAAAGAAATATAAGATATAATCCACATATTAACTTTAGAACAATAAAAATAACTGTCACAAATAACAGCTCAAGGTTAAAATAAAGGATATTCTTAACTGTAATGTATCTCAAAATCATAAAACAAGCTGTACTGAGTTTAAACCATAAAATTTTTTTTTTTTTATAATTTAGATTTCATTAGGTGAAACTTCATCTTATGTTCTTTCATAAGAATATTTGTTATAATGATAATTGGAATTTCAACAGATAATGGTGAAGATAGTTTTACAAACTTATTCCTGAACAAATAACATTTTTAACATCAAAATCAAAATGTATCGAAATAAAAAAAAAAATATATATTAGATTATGAAGCTATGATGGCAATATTCATTGGATGCATGAAAAGGTAGGTAAATAAAGAATCAAACATAAATTATTTATTAATCAGATAGAAATGAAACATTAACAGAATTATAGTATCTGAAATCAATAAACTAATTCTTTATAAAATTTTAAAATTGAATATGGTAAGATACAGTCATGCAATGCAGATTATATAATAAGATGTAATACATTAATTACTGGAAATACGAATAGTGATACAAATTAAACAAAGGCAGATATTTAAAAAAAAATTCCTGGTTTAAAAAAGTGACTTATCAAAGAGGTATAAATGAAGACACCATTGGAATACACATATTAACTTAAACATAATTTAAATTATAAAATAAACATTTGAATTTTGGATTGTAACTTAAATAATCCTATTCTAGAGGTGAGAGATAGTCAACTGTTATTCTGTATGATAGGTTAAATGATGATCAGGGTTTCCAGTTTACAACTTTTTTATTATGGAAAGCTGACGTTTCGATCCAACTTTTGGATCATCATCAGGGCTAAAAGAAAACAAAATATGAGTATCTATGCTAGAGGATGACAATAAATGAATATTTTACAGAACTGATAATAATGCAAAGGATGGTAAGCATTATACATGAATATTTAAACCGTGGCTAGTTGGCAAGATAAAATAGAATCTATTTACCTCCTGAGTCCAAGTTGATACAAAGACTGAAGGTAAAAATGGGTGAGAGGTAGTGACCCCCTATTCACCCATTTTTCCCGTATCATTTTCAACTCGGGATCGTTTTCTTGCCGATCCCGGATTGTGTCAGGTGTCCATTCTTCACTAACTACTCCAACGGTGCAAAGGTTGGCCTCCTTTTGTTCGATTCGGCTACAATGGGAACAATTAGGTGGGCATGGTCTTTTAGACAGGGCATCTGCATTGCGATGTCTTACACCTGGTCTGTGTTCAATTTCAAAATCGTATTCCTGGAGCTTTTGTAGCCATCTGACTTGGCCTTCAGGATTCCTGAAATTTAGCAGCCACTTCAAGCTTGCATGGTCAGTCCGCAACAAGAATCTTGTACCATACAAGTATATGTAAAAATGGTCTATGGACTTGACAACAGCCAGAAGTTCCCGCCTGGTCACGCAGTAATTACGCTCAGGTTTTGATAGCGTCTTGCGGAAATATCCAATAACCCGTTCCTGGCCATCCTGCAATTGTGATAAAACCCCGCCAAGGCCTTCTTCGCTGGCGTCTATGTCGAGGATGTATCTGCCTCCTAGAACCGGGTAGCCCAATATTGGAGCCGAGGTTAACCGTTCCTTCAAGGTATCGAACGCTTCTTGACACTCGTCCCCAAACTTTCTTAAATAACGGCGGTAGTAGGAACAAAGCCCCAGGAAGCTTCGAATCTGTTGTTTGTTGACAGGAGTAGGCCATTGCTGGACTACCTGAATTTTTGCTGGGTCCACCGCTACTCCTCCACTGACGATGTGTCCTAAATAGGCGACCTTCGTTTGAAGAAGATGACACTTCTTTGCGTTTAACGTTAAATTGGCCGATTTAAGCCTCTTGAAGACCTTTACAAGATTTGACAAGTGTTCCTCAAACGTCCGGCCAACCACTATGACATCATCGAGATATACGAGGCAAATCTTCCAGGACAGGCTTCTTAGAATATTCTCCATCAGGCGTTCAAAGGTTGCTGGAGCATTGCAGAGGCCGAACGGTAAAATCGTGAACTGCCATAGTCCCGACCCAGTGGTAAATGCAGTTTTTTCCATGTCGGCTGCGTCCATCTCTACTTGCCAGTATCCACTTTTTAGGCCCAGAGTTGAAAACCGTCTGGATCCTGCGAGAGCGTCATCGATTCTTGGCAATGGGTAGCTATCCTTCTTCGTCACGTCGTTAAGCTTCCGGTAATCTACGAAGAAGCGTTCGTTCCGTCCTTCTTCTTTACGAGCACTACCAGAGAGGCCCATGGACTACTCGACGGCTCCACCACTCCGTCTCTCACCATCTCTTGAAGAGCATTCTCAGCCTCTTCCTTCTTGACTTGGGGAAGTCGTCGTGCAGCTTGACGAATGCGGCGTGCATCACTAGTATCGATTCTATGACGCACCACGCTTGTTCTACCTGGCTTCCCGGATTCCGAGCCAAAGACAGCGCGATAGCGATTCACAAGGTCCTTGACTTTCTCCTTTTCCTTTCTTGACAGCGACGGGTCAAGGCCTTCTAACATCCTTCGGAGATTTTCATTAGTTTGCTCCTTCTTTGTCGACGCCTGTAGGATCATGGAGGTCACAGGCTCTAAACTTCCCACCTTTGTGCCCTTCCTGATAGTGACCGGATAGTCGTTGATATTGCAAAGAGGTATAGGAACCTTTTCAGAAGGTATTACGAACGCCTTCCCAACAAGGATGCCTTTCCCCACTTCCTGGTCATGATTTCTTGACTCGAATAAGACGGGATGTTTAGGCTGAGACGAGCAGCTACGATAGTTTCACACCTTGCAGGAATTTCCACGTCTTCACCTAAGGTGACTTCTAAGCTGGCCAATTCTCGATCATGCATAAAAAGTTCCTCCCCCCTAGCATTTACTACTTGCCGTCTTAGGTCTATTTGGAAACCACATGCTTCCATTATGTCCATTCCGAGAATCACTTCTTCTTCTATGTCAGCCACAAGAGCTGAGTGTGAGACACAGTTTGAACTGAACTGTATCCTAACGTTTGCTTCTCCTAATACTTTGGCTACTTCTCCTGTAGCGGTCCTCAGTCGCCACCTGGAGGGCGACAGCCTTCTATCACCAACTACCTTCGGGCCGACGATGGTCTTCGTAACACCGTTGCCTACCAACATGGCGTATCCCGTGCCGTTGACGATGCCATCCACGTATAAACTACCAGTCTGTGCCCCAATGAGGCTACAACCACTATGGGAGGGTCTTGAAGACTTTTTTGAGTCGATATCGCCCTCCAGGAGTCGACCCGCCTTAGTTTCCCTGTGGCTTAGGCGCGTCAGGAGCGGTCCGCTTCATTCTAGGTACACCACTGTACGAATTACTGACCCCACTTTCCAATAATAAAGAAAACAATTTTCGTTGCGAAAGAAAGTTTTGTGTTCCCTCTCCGGTAGCTCTTAGGTATGCCATTAAAAAAAAAAAATGTCTATTTTAGTCAAACAAGAAGGGTGGTAATTTAAATTTGTTTGCTGCGCGCACCGCACCAGATTTCTTTTTTAAGTAATATTGAAACGAAAGTCTAGCCAATCCTTGAGTGGCCTTACCAGGTGCGTAAATATGAAACCGGAATTTTTCAAATACCAAATAAGAGTTGATTGTGTAAAAATGATATATATTTTTTTATTCGAAGTACTGTCCTTAGCTATCTATGCATTTCATGCGCCATCATTCATGCAATTTGTGGATTCCACGCCAAAATAATGCTTCCTCTTCTGAGTCAAACCAATCACTTAACCAATTTCGTACATTTTCATAAGAAGTGAAGCGCTGCTCAGCTAGTGCGTGTCCCATCGATGCAAATAGGTGGTAATCGGATGGGCCAAATCTGGTGAATAAGCCGTATGCGGAAGAATTTACCAACCAAACACTTGGATCGTTTCCTTGGTCCGTTTAGCCGAATGTGATGGGGCATTGTCATGGAGCTAGATCACTTTGTGTGTCCGTAGCGTTCCGTATTAACAGTTTCCCCAGGTTTCAGCAGCTCATAGTAGGTAACACCCATCTGATCACACCAGACACAGAGCATTTTCTTCCTCCCCAAGCGATGCCGATGGTTCACCAGGAGTTACCCAGGATTTTTTACGCTTAGGATTCTCGAAGTAAATTAACTTTTCATCACCAGTCACAATTTGATGAAGAAATGACTTTTTTTCAGTACCTGGCGAGCAGCATTTGCCATGAGGTTTTTCGAGCTTCCTGCTGCCTGTCATTCAGTTTTTGAGGTACCCATTTTCCGACCTTCTGGATCTTTTCCATGCCTTTCAAACAAATGGAGACGGTGTCACATGTAATAATTGTCCAACAAACGCTTCCGAATCAGCGTTTTCAAAGTTTTTTTTTGTGGTTTTCCACGGTTTTTGTTTCTTTTATCGAAATCCATCTTTAAATTTTTTGAACTAATCGAAACATTGAGATTTGCCTAGGGCATGCTCCCCGTAAGCTTCAACAAGCATCCTATGTGATAATGCTCCAATTTTTTTCAGAAGGAAACGGAAAATAAATGCTGTCCGCAAATCTTGATTTGTTGGCACAAAAGTCGACATGTTCAACGCCACTAAAAACACGGTTATAGAATGAAACTGATGTTGGTATCAATTGGATCTCTTTATTACATGTAGGCAAAAGCAGATAACACCACTGACGGATTAGTTAGAAGATTATATTGACTGCTAACTCCTATCATTGGCGAATTCCGGTTTCATATTTACACACCTGGTACATATACTAAATACTAAATTATAGATTCGTACTGTTTATAGTTTTTTATCTAGTCAGTTCACACACACACACTCCCGTGTGGAATTGCTAGTCTCCCATCGGGCGCATCCCCAGGTGGCGGATAGGGGGATTTCCACCTGATATGGTGGGAACCGGGAGTAACACCCGGGGTGGACCAAAACTAGACAAAAATCCAGGCGCGGCGGTTCCTATTCTAGGCGGCGTACTGGTCAGCGTCTGTCCCTCAGGTTCGAGGCGGCTGTTTTCAAACCTGGCAGGAGGTATAAAATGCGAACTTTTGAAGATATTTAGGATGGGAGACAAATCTAACTCTGTTACGGTGCAGGGGCACGGAACCCCAGTACCGGCGTCGAAAGGGAATGAGAAAGCGGGTTCCCGGCGTCGTCATCAAATGACCGCAGTGCTACAGTGGTGGAAGACTTGGCCATTGAAGCATCTAATACTACAAGACTAACTACCACAGAATTTATGCAGAATCTTGGACGTAAGATAAGTGGGCTTCTCTCTTTCATATGTGCGAGGCATAACTTTCATGGTGAGATGAGTTATGCATGTGAAATCCAACTATACTTTGAAAAGCGGGAAACGGCTTCCCTCCATATCGAAACTGCAGATGGCTATACCCAAACAAAGGAGATAAGTCCACCAAGAAAGGATGCTGGTAATCTTAAAACCGAGGGGACAGTAACCACACCCTCCTTGGCGGGCGATAAGAAGAAGAAGAAGGCCAAGAAACTGGAAACACAGAATGTAGACCAAGCTGTACACCAGGACCCCAAAGATCGGTAGGTCAAAGTAAGGAACCACAAGAACAGTGGCAAGAATTACGCAAAAGGACGAGGAAGGCTTAAGACTCCAAGACCTGACGCGGTAATTATGAAAATACCTGAGAACCAGACCTACGCAGAGGTCATGCGAAAAGTAAAAAATGACCCGGCAATGTCGGAGCTGGTGGCCTCAATAACCAAGGTCCGAAAAATCAATAAAGGCTTCTGCAGTTGGACCGTAAGAAAGAGCGAAATCTTGAGCGGTTGAAAAACTCAATGGAGGGAGTACTAGGTGAAGGGACGGAAGTGAGAACTTGGAAGGAGGAGTCCCTTTTCGAACTTAGAGATTTGGATGCTATTACTACCAAGGAGGAAGTTGCGGAGGCCTTGAAATCTGTGTTAAGTGAAGAGCCAGTGCCGATCACAGTAGTAAGATCTATCCGCCAGACATATGGAGGTACGCAAACAGCGGTAATTTGACTGCCAGTTCTCCAGGCTAGGAAGATTATGGCCCAAGGTAAAGTTCGAGTTGGCCTGGTCATTAGCCTCATACGAGAAACATACAGAGTTCCAAAGTGTTTCCTCTGCTGGGACTATGGACACATAGCCCGGAAGTGTGTAGGAGAGGATAGGACATCCTTATGTAGAGGTTAGATCAGGTTAGAGGCGGCTGTTTTCAAACCTGGCAGGAGGTATAAAATGCGAACTTTTGAAGATATTTAGGATGGGAGACAAATCTAACTCTGTTACGGTGCAGGGGCACGGAACCCCAGTACCGGCGTCGAAAGGGAATGAGAAAGCGGGTTCCCGGCGTCGTCATCAAATGACCGCAGTGCTACAGTGGTGGAAGACTTGGCCATTGAAGCATCTAATACTACAAGACTAACTACCACAGAATTTATGCAGAATCTTGGACGTAAGATAAGTGGGCTTCTCTCTTTCATATGTGCGAGGCATAACGTTCATGGTGAGATGAGTTATGCATGTGAAATCCAACTATACTTTGAAAAGCTGGAAACTGCTTCCCTCCATATCGAAACTGCAGATGGCTATACCCAAACAAAGGAGATAAGTCCACCAAGAAAGGATGCTGTTAATCTTAAAACCGAGGGGACAGTAACCACACCCTCCTTGGCGGGCGATAAGAAGAAGGCCAAGAAACTGGAAACACAGAATGTAGACCAAGCTGTACACCAGGACGTAGACGGACCCCAAAGATCGGTAGGTCAAAGTAAGGAACCACAAGAACATTGGCAAGAATTACGCAAAAGGACGAGGAAGGCACCCCGGCTTAAGACTCCAAGACCTGACGCGGTAATTATGAAAATACCTGAGAACCAGACCTACGCAGAGGTCTTGCGAAAAGTAAAAAATGACCCAGCAATGTCGGAGCTGGTGGCCTCAATAACCAAGGTCCGAAAAATCAATAAAGGCTTCTGCAGTTGGACCGTAAGAAAGAGCGAAATCTTGAGCGGTTGAAAAACTCAATGGAGGGAGTGCCCAGCTTTTCGTTCAGTATTGAAATCCATGACACAAGCTCAACAGCACCATAGATGAGGATTCTTTAGTTGAATTTGAATCATTGTGAAGCTGCTCAGGATCTCCTCTACCAAACTGTACGGGAACAGCACATCGACGTCGCTATTCTCTGTGAACAATACAAAAATATGGAAAGCAGTTCATGTGTACACGATGTTAGTGGCAAAGCTTCTATCTGGGCCTGTGCCTCCCAAGCTATCCAGGTAGCGAATACTGCATCGCACCGGCTTTGTATGGGCGAAGATCAACGATATATATATATCTTTAGCTGCTATTCCTATCCCATCTATCACAATCGAAGACTTTGCGATTTTATTGGACCGCATTGTATTGGAGGCTAATTACCATAAACCAGCTACAATTGCAGGAGATTTCAATGCTTGGGTAACGGAATGGGAAAGTAGAATAACAAGCCGACGTGGCGAAGTTCTCCTGGAAGCTTTTGCACAAATGAATGACATGATCCTCATGAACACCGGAACAAATCCGACCTTTGCTAGAGCGGGAAGATCGTCTATTATAGACTTGGCGTTTATCAGCACTCGCCTGCAATGGATCGCCACCTGGAAGATCTCTGACTTTTATACTCACAGTGATCATCAGGCGATTTTGATTACGTTGAATACGCCCCAAAGAAAGAAGAGTATTCGATGCAAGTCTGTTGCCTGGAACAAGAAGACTTTTGAGGATAATTCATTTAACCTAATGCTGGAGGATGAATGTGAATTGACAGGGTCGGCCGAGGAAAAGGCGCGTATACTTACCTCTTTTATTTCTAAGGCTTGTGATACAGCAATGACTCGCAGAAAGCCTGGAAAATACCATTCCCCAGGATACTGGTGGACGGAAGTAGTACCTAATGGCGGGTTGAGCAAGAGCACGAAGGAATGACCTTGAAGCGTGCTGTATAAGGAGCTCGTGTGACCTTGAGGTCATTGACCGTACTAGTTTAGGGCGAGGGGGGTGTTGTGTTATGGTGAGGGGGGTTTGTTTACGTTTGGAAATACCGGTTTTGGTAGTCCTTGACTGGTTGAATGTAGGTTAGACTCACGATGTGGCAACGCTGTAAACGAGATTTGTCAACAGCGCAGCAGGTGTGAGCGCAGGTGGGGCCCTATTTGTACGACATCATGACCTTGGTTCATTGCAGGTGTGAGCGCAGGTGGGGTCTGATTTGTACGACATCATGACCTTGGTTCATTCATTATTTTAATGTCACGATCTCTGGGTTAATTCATGATTTTAAGGTGTGTCTGGGGCCTCATTAGAGCGGAATCCCCGTTCTTTCAATTAGTTCAAGATGGGGAAGCGAACAGGTTGGAGCCTAAGATATGAGGAAGATCGTCTGTCTACATTTGTTGGATGGACTTCGCCAGTGAGTGCAGTTAAGCTTGCACAGCAGGATTTTATTATTTGAAAAAATCAGACCGGACAAGGTGTCCTTTTTGCGGAGTAATATTACACGAATGGTTGGTACATGATGACCCTTTTGTAGATCACAAGAAATGGTCTAAATATTGTCCGTTTATCGAGTACTTGGAACAACTAGAGAAGCTACCATTAATAATAGATGAAGTTGATAATAAAAAAGAACAGGAATACAGCTGTGGATGCTGCTAACATGCGTAAGAGGTTTAAACGTTTTATTCAACAACTTTCTCATTTAAAAAACCAAATAGTTTTATATGAAATAAAAAGAAACGAAATAAATCAACTAGTAAAAAAAGTGGAAAAACTTCATCTATCCCCACCTCTCTCTTAAATCATTTAGTCTCAACGTTGAAGCCTTGCAAGATGGTGGGACCACGACGATTGGAATTAGTGACTGATTACCCCATCACTAGTACTAAACTAGTACGAGTCGGTCTTTGTGATTTCGTACCCACTGTCGCGGTCATCGACAAGAAAACTGTGGTGTATATGGACGCAGAAGAATGGAAATTTGTCGCTAACCAAGTTCCAAGGATGTTGTCTCTTTTGCAAAGCAGGCCCAAGAAAGTGGAAGTTGAAGATCGAGTAGGATGTAAAAATGTATATTGCATATTTTCCAAGAAGGGGAGGAATAGGATCATGAAAATAGAACAGGTCGTTCTTTGTTTTGCGATGTTTAACCAGAGTCCATCGACCCTTCAGCTGAATACACCTTCAACATGTTTTAGCAGAAATGAAACGGCAAAGCTTTGTAAAGACGTTAAGAAAATCAACGACTCATTGGACTTGATAACCAAGATGGCTGAATTCTATAAGAAACATGAAGAAGGTCAACTGACTGAACCTGTGAAACCCAGTTCAATGGACTTCAATATTAATACTGAGACTCTTTTTTTCAATTTAAATGAACTCAAGAAATATGTAATAATACCTACATGAGTTGTAATTTATGCAATAAATAATATTTCTGTATATACTTTGTTTTTTATTTCTTAAACTCTTCCCCAAGTAAAAATGAGTATAAAGGTAAATAAATAAAAAAATTGTTTTTACATTTGCATGGTTTATTTGAAATAAAACATGGGTTAAATTACAGATATAATAGTACAATTAATAATTAATATATTCATTGTATGTATAGGGGTAGGCCTTATAAAATAGTTCTTGGTAAACTAAACAAAGGCACGAAGCAGCTCCCCACAAAAACGGAGGTTGTGGATCATATTGTCAGGGCATTATTCCCGGAACAGGCGAATACTATGAGGTGTACAGACACTATACATGATAACGACTTCCCACCAGTAACGGAGGAAGAGATAGAAGACATCGCCTAAGATTTACAGCATGGCAAGGCACCACGATTGGATGGAATTCCAAATGTGGTCCTTAAGGTGGCTCTCAGGAAGCGGCCAGATCTTTTTATCGACCTCTTAAATTCCTGCATTCGTGAAGGCTCAATTCCGAAACCTTGGAAGAGACAGCGCCTTGTAGTGGTTCCAAAGGGTAAAGGAAAACTGGAGGATCCGACAACTTACCGTCCGATTTGTTTACTGGATACCATGGGCAAGGCTTTCGAAAAAAATCCTTTCCCTCAGGCTACAAGAGTTCACGGAGGGTCCAAATGGCCTCTCGAAGTTTCAGTATGGATTTCGTAAAGGACGATCCACGGTAGATGCTATTAGAATGGTAATAGAGATATCCCGTACAACAATTGCAGCGGGGTGGAGGAGAGGGGCTAAGAGTTATGCAGCAGACATCACTCTTGTTGTTAAGAATGCTTTTAATACCGCAAATTGGACCCGTATATTAGATGCCTTACGGACCATGGAGGTGCCAGTCTATCTTATGAGAGTCCTTACAGATTACTTCAGAGATAGAGTTCTGTTTTATTTCTCTGACAATGGCCAAAGGAGATACAAGGTGACAGGTGGTGTCCCACAGGGCTCTGTACTGGGGCCTCTCCTATGGACCGTGGGGCCGTCACGTACGACGGCATATTGAAGTTACCAATGCTAGAAGGAGCCACAATAGTAGGATTTGTAGATGGTATTGCAGTGGTAGTGGCTGCAAAGTACTTGGAAGAAGTTACCCTCACAGCCAACCAGGCTGTTGCCACGGTCCGCGCTTGGCTGACTTCAGTGGGCCTGCAGCTTGCCGATCAAAAACCAGAGGTTCTCTTAACCACTAGCTGGAAGCAAACTGAAACCATCATTGTTACGGTGGGTAGACACGAAATACGTTCGCAGTCTTCCCTAAAATACCTAGGGGTCATGATTGATGATCGCCTCCGCTTTGAAGTCCACATAGATTATGTCTGCGGAAAAGCTGTTAAAATAGCATCCTCGTTGTCACGCCTAATGCCAAACGTTGGAGGTCCTAGGGAGGACCGCGGAAGGCTTCTTGCTGCGGTTGTTACGTCGATTATGCTGTATGCAGCTCCAATCTGGAAAGAGGCGTTGGTCATCAAGTCATACAGGAGACAGATGGTTTATCGTCGAGTGGCACTGAGGACTGCAAGTGCTTCCAGAACTGTTTCCTATGAAGCGGTGAGTCTGATAGCCAGAATGCCGCCAGTTGAACTTCTTTTAGAAGAAAGAAGTAGGCATTATGGACGACGCTCTCACGTTTCCAGAGAAGAAGAAAGGAAAACAACTATCGATCTTTGGCAGCAGCGATGGCAGGCAGCTGATTCTGGGAGTTGGACTAGAAGATTAATACCCGATGTTGGCTGGTGGTATGGTGGCCGTCATGGGGAAGTAGACTTTTACATAACCCAATTGTTGATTGCTCATGGATGCTTTAGAGCCTACCAGAGCCGATTAAAACTGGATAATACAGCAGAATGCCCAGCATGTCAGTCTATCGAGGAAATAGCGGAGACGTGTTTTTCGATTGCATTCGCTTTGCTGAAGAAAGAAGCGAAATGGAGAGATTTTTTGGAGAGAGCATCACTCCAGAAAACATAGTGAGCCATATGCTGGCTCGGACCTACATTGGGATGCAGCGAAAAAATCGCTATAGTCGTCCTTAAGAAATCCGTAAGAAGAGAGAGCTAGGAGAAGTGATTAGCGTGGAAACATACCAATCACGCGACGAGGACTATGAGGCGGCACACAGCCAGTCCCCCTCCATGAAGTAATGTCTAACGGTGGTCCCGTGGAGGGTGGGAATCAGGTGTAAGGAGGTGGTTTTAGTGGGTAAAAATCCCACACACGGATAGGTACGGTCCTATCCGCGTCTTTTGAAGATTTCCACCTACCTTCGTAAAAAAAAAAAAAAACACACACATACACTCAGACTATTTCGCGGGACTTGGTTATTTGGACTCAGGGAACCCCAAAACGTGTATTTCCGTTGAAAACCGGAAGTTTTCACGATCGCAATACTTTCCTTACTATATATTTCATATATTATATATAATAGGTAAGTGAAAGTAAAAACCTTTGCTCAGTGTCAATCATATGACACTGAGCCATCATAGGCTCGCTCCCGAATCTGCCACCCACACATTACTTTTGGTGGCTATAACTTCAGCATTGGCGGATCCAGGGGGGGGGGCTGTGGGGGCTGCAGCCCCTCCCTTTGGAAAATGTTTCGTCATTATAGATAGAATTTGACTTTCCTTAAAGTAAGGAAGCAAGTTAAAGAACAAATAATATGCAGACTACTACTAACTAACTACCTCAATGATGGAGCCCTCATAAGTAAAGGTATTGAGCTTTCCTAAACGGTTCCCTTTGTGCGATATCATAATTTTTGTTTTATTAGTGTTAACTTTCAATGAATTGGCTTTGCAGTATTCTGAAAGATTATTGAGGACTAATTGTGTTTCTAACGGAGGTGAGGAGAGAAAAGCCATATCGTCAGCATAAAGTAGAACTACCAACTATGTTTATCCCTCTTGAATTTTTATCTTTAAAGAAAGTGATAATATCTGAGATGTAAAGAGAAAAGAAAAGCGGACTAAGAATTTCACCTTGTAGGACCCCTTCTGATACGTTCATTTCTTTTGTTAGTTGCACCCTGTCTGAGACCCTGAACGTAGCGACATCGTAAAATTTCACCATTATCCTCAAAAATTTCCCGTTTATCCCATAACTAAGAAGTTTATGCCATAAATTACTGTGAGGAATGGAATCGAAGGCCCTTCTAAAGTCGATGAAAGTTGAAAAGACTTTTCTTTTTTTCAATCTTAGTTGAATGTTAATTGTGCCAGTCAGAGTGAAAATACAATCCCTACAGCCTCTGCCTTTCCTAAAACCCATTTGCTCTTCAGGGATCAGGCTTGTTGAATCTGCCCCGTCAAAACAACCTATTGTACATAATGCGGGTGAAGATTTTCGTAATAGTGTTAAATATTGCTGTTCCTCTGTAATTTTCTGGGTTTAGTGGATCTCCTTTTTTGTGCAACAGAAACATTTTTATAGAAGACCACTGTTTCGGGGTATTTTCGGATTCCCATATTTTGTTAAGAAGATTAAGAAGATATGAGATCCAAGAGTCGTTAAAAAAACAGTAGCACTCATTTGGGATCATATCAAATCCTACAGCTTTTTTTGGTTTACAGTTTGTAATACTTTTTCTTAATTCAGACAAAGTAATTTCTGAATCTAAAAAGGGATGGAAAAAACTTGGAAATTCGTAGCTGATAGACAATTTTCGTGGTAGAGTATTATCGTAGAATTGTTCCCAGTTCTCTAAACTGATGGGACACTGAACAAATTTTCTATTTCTATAATACTTGATGACAGACCAGAAGTCAGAGGGATTTTTAATATTTCTTAATTTGGTCTTTAAATCTTCAAAATTGTTTTGTATTGTTTCACAATTTTTTGATAATAATTTTTTGCGTTAAGGTACCTATTCACCAAGTCTTCGGCAAATCGAGATTTTCTACAATCTTTGTATAGTTTTCGGGTCTATATTTTGGCGTGGAAACAATCTACGTTAAACCATGGTTTATTTAACCTTCCTGAATACTTATTAGTATTATACATTTTTTTTAGTGTACCTGATTCCAACATTAGGTTCTGCAGAATATTTACAAAATTTGTATACAGTTCATCTGTTGTTGTGTTTTCTGCAATATTGATATAATTCTCTCTAAGACATATCTGTAGTTTGTTGAGACTTGATTCCGTTCTATTGAGATAATGGGATGAAAAACTATCACTGTTTTTATCAGTTATATGTAGATCTTTCGAATCAGTCCCAATAACAATCAGGCACAATAAATGATCGGATAATTCTGAGATATTAATAACTCTAAAATCTTTTACTGCTCCCAGGCAACCGGCGGTTGTCCAAATCAAATCCACGACACTCATGCCTTTATCGCTGATATAAGTGAAATTAGCCGGGCAATCATATAATGCTCTACCGTTGCACACAAACATGCCAATAAAATACCATATACATACCATATACCACCATATACGTACCAATAAAAGCAACTTTTAATGAACACTATATTTACACAACGATATTAGGGTCAGGTGGGGTAATTGTGAACGAAATTTGTTGGTTTCAAATTTTCGTACCTTCTTGTTACCACCAGGACCATACAAAGCAATCAAACTCTAATGTTCATGCCTTAACTTGTTTATAAAGATGTTATTAAAGTTTCCTACACGTCTAAGATAGAAATCAGGGAAGTATAGGGCTTCAATGGAAGCCTTTAGCCCACAAAAAAAAGAAGATAGAAATCCGTTTTTCTGATTGCCTTATTTTACGCGTTCACAATTACCCCAAAAATTCCCAATCAACTCATAAGGTAGGGGGTAATTGGGAACGGCTACTTTTTAAACAGTGGCTAGTAAATGAATCCAAACCCTCATTAGGAATGGTTTCCATAGCCTGTTATATATCTAACCTACATAGAACGTTTTAGCTCCTTGTTCACAATTACCCCATGTTATGTTCCCGATTACCCCAACTCACTTATTCATCAAGATGTTACCATATCAATTCGACTACTACGAAAACGGGAAAATGAAATATGAACTGATTAATTTGATCAATTATTTTTATCAAATAAAAAAATTTGTTTGGTTAGTTTTCGTTAGGTTGTGCCAATTCCTAATTCTGGAATGACACTTTTGCTATATTATCCAGATTTGATTACTTTACTATCGATTTTTAATTTTGTTCCTGCAACAATATAGACGTATAAGTGACTAAGGCTGTAAGTGCCAAATTATTCAGAAAACAAAAATACTATTATCTGAGCCCAAATTAGTGTCCGACCGAAAACAAAATTTTAGTCGAAACCGAAACTTATTTACATATGTATATAAAATACTTGTTAAGTGTGTAATATGTCTAGTTTAGCAATAATAGCAATGAATACTTATAAAATGACAGTAATTTAAATCAATTAATCTTACAAATAAGTGTAGTAAGACAGAGATCATAAGAGTGGTAAGACCACTTCATCAGAGTGGTAAGACAGGTGTACCAGTTAGGTTATAGAATCGAATTCCGGCCCCTACTCCTTAGTACGGCAAGTCCCCGCGGAATGTTAAACTAAACCCCCAAAACTAGTACAGCCCTAAAAATTGAAATAACAGGACGATAATAAAATTTCATATTATATCTAAAGAATACATAATGTAGTAAATCTTTGCCATAATAAAGCCGATGGAATACAAAATGACGGTCTATTGATAGGTAAAGCAGCATCTCAGAAGCTATTTAGTCTACTAAGTCAGTTTAGGTCTCAAATCTACTTTGAAAATGTATAGAATAGTTTTTTCTTGAAAACGTGCTTCTTAATGTTCAAAACGGGAAAAAGGTTTTTTTTCTTTTTTTTTTTCTTTACCTTCTTTGTGTTCTTAGGCGTGGAGTAGCCAATATATCTCAGTCAATATCTCTTTATCTATTCGCCCGTCTCTACTTATGATAGAGCCTAGATAATCGACATCAACCACTTCGAGATTCCGACTGTTGGTCTGTTCTTCCAATATGAATGATTTTGGTCTTAGTGGGATTTATGCTCAATCCTTTCCTTTTCAATTCTTCTGACCATTCGTCGAGAGCTGCTTGTAGATGTTCAGGTCCATCTGCAATCACCACTATGTCATCAGCATAAATGAAACTTGTACCAGCATTGGAAGTAGGTTCCAATATCCCACTGTTGCCCTAGGGATTCTTCTTTTACTTATTTTCCACACCTAATCCATTAGAATGTTAAAAAGGAGTGGACCCTTAGTTTTTTATGTGTTCCAGAAACGTTTAGAATCCTCATTCTGCCACAAAGTATTCAGGTCCTGATTTAATTTATTTCTTCAAACTCCCTTCTCAGAACATCGGCCTACCTTACCTTGTTATCTTCTTATCGAAGCACTTCCACTGCAAGTCTTTCTTATGTCTTGGGTCTCCTTCTGCACGGAAGTAAGTTTTTGAGGTGTTATTGGTGATCCGGTGTGAGGAGCGTGCTGCCAAAGTCGAAAAATTGGTTGTTGCACCTGAGTCTCATTTCATAGAAGAACAACGAAGAAAACCTACTACCACCATTTGATGCAATTTGAGCCCCCCTTTTTTCAACAAGATTAATGACTAAAATTTAATAAAATTCTCTTTTGATTTTAATCTATAGATGTGTCGGGTTTCTCCAACGACTAATTTAAGTTTAAGTACCTAGAATATATATTCTTATTTAGTGTTAATCTTATTTTTTAGAAATCGAATTCCATTATTAATAAGGAGATAATTAAAAAACAAAAAGTTCTTAACGCATAAGAGTGTAAAGAAAAAATCTGGTGCGTGCGCGCAACACACAACTTTCACTTACCAACTTACTTAGATTGGAAATTAATGCGTTGTTGTGGTCCCCTTCGTTAGATCAATTTAGATGAAATGTTGACTATCACATCTTTGGCATATAAATACATCAAATACCCAGTTTGATCAAAATAGTTAAAGCCGTTTTTGAATAAAAAAAAACACACGTGAAAATGATACAAAATTTATTAAGTAAAGTCCCCCCTCCGGTTGGTCAATTTTAGTGAAATGTTGGCTATCACATCTTTGGCATATACATACATCAAATACCCAGTTTGATCAAAATCTTTAAAGCCGTTTTTGAGTAAATAAAAAAAACACGTGAAAATGATACAAAATTTATTAAGTAAAGTCCCCCCTCCGGTTAATCAATTTTGGTGAAATGTTGGCTATCACATCTTTGGCTTATGCATACATCAAATACCCAGTTTGATCAAAATCGTTAAAGCCTTTTTTGAGTAAATAAAAAAAACACGTGAAAATGTTACAAAATTTATTAAGTAAATTCCCCCCTCCGGTTAATCAATTTTGATGAAATGTTTACAGTCATATCTCGGGCATATAAATAGATCAAATATTCAGTTTAATCAAAATCGTTAGAGCCGTTTTTGAGAAAACCGAAAAAAACCTAAAAAGTTATTAAGTAAAGTACCCCCTCCCTTTAAGGAATTTTGATGAAATTTATGCTGTCACATCGAGGGCATATACTTACTCTAAATACCCAATTTCAGGTTCGCACGGTTTATAGTTTTTGAGCTAGTCTGTTCACACACAGACACACAGACACACAGACACACACACAGACCATTTCGCGGGACTTGGTCATTTCGACTCAGGGGACCCCAAAACGTGTATTTCCGTTGAAAACCGGAAGTCGAAATTTTTCACGATCGCAATACTTCCACTTACTATATATTTCATATATAGGTAAGTGAAAGTAAAAATATTGTAACACCTCTATGGGTTAACAATATTTATTCAACGGTAATATACAATTATCAATGCCACACGAATTATAAATACACAAATATTATAACAGGTTACACAAATGATCACATTGTAACACACAAATAATCAAGACAAAGACCAACCTGTCCAGTCACTCGCTACTTATATATAGTCGTAAAAGGACTGGTCTGGATTGTCCCTGCCCGGCGTGGATTTCTCTCGAACATCGAAATCACAAACACATGCCATGATGGTTTGTCCCGACTGTTAGTTCGTTCCAACAAAAGGTAAAAAATTAAAAATTAAACAATATTTTTTTCTATCGTTTTTATTTACTGGTTAACACTGGTTAGAGATATTCCTCCTGGATGTCTTCTTTTCCACAGGGGCCTGCTCTCTAAAACGGAAGGTCTTTTATCTGGGATATTTGAAAACCCTGTAGATCACATAGTTGATGTGCTTATTTTATGACGTAGGGTCCCTCCCAGTTCTTCTGCAACTTTGGGCACAATCCTCGCTTTCTTCTGGGGTTGTAGAGCCAAACGAGGTTTCCTTCTTTGAACCCGCCCTGACCGGCACCGGTAGCGTCTCTTCATCTTGTCGCTGGCTCAGATCATACATACCGGGTTAGCTGCCAAAAATGAGGTCACAATGTAACCTCATCTCTCGGCCCCTCATCTCTTGACTCTCGTATGTGTCTGTCCAGAGGATTCGCTAACTGCAGGTTACCTTGGAGAGGTATTTTATGAGGGTTCGGTTCATCCGTTCTAACATTCCATCAGACTGCGGATGGAGGGCCGTAGTCCTGGTTTTTCGAATCCTAAGTCTCTTGCAGACTTCCTGGAATGTGCTTTCGAAATTCCTCCCCTGATCTGAATGTAGTTCTTTAATTGGTACTCCGAAACGGGTGATGAACTAACTCCTTCACCAGAATGTCAGCCAAGGTAGCAGCCTCTTGGTTGGGGACAGCATATGCCACTTAGGGGACAGCATTTCCACCCTCTTAGAAAAACAATCCACGATCACAAAGACGTACTTATTTCCAGTGCTACCTTCAGGAAATAGTCCTAATGTGTCTATGGCTATTCTCTCGAAGGTGCTCCCCGCAATACACTGCTTCATCCATGCGCGGCGTTTGCGAGCTGGTATATTGCTTGCAGAGCTAACCTTGGCACAGATCCTTGATATCGTCAGAGCATTTCACCCAGTAAAACCTCTCGCGTACTTTCTAGAGTGTTTTCGTCACACCAAGGAGTCCTCCTAACATTTCTTGGCGTTTAGCGCCAAATTGGCCCTTTTTAGTCTCTTAAAGACCTCCTCAAGATTGGACAGGTGTTCCTCAAACGTCCGGCCAACCACTATGACGTCATCGAAATATACAAGGCAAACTTTCAAGGATAAGCCTCTTGGAATGCTCTCCATCAGGCGTTCAAAGGTTGCTGGAGCGTTGTAGAGGCCAAAACGTAAAACTGTAAACTGCCATACGCCGACCCAGTGGTAAACGCAGTCTTTTCCTTGTCGGCTAGGTCCATCTATACTTTCCAGTATCCACTTTTTAGGTCCAGAGTTAAACAGTCTGGATCCTACTAGAGCGTCGAGGCTGCCCTTCTTCTTCACGTCTTTAAGTTTCCGGTAATCTACACAGAAGCAGGTCGTTCCATCCTTCTTTGCGAGCACTACGGGAGAGGCCCATGGACTACTCGACGGCTCCACCACTCCGTCGCTTATCATCTCCTGAAGAGCATTCTCAGCCTCTTCCTTCTTGACTTGGGGAAGTCGCCGCGCAGCTTGATGATTAGGGCTGCATTGCCAGGATCGATTCTATGACGCACCACGCTTGTTCAACCTGGCTTACCGGATTCCTTGCAAAGACATAAAGGAAAGGAAGTTTGACAAATAATAAGAAAAAAAACTTTAAACTATATTTTATTATACAAATACTATATAGAATACAAGGCGGAGAAGGAGAGTGATGAGTAAGAGAGAAGGCTAGAGGTCAAGAATAAGGAAAAGGTGTGAGAGAAGGTGACGTACCTTCTCTGGCTTGAGAGTAGACGGCTGCCGTATCTTATCTCTTACTGCCGCTACACATTCATATAGATTATGCAGGTCCCAAGGATGGCCACAACATCTTTATACTCATTGACGCAAAATCAAAATGGCCGGAAGTGAGAATATCAAAATCAGCACCTACATCATCATCAACAATTGAATTCCTGCAATTTTCTGTATTCACTGGCTTCCAGAGATCATGGTGTCAGATAACGCCACTATATTTACCAGCTCAGAATTTACGATGTTCTGCGAGTCAAATGGTATTCGTCAAAGACTTATCGCTCCTGACCATCCTCAAACTAATGGACAAGCAGAAAGATATGTCCAATTTCTTAAGAAGAAACTTGACGCAATGAAGATGGAAAAAGGTTCACTGCTTACTAAAATACAAAATATATTATTCCGATACCGCGCTACACCTCTACGGTGCGACAAAACACCAGCAGAATTATATTTGGGACCTGAGATCCGTATAAAATTAGATCTGCTTAAACCATTCAAGAAGCCAGAACCAGCTTCAAAAGCAACGCCAACGCGACCATCATGTCCACGATTTTTTAGCGTGGAAGACCGGGTACTAACAATAATGTACACCGGTGGAAAGCAGGTATGTAAGCCTGCTGTTGTCATCGAGAAGTATGGTAGACTGCACTATCGGGTAAGGCTGGATGATGGATATGCGCTTAAACGCCACATAGACGAGCTTAGTGGTTCAGAGATCACGTTATCTGCTCAAGCCCAGAACCCGGCAACCATCACGGAGTTCACCAGCCAGTATTACCAGATCCGGGCCAACCAATAGTGCTACCACCTTCAGGGCACCACATTGAAGTTTCTTCAGCCCCTGACATCCAACAGCAGCCTGTGAGGGTTAGACCACATGAGTTTGTCCGCCAAGGTAATGTAATTATGTATAAGGTGGTATTTAAATAAAGTGGTTTAATACCTTATGGATTGTTTATTAGTAAATAGTTTCTAATGTCAGTTTACTACAGGTTACAAAAATGATCACTTTGTAACACACAAATAATCATATTGCTTGAGCTTCACAATCAAGACAAAGACTAAACTGTCAAGTCACTCGCTCCTAATATATAGTCGTAAAAGGTCTCGTGTGGATTGCACTCGAACATCGAAATCACTAACACATGCCATGAAGGTTTGTTCCGACTGTTAGTTCGTTCCAACAAAAGGTCTGGGACTTTTAAGCCATATGTTTTTTCTTTCGTTTTTGTTTAACGTTGCAATACTATTCTTTACACTCAACGTAAGCAATTCTGTATGAAAAGAATACTTTCATTACACGTTAAGACTTGATGTAATTTACGTTACCTTTTCACTATCACATTTTTGTCTCCACACGCAGTTTTAAGTTTTCGATCAATTGAAGATACCAAAAGTATGAGAAAAATCTATGTTCATCGTAATACAAGTTTAATTAACTAGAATAACAGATACTTCACACTATTAATTCAAGTGAGTTAAAGGCCAAGAAAGAGATCGAGCTAACAAGCTGAAATCTTGTAGTCCTACTTCCTTCTCGGAGATATCAGACACAATTTTCAGCTTGGCCAAAGATTCGGCCGATTTTTGGCAGCAACCGAAACTTCGGTCGGACACTAGCTCAAATTTAGTTCAGAAAATAAGAAAAAATATTACAGACATGTCCAGTCAAGAAATGAATACGTTTCTGGTAAATAATTTCAATATTAGAGTACCAAGTGTCATGACCGCACACATAATTATTTGTGATTATATTATGATATATTGTATGAGGGCTATTATATAAATATTGTGTATGTAGATATTAATGAGGATGATTATATACGATTTTTGTATTACTATTATTGTATAATTATTGTACTCGTATTATTGTAATTAGGTGCCTAAAGAAATCATTGAGTTTATATAAATCTGCTAAATAATAACATAAGGCCAAACTTCGTACTCTAAGCCCTCCTTATCACCCCACTCCAAAAGGCCCCAGATACCAGTCTCTAAGAGAATCTTGTGTAGACAGACCTGTTGGGGACCCAGAGCCCAACATACATTTTATGTCAAGCCCCCCTCACTAGTACAAGTGTGCGGGGCTAAAATGCCGTGAATACTGTGGCAAAACTGCGGGCTTGACCCTTTTACAGAACAAGAAAAGGCCGGTACAAGTACGACAGGGGTAAGAAGAGAAAAAAGTAATATAGAAATTGTCGCTAACTGACATGCAAGAGTAGAAGAGAGAAGGCGGCCACGGAGGCCTCTCAAAATTCCTGACGGCGGCACCCAGAAAATGCAGGAAGACCCCCCCCCCCCTTTTTTGCCAGGAATTCATCACTAGTGAGTTGTCAACATGCTAAATTGAATTAAATATACTCATCAAGATAATTTTCTTTCATTATCTAAACCACAATACAGTCCACTATCATTTCATTTCATAATACCAAAAAAGTATGGTCTCCAGGGACCTAAACCATCATTTTAAAGGTGGGACTGGAGACTAAACATTTTTAGCTGCCTTGATCTGGCCAAAGACCACTCCTTGTCAGGCCTGTCTTATATAAATATTAGTTATATTTCTTATATGTATATATTATTTCCTGTCCTAAACACACATTGACCACTGCGTAAATTCTGTGCTTTTGCTTGTTCCCTTATTTAAGATAATTAAGATCCACGGACCTTTTTAATTAACCCTATTATCATTAATTTAATTAAAAAAGGGACATAGCGATTGGTAGCGAGCACGGTTATGATTTGTTTTTTTTTTAAATTAAGTACAAAAAAATATATATATAGTTTTGTCGCGCGTATTTTATAAATTAATTAGTGAAATATTGGATCTGAATTATTGGTATCAAGTATTAAGGCACTTAATTGAACGTCAAAATTAATTGAAATATGTATAAGATTTATTAGGGCGATTTTATTGTAATAATTAGAATAATTATAGTAAAGATTATATTAAAATTAAAATGGCGGATCAATCTAATAAAAAGGTATCTAGGGCATTAACTATTGAAGATTTAGATAAAAGGGTAGATATATTGGCAAATGATTTTCAAAATATGAAAGAACGATTGACCGAGCAGCATGGCAAAAATTAATAATATATATGAAAATATGAAAAATTTGAATTTATTGTTGAGCCAAAATATTAATAATTCAGGAGTGAGGTATAATAAGGATGATGACATAATTAATAATTATAAAAATAATTTAGAGACAGAAAATAATAATTGTGGCCTTAGTGAATTAAATGTATCAAGCCCATCCGAAGAAAAAACTAACAATTGTGATGATTTAATTGTAATAAATCAAACATCTAACGCGCGAATAAGTTATACGGAGAACGTCCCTAAAATTATGATGAAAATTCAAAATGCCGCCCAACTGATAAAATTGAATTTAGAGATGAACAGGCCTGCTGTTTAATGATTGGCATCGGCTTGCCCGGTCTGCCCACCATTAATTTTAATTTACTGAGGTAAAAATGGAAAGAATTTTATTGTAGTGGAGTGGCCTGTAACATGAGGAAATTGGCTCTGATCAAAGGTCATTACTGTGCATGTTTTGATATGAAATATTTATTTTAATACAATAAATAAAAAGGTCATTTTCTAAGCTTAGATTTTACTGGTTATGGTATAATACATATATTGAATCAAATAAATACATGAATTAAATGTTGGACCTGCTTGCCCCTGTGATATAAGTCTATTAAAGTGCTGCCTGCTTTTCTCCCTGCCATCTCGGTCCCCTTGCCTGTTCTTAGCCTGACATGTTCTTAATGCGTAGATTAAGAAGAAAAGGATGGCCTAAGACCCACTCTTCTTAGGGCTGAGGGCTGTGCTGACCCTATAGATATGGCTACCCAGTACTGTCTCTTGTCTCCTACTCACTGATTGCCCACCTGGCCACTAGGGGGCATTGTGCATATTACAATTATAAGTAATTTAAAATGTGTTCGCGGGATGGCGACATACCGCCCACCTTAAATTTGTGTTCAAATTTAATATTAAAAATAAAGTTAACTGAGGTGGTGAGCGAGTTTGTGTTTGTGTTTGTGGATGATAGAAAGAACTGTCGAATGTTTTGAGTGAAGAGTGGACATAAAATGAAAAGTTAATGAAAAAATGTACGTAAAGTAAAATGTTAATATCAAGTAGATACAAAAAGAAAAGGATTCTCCTTTGAAAAGAAAAAAAAATTGGGAAATTCAATGAGAAAATAAAAGGTCCTCTTACTTAAATAAAAATATAGCAGAACTTCTCTCCTTCGAGAAGCATGCCAAAAGGAAACTGGAGGACTTGCGCCTCCTTTTCCAATTGGTTTCGCAACCCTTTTCGATACGCAGTGTTCGATGGTGACAACACTGGTTTAGATAGGATAGTATTCTACCCGCCGCCCACCTAGAAAATCCCCAGTCATTAGAAAAGTGGGGAGAATGTTTTACCCCAAGATTGACGAGTGTCATATTGACTCATTCTCAAGCCTTGCAATCTCATAGTCTCATTGTTGATAGCTATATGGTGAGTGTACATGATATAGTGCAATGGAGGCAGTGTTGAACCTTGAGTTATTCCAGCAGAAATGTATGAATTAAAGAAATTTCCGAACATTGTCCGGCTGCGAAGAATTTATCGATAATACAGCTTCGCACAGGATATTGTTATGTGATTGCTTGACAGTTTGAATGGAAATATGAACTTAAAAATATGAAAGATAAAATCTGATAAAATAATTGGTGAATTAGAACAATGTGTCTAAGGGTATGTTTTTTTCAGGGTTTGAAATTAACTCTTATTTTCTCGGAAAGAGAATAAAAGTCAAATCAGGACTTTTATATTTCTAATAAATAAATAAAAATCACATCATGACTTTTATATTTCGGGCCAGAAAATAAAAGTCCTGATATGATCTTTATCCCAATGATAGCTAATATAAAAGTCAAAGCTTGATTTTAAATATTTAGGGATGAATTTATTAGCTTTTTTTCGGATTTCTCCATATTGGTGTACATTATTGGGTTAACCGTTTTTATGGAAATCTTATAGGGTATAATTAATGACCTTATATCGATCTTAAAATCGATTATTAGATTATCAAGGCTAGTGATGAAAATAATATCGATATAAAACCTCAGGCTCGCTCAGGTATCGATTAACTTATCCGATATTTACAATATTGAGGTCGAATTGTAGATTATTTAGGGCGCTGATTGTGAATATGATATCGATTTTTCGATTACGCGCACAGGTATCGATTTATTATAACTTACGCGATATAAACGATATTGGGGTCTGGTCTTAAATAAGATAATAAATAAGATAATAAATAAGATATTGTGGTCGGCTAATACGTTAATGAAGGTGCTGAATTTGGAAATGATATCGATATTTCGATTACGCGCTCAGGTATCGATTTATTATAACTTACGCGATATAAACGATATTGGGGTCTGCTGTTAGGTTAATTGAGGCGCTGAATTCGGAAATGATATCGATTATTCGATCAGGCACCCAGGTATCGATTTATATAATTATACTCGTATATGAAAGTTGTAATAAATCGATACCTGGGCGCCTTATCGAAAAATTGATATAATTTCCAAATTCGGCACCTTCATTAACAGGACCAACAGACCCCAATATCGTTTATATCGCGTAAGTTATAATAAATCGATACCTGAGCATGTAATCGAAAAATCTATATCATTTCCGAATTCAGCGCCTCAATTAACCTAAGACCAGACCCCAATATCGTTTATATCGCGTAAGTTATAATAAATCGATACCTGTGCGCGTAATCGAAAAATCGATATCATATTCACAATCAGCGCCCTAAATAATCTACAAGTCGACCTCAATATTGTAAATATCGGATAAGTTAATCGATACCTGAGCGAGCCTGAGGTTTTATATCGATATTATTTTCATTATCACTAGCCTTGATAATCTAATAATCGATTTTAAGATCGATATAAGGTCATTAATTATACCCTATAAGATTTCCATAAAAACGGTTAACCCAATAATGTACACCAATATGGAGCTAATAAATTCATCCCTAAATATTTAAAATCAAGCTTTGACTTTTATATTAGCTATCATTGGGATAAAGTTCATATCAGGACTTTTATTTTAAATATAAAAGTCATGATGTGATTTTTATTTATTTATTAGAAATATAAAAGTCCTGATTTGACTTTTATTCTCTTTCCGAGAAAATAAGAGTTAATTTCAAACCCTGGTTTTTTTACCTTAGGGTGGCATGATCGCACCTGGTAGTGCGATATTAAAAGATCTAGGTTGGGCAGAAAAACCCTGACGTATAGTTTGAAGGTTTTTTAAATCAAAATAATCAATGGAAGGAGGTTTTGTAATGAATTGGGTAATCGTTGGGGATAAACAGTTAGTTTTAAGGAATGAGAAATAGTTTTGTGAGTCCTTGTTGACCTTTAAATTGGGGATCATAGCAGGTTGCTTGAATGTTGATCTATAACTTCCTGAAAAGTCTTTAGTTTGTAGGAAATCATTAGAAGTGACAACAGGAGGTGGATAGTTACTATCTGAAGAAGAATGTTGTCCGGCCAATGTCGTTGCAGACGATTGGATAAAAGAATTAACCTCTTCATTGTTGCTTCCATCTGATTTCTTAGCCAAGTCCTTTTGAGATCCTTTGGAAACAGGTGGCTTGGGAGAAACCTTGTGCCTTGATGTTTGACTAAGGCTTGTCATTTAGGTCTGAGGAAGTGCTTGTGCATCTTCATGCTGCGGCTTTGAAGACCGAGCCTGAGAAAAGCTTTGTCCAGAGCTTTGAGTATGATGAGCACATGCTTGACTTGAGGCTCTTTGTTCAGTTTCCATTCAATTCTTCATCGTGTGGTGGTTTTTCATATCCATTGAGATTCTGATAAGTCATCTGCGGCGATAGCTTGTTTGAGAGGACTGAAGCTCCGTGATTTGAAGACCGAACTTGCGATTCAAAAACACTTGTTGTGATTTTTGATTTCTTCAATTGGTCCTCAGCTGCAGCAGCTGGATATATGCTACCACTTGAATCACGAGACTGCGATCTGATGTTAAGAGTAGTGATTTGATGGCCACTGATATGATTGATATCAGGATGTGATTTTGCCACATCTGGTGGTGTACGCTGAGTTGTTTTAAGCGGATACGCTTTGGTAGCGTCAGAAGCAGCGCAGAGGCTATTGTTTCCATAAGCCAACTTGTGTTGACCAGTTTGTTGAGGTGTCTCATCTACTTTCTGAAGCTGAGCGAGATAACATAGTGAGGTTGAGATCTCCTTCAAAAAGAGGAAGCTCTTCGTAGATTGATTTCAATTGGTCGTTTGGAAAGGTGTCCTCTTGACCTTGCTTGAGCTGTACAAGCTTATCAAAGTTTCCTTTAAACTCCAGCCATTCAGTGAGGGCTGTTTCTAAAGTGGCCTCAAAGAAATATCTTAGGCTGATGTCAGCGATGGCATCTTTACCGACATCAGCAGTGCCGATTATGTCGCGGCGAAGACGGCTCCATTTTTGCCGAAGACGGCTCAGTTTTTGCTCCAGTGACTGAGCTTGAATATCAAAGATTGATGATGAATTTTTCATCATAATAAATTGAGTCAAGGGCGAGGATGGCAGGAGAAGGCAGTAGAGGAGAGAGGGCGATACAAAATGAATTGTTGCAGGGGCACAACACATAAGTAAATAATGGTGAAGAGAGAGGTTAAGCACAAATGTGCCTTGGTGTAATACTACACGGAGGATGCACAAGTGTTGGTGCAGAACCTGGGGTCGACGAGAGCTCATCGTGATGTTAGCATGGAATAACCATGAGTTCAGGAGCAGCAAGGGAAATGAGCAGTTCGAATATTAATAATAAGCCAATGAATGGCGATAGAGATCATGCCACTCACTAACGGCAAACATAGAAAACCAATAAAAAGAGGATTATGTAAACAATGCATAAGTTTGATAACCCTGAAATGTTGATGATGAGCCAATAGATGGCGAAAATCATAAATTATAAATAAGCAAGGCCGATGTTTGACCCTGTTGGTGCTTATATGAATATGAGTACCGATAGATGGCAAAAATGGTTATTTATTAGTAAGCATGGTCAATGTTTGACGCAGTTTGCTCCTAATAAGTGCCAATCGATGGAGAAAAAGATCAGTAATGAATAAGCAGGGTCAATGGTTGACGCAGTGTGTGCTTCTGATATATTCCAATCGATGAAGAAAATGATCAGTATTGAGTTAGCTTGAGTTAGTTTTGGAGTAGTTGATTGAATAATGTGCTATCCTTTAAAAGATATGGTGAAATAAATGATTGATGTGTCTGTGATAACTATTAAATTGTAATGCTATCAGAAGATAGAATGGTTATAAGTCCAGTAGAAAGGTTGATTTGGAGTTTAAATTTGTTATTTGATTGAGTTAACTATTTAAGGTGAACAGTTTACAGTGGTTAAGTGACACGTTACAAAATAATACAATAAAGTTATAAAAAAAAAATTAGTTTTTGATATCAACCCATAATTCTTAACAATTATTTTTCCAGAAGCCTAACTCTTTTTATGAATGAACTGCAAAAATAAGTGAATAAATTTATAGTAATAAAGAAGTTAATTTATGAATGAGCATTTAGTTATTTTGCCTCTGATCCAAAATAATTGTTTTAAGAACATAAATTTGTTCAATGTGCTTTTTGCAATTTCAATCTATTATTTTTGATAATCATTTTCGATTTGATATATATGAAATAAAAGTAAGTAAACAAAATAAATCCAAGGAGTATGTATGTAGAATATTTAAATCAAATTTGAATGACAATTATAATGAAACATTGTTAGCAAGGAAATGGCTTGACTTGGCCTTATAGGCGAGCGCAAGTGACGGTGCTGCTTCTTTACAGGAACTAGAGAAACGGGGATAAAAGCCAGGCCATTACCTGGGATACATAGGGTTTTTTGGCGTTTTTAATTTATTTTTCCATAATTTAAACCCGATTGAGCAAAAAATCATTTGAAAAATGTCTAATAGGTATTGTTATGTACCTTTGCTTATAGTAATAAGATTTGATACAGCATTACATATTTTATTAAATCGAAAAACATTAACAGTTCATAGACATGAATTAATTAATACCTTGAAACATCTGTTATTAGCTTATAAGTATAAATGCCTTATCAATATCTTAACATCTCCCTTCTTCGATTCAGTCCATCCTCCTCAGTGCCCTTACCTTCCGCCCATATCTTGTCACGTACCCACCAAACGAAGGGACATCCTCATCCTCCTCTTCTGTCTCTTCACCCTTCTGCTCTTCTTCTTCGCCCTTCAGTAATTGTTCATCGAACCCCTTAACAGGTTTGATGTGTTTCCTGTTCCCTTCTATAACTATACCACTGTCATCCCTTTGTAGACAATAAGATCTCGGGCGATCCATCTTCCCAACCACTTTGGCTGGAGTCCATTCGGAACAAGGAGATGGCTGCACTCGTACATTTTCTCCTATATCCAAATCCCGAAGAGGTTTCGTTCCTTCATCATAGTACCTTTTACTCCGCCTCTGTCTCTCATCTAATATCTTCCTGATGTCCGTTGGGTTTACTTGCTTTGGTTGTAAAACATTGTTTGAGCAAGGTAAAACTCCTCTTAGACGCCTACCCATCAGTAGTTCAACTGGAGACGGCAAATCAGCAAATGGAGAGTTATTCAGTTCCAGTAGGCATAAAAAGGGGTCCGTCTGAGCTTCAACTGACTTCTTTAGCAGTTTCTTGACCGTTTGTATGTAACGTTCCGCTAAGCCATTCGCTTGTTGGTACTTAGGGTTGACTACGACTTGCTCGTTTAAAATCCCATTGCTTAGCCAACTCCATAAATGCAAAACTTCCAAATTGTGACCCTTGATCCGCAACCACTTCACACGGAATTCCATGCCTCGCAAAGATTTGTTTTGTAGCTTCAACTGCATAGTTTGAACTCAGGTTTTCTAACCTAGCCACCTCACAGAATTTTGAATAATAATCTACCACAACCAAATAATTTAAACCATATAATAACATGATGTCCATTCCTACCTTACGCCATGGCCCTTCCGCTATTTCTTGCAATACCATTGGCTCCTTACGTTGGGAAGTTGCATATTTTTGGCATATTCCACAGTTCTTTACCATATTCATAATATCATTTTTCATATTCGGCCAGTAAAGAAAATTTTTAGCTTTTATATAACATTTTTCCATTCCTTGATGTGTACAGTGGATTTTTTTTTCAAAATTTCCTTCCTTAATGACTTAGGCACAACCATTTGACATCCCTTGAAGATAATTCCGTCACAAAATGTTAATTCATCCTTAAATGAATCGTAACTTCCAAGCAATGGATCCTTAGTTTTGGGACATCCTTCTTCCATCCATTGACGTACTGCTTTAAGTTCGTCATCTGTTTGGGTCTCTTGGCGGATAATATTACTTTTTTCGTCTGAAATAGGCATGTTCTTAATCAAAGCAATGACATACATATCTCCTCCATCTTCCACTTCAGATTCCCCTAAACTAGCTCTTGATAGCGTGTCTGGAACCCACATTTCGATTCCTGGTTTGTAAGTTAGTTCAAACTGATATCGTTGTAATTTCAATAACATGTTCTGCAGTCTAGGAGGGCACAAGTGAATAGGTTTTTTATGAATCATACCCAACGGTTTATGGTCCGATTCGATCTTGAAATGACGGCCATATGTATAGCTATTGAAACGCTCACAACCAAAAACAACAGCCAACATTTCTTTCTCAATGTTTGCATACCTTTTCTCAGTTTCTGATAAACTTCTTGAAGCATAAGCTATTGGTTGACCCTCCTGCATCAAAATCGCCCATAAGCCATCCCGAGAAGCATCCACCGACACTGTTACTGGTAAACTAGGATCGTAGTATCTAAGGACAGGTTCCGTAGTTAAAGCCTGCTTCAGAGCATTATAAGCAGATTGCTGGTCCTCTTCCCAATGCCATTTCACTTCTTTTTTTTCAGTAAAAGGCGTAAAGGAGCCGTAATATCAGATAAATTTTGTATAAATTTTCCTAGGTAATTCACTAAACCTAAAAATCTTTCAAGTTCTTTTCTGGACTTAGGGCCATCTATCGCAACCAACTTATCTTTATCTGACTGTATTCCTTTATCTGTCAATCGGTGACCCATGTAGAATAGAATAGAATAGAATAGAATATACTTTATTTGCTTTCGGGGAATACCCCATACAAATAGAGATGGCTTACCTAGATAATACGTATTATGTCTATCAACAATAATATTTGAGTTATATTAAACTACAATATGATGATATGGCAACATCTTCTCCACATAGCTATTTAAAAAGCGTATATAACATATATTATTAAAACATATATTACAAAAAATAATCATTAAATACATATAAACCTGGTATAAGGAATTGGTAACCATATAAATATTATATACATCCCTAAAAATCCATAAGCTAAATATTAATCTATCTATAATTCAATTAATTACCCATCTAGAATCTAAATATAATTCATGAGTATATAAATTTAAATGTGACAATAATGATGACTATTATGATAATATACAATATAAGAAAATACATATACAATGCAATATAACATAAATAAATAATTAATAAATAATAACATATAAAGTTTAAAAATAAATGGTTACTGCTGTCATTTAGCGGTTTCTACAACCTACCCTTTTACTAGTTATTCATTAACGATGAAGGATTTTAGCTTACAACATTGCCTTATATAATAAAATAGATTTTTGAGGCAGTGAGTGCTATCGATTTTGAGCAATTCGACATAATTCGACCTGTTCATATCGAGTGAGTGGGGCAGATAGTGAAGGCGGTAAGCAGAATAAATCGGGCACCGGACCAAAATATGAAAGACATCTTCAAGTTCATTTAAGTTGCAGATAGTGCAGTTTTCCTTGGGCTTAAAATAATAATATATATTATTGAAAGTTAATTTAATAATATAATTTCCAGAGAGCCTAAGTTGTGCAAGTGTTTTGATCATAGGAAAGGGGGCATTTAGAGCAAGGTATGGCTGGGCCTGATTGCTGACTATGTACATTATGGGGTAGAGCGGGCTGTACCTTGTAGGGCTAGTCAATCTTTGTTTATCGCGCTCTTCCGTGTAGCTTTTAAACAGACTTAGCGATTCAGTCATCTCCAACAGGAATTGGCCTGCGTCCTCTAACTCCAGAATACTTTGTTTATTTACTAAGGATAACAAAGAACTCACCTGACTCACCCAATTAAACTTAAGTTCAGATTTTCCCTTAATATGTATTTTTCTCAATTCGTTAAAACAAATTTTAGGCAGTCTATGGCTACTCATTTTTAAAATTTTTAGAACCCAATTAAGCGCTAATTTTAATATTGCAACTGAGCAGTGAGGAATGTTGAATTCCAATCTCATTAACCAGAAGGGCGTGTTCTTGTTTAGGGAAAATAGGCATTTGAAAAAATTTAAATTTACCCTTTCTAGATAGTCAGTATATCTTAGCCCCCATAATTGTACATTGTAATAAAGTACGCTCATTGCTATTGCATTGTTTATTTTTATTTTGCTGTCCCACGATCTTAATTTGGATTTAGCGCAAATTGTTATAACCGAGCCGAAAGCAGCCCTAGTTTTTGAATCAAAATATTTAGAGGCTCTATGAAATAAACCTGAGTTTGAAAAAGGTACACCTAGGTAGATATATTCAGGTACTATTTCTATTTCTGTATCCCCATAGAATAATTTCCCTATTTTTTTGCAACCTCCCTTATGAAAATATACTACTTTAGTTTTTTGCGTATTGACCTCTAATTTTTTTTCCTTACAATACTCATTTAAGATTTTTAATTTCATTTTAGCATCGGTGTAACTATCAGCTAGGATTATTAGATCGTCAGCATAGAGCAATAACAGTATATCGCAGGTACTATTGACCGTTATGCCTCCAACATTCTTGTTTCGGAAAAATCTCTCTATATCACTTATGTAGAGGCTGAATAAGTATGGCGATAATACTTCTCCCTGCAACAGACCAAGTGTTATGTCGATCTCCGATGAAAAACCATCTCCGCCTTTCACTCTACCCGACGCGTTTTGATAAATATTTTTACTTTCACTTACCTATATATGAAATATATAGTAAGTGGAAGTATTGCGATCGTGAAAAATTTCGACTTCCGGTTTTCAACGGAAATACACGTTTTGGGGTCCCCTGAGTCGAAATGACCAAGTCCCGCGAAATGGTCTGTGTGTGTGTGTGTGTGTCTGTGTGTGTGTGTGTGTGTGTGTGTGAACAGACTAGCTCAAAAACTATAAACCGTGCGATCATGAAATTGGGTATTTAGTGTAGGTATATGCCCGCGACGTGACAGCATAAATTTCATCAAAATTACTTAAAGGGAGGGGGTACTTTACTTAATAACTTTTTAGGTTTTTTTCGATTTTCTCAAAAACGGCTCTAACGATTTTGATTAAACTGAGTATTTGATGTATTAATATGCCCGAGATATGACTGTATAAATTTCATCAAAATTGATTAACCGGAGGGGGGACTTTACTTAATAATTTTGTAACATTTGTACGTGTTTTTTTTTATTTACTCTAAATCGGCTTTAACGATTTTGATCAAACTGGGTATTTGATGTATTTATATGCCCGAGATATGACTGTTAACAAATCATCAAAATTGATTAACCGGAGGGGGGACTTTACTTAGTAAATTTTGTATAATTTTCACGTGTTTTTTTTATTTACTCAAAAACGGCTTTAACGATTTTGATCAAACTGGGTATTTGATGTATGTATATGCCAAATATGTGATAGCCAACATTTCATCAAAATTGTTCAACCGGAGGGGGGACTTTACTTAATAAATTTTGTATCATTTTCACGGGTTTTTTTATTTACTCAAAAAAGGCTTTAATGATTAACAAAAATAAGATATGAATGTAGAAAAATGTGTGACTTTGGGAAATGATATTTAGCAAAACACGTCAATTTCCAATCTAAGTAAGTTGGTAAGCGAAAGTTGTGTGTTGCGCGCACGCACCAGATTTTTATTTACTCAAAAACGGTTTTAATGATTTTTATCAAACTGGGTATTTGATGTATGTATATGCCCAAGATATGACTGTTACAATTTCATTAAAATTGATTAACCGGAGGAGGGACTTTACTTAATAAATTTTGTATCATTTTCACGTGTTTTTACTTTCACTTACCTATATGAAATATATAGTAAGTGGAAGTATTGCGATCGTGAAAAATTTCGACTTCCGGTTTTCAACGGAAATACACGTTTTGGGGTCCCCTGAGTCCAATTAACCAAGTCCCGCGAAATGGTCTGTGTGTGTGTGTGTGTGTGTGTGTGTGTGTGTGTGTGTGTGTGTGTGTGAACAGACTAGCTCAAAAACTATAAACCGAGCGAACCTGAAATTGGGTATTTAGAGTAAGTATATGCCCGCGATGTGACAGCGAAAATTTCATCAAAATTGCTCAAAGGGAGGGGGTACTTTATTTATTAACTTTTTAAGTTTTTTTCGATTTTCTCAAAAACGGCTCTAACGATTTTGATTAAACTGAGTATTTTATCTATTTATATGCCCAAGATATGACTGTAAAAATTTCATCAAAATTAATCAACCGGAGGGGTGACTTTACTTAATAAATTTTGAATCATTTTTACGTGTTTTTTTTATTTACTCAAAAACGGTTTTAAAGATTACGATCAAACTGGGTATTTGATGTATGCATATGCCAAAGATGCGATAGCCAACATTACATCAAAATTGATCAACCGGAGGGGGGACTTTACTTATTAAATTTTGAATCATTTTCACGTGTTTTTACTTTCACTTACCTATATATGAAATATATAGTAAGTGGAAGTATTGCGATCGTGAAAATTTTCGACTTCCGGTTTTCAACGGAAATACACGTTTTGGGACCCCCTGAGTCGAAATAACCAAGTCCCGCGAAATGGTCTGTGTGTCTGTGTGTGTGTGTGTGTGTGTGTGTGTGAACAGACTAGCTCAAAAACTCTAAACCGTGCGATCATGAAATTATGTATTTAGTGTAGGTATATGCCCGCGATGTGACAGCATAAATTTCATCAAAATTACTTGAAGGGAGGGGGTACTTTACTTAATAACTTTTTAGGTTTTTTTCGATTTTCTCAAAAACAGCTCTAACGATTTTGATTAAACTGAGTATTTAATCTATTTACATGCCCGAGATATGACTGTAAAAATTTCATCAAAATTGATTAACCGGAGGGGGGACTTTACTTAATAAATTTTGTATCATTTTCACATGTTTTT
Organism: Aelia acuminata; assembly: GCA_911387785.2. NCBI lineage: Eukaryota > Metazoa > Arthropoda > Insecta > Hemiptera > Pentatomidae > Aelia > Aelia acuminata. The sequence continues at coordinate 109,982,925 of OU426978.1, read as the reverse complement.
TTTATTTACTCAAAAACGGTTTTAACGATTTTGATCAAACTTGGTATTTGATGTATTTATATGCCAAAGATGTGATAACCAATATTTCATCACAATTGATCAACCGGAGGGGGGACTTTACTTAATAAATTTTGTATCATTTTCACGTGTTTTTTTTATTTACTCAAAAACGGCTTTAAAGATTTTGATCCAACTGGGTATTTGATGTATGTATATGTCCGAGATATGACTGTTAAAATTTCATCAAAATTGATTAACCGGAGGGGGGACTTTACTTAATAAATTTTCTATAATTTTCACGTGTTTTTTTTATTTACTCAAAAACGGCTTTAACGATTAACAAAAATAAGATATGAATGTAGAAAAATGTGTGAATTTGGGAAATGATATTTAGCAAAACACGTCAATTTCTAATCTAAGTAAGTTGGTAAGTGAAAGTTGTGTGTTGCGCGCACGCACCAGATTTTTTTACTCAAAAACGGTTTTAACGATTTTGATCAAACTTGGTATTTGATGTATTTATATGCCCGAGATATGACTGTAAAAATTTCATCAAAATTGATCTACGGAAGGGGGGACTTTACTTAATAAATTTTGTATCATTTTCACAGGTTTTTTTATTTACTCAAAAACGGCTTTAACGATTAACAAAAATAAGATATGAATGTAGAAAAATGTGTGACTTTGGGAAATGATTATTAGCGAAACACGTCAATTTCTAATCTAAGTAAGTTGGTAAGTGAAAGTTGTGTGTTGCGCGCACGCACCAGATTTTTTATAATTCTAATTATTTTGGTACTTATTCCTAGGTTATTTAGGGAATCCCAGAGTAAATTGTGATTTACGGAGTCGAATGCTCGCTTAAAATCGATAAAGAGAGCAAAAAGACGATTCCCACGGAGTCCTAACTGAGACTGAATATTAGAGTTTAAAGAAAATAAATTATCGAGGCAGCTCCTGCCTTTACGGAACCCAGATTGCGCTTCAGGGACTGCATTCGTCTCGTCACACCAGATTGTTAACCTGCTGAGGATTATTTGTGTAAATATCTTCATTATACAGTTGACCAGGGCAATCGAGCGATAGTTCTCTAGATGATTAGGGTCACCCTTTTTTAACAACATTGAGTATTCTATTTTTCCCCAGGAATTAGGTATATTTTCAGTCTCGAGTACCTCGTTATAGAAATGTAGTAGGTACAATTGCCAATTAATCGGTAGGTTTTTAAAAAATTCATGACTGAAGCCATCTCTACCAGGGCTTTTACCGTTTTTACATTTCATTAATGAACTTTGAAGCTCCTCAAGGCTTATTGCAGAATCGAGAAGAGGGTGAAGAACTCCGTAATACTCTACGTCACATAGAACGCGCGGGGGGTACATGTGTGATAAGTAGTTGAACCACTGGTCGCAATTAATTGCCTCTGGTCGCCGTTTCCGGATTCTAAACTTGTTTACCGTTCCCCAAAAGGTTTTAGAGTCATGAAAGTTACCAAGGTTATCGATGATATTGCGCTCGAATTCATGCCGCTTCCATTTGACTAAGTTTTTATAATGTTTTTTTGAGGTAAAATATTTTCTAACATCACCTTCACTATAGTGACTCCTAGCCATATGTTTCAACTCGTATCGGAGCAGCTTTTTTGCGGCAATGCACTCATGATCGAACCAAGGTTTATTTTCTCGTGTTTTATGACCGAAATGATTTAGTTTTATTTTCTTTATTAGGCCAAGTGAATGAGAAGTTTCATTTATAGCTGAAAGGAGATTACTTTGGGTTTCATTAACTGATTCAGAGTTTAATTGAGAACCTACTCTGGCAGAATTCATCATTAAGTCGTGGTCAATTAAGTTTTTAGAATTATCCCATTTAACAAAAGTAAAACTGTGCTTTTGTTTCATTAGTGAGGCATTGAGATTAAGATATGGGTAAATATACAGCTTAACTTCAACAGGAAAATGATTTGAACCGGAAATTATATGTTTTACTTCTAAGTCTGCTATTGAGTTTATATGACTGAGATTGCACCATACCATATCAACAACACTTTTACCATTTGGAGTGATATCTGTGTAATGACCGGGATTATCACTAATAGTTCTACCGTTCAGAAGGACAAAGGAATAATTTTGCATGAACTCTACTAATGTTTGACCCTTTTTATTCTCGACAGTATCCAAGCTACACCGAACGTGGGACAAACTAGAACCATAAAAGGCCTCAAAATCACCCTGATTTAAATTATCAACTCTAACGTTAAAATCCCCAAGAAATAAAAATAAATTATTAGAATATTTACTTTGGATCCCAACAAAGGTTGATTCAAATAATTCCAATACATGATTAGTATCCATAGAGGGCCTAAAATAAATTAAAATTATAATAAATTCATTAAATCCCTGATTTTCCTTAACATGGGCACAGATCCAGTATTCACTGACATCTAATACATTTATATTATAAACATTAGGGTTATAAAATATAATAAGACCTCCACTGCCCCTACCTTGGCTCTTCTTCCTGATGGCGTTGGAGGAAATAAAGCTGAATCCTGAGAGCGATGGGGGTGCCGCCGCCGGTCCTTCCAGTAAATGCGTTTCGCAAAGGTAAATTATTGTAGTGTCTTTAAATGTTCTATTTTCTTCAATAAAGTTTTTGTATCCGTTGACATTCCATAGAAATATTGAACACTGCTCTAAATTATTATAAATTGTTCTTTTAGGCTCATTGTTAATATAGTTTACCGTTCCGATTTGGCTAGCAGGTGTTCCCCGTGGACGTGATCAAGAAGTAATTTCTTTTCCTTTAGTTTTTTTGATCCGGGATGAAGAACCTTGGTCAGGAGAGTTCTCAAGTGAATTCGGGAGAGTACATTTTTTCTCATTTATCCCTTTTCCTCCGCTGAACTCTTCAGAGTCGGTTTCAAATGAATGTTCCATTGTGGTTTTAAATATCAACAAATCAGACTCATTTTTAATAATCATCCTAGTTGACCCTTCGAGGTGTCTTGCGTAAAGTTTTCCATTTCTATGCCATAAGAATTTAAAATGGCCTTCTCTCTGCAGGGTCCTAGCTTTAGCAAATAAGAATCGATTTTCGGCTGTTAGGGATTCATTAATAAAAATTTTGCTGTCTTTTTCCATATTAAGTTCGATACAGTTCAAAGATTTTAAGGACAACCTACTTCTGTTTATTCTAGCCTGGGATAAAAAGGAGTTTCTATCTGTAATCCTTAAAAAATGCAAAATTATAATATTGGTATATGATCCATCCCTTTTTCGTAATCTATAGTAGTAGTCTAGGTCTTTAATATGCAGATCTGTCTGAAGGAAATTGAATAATACGCCGCATAATTTTTTTAAATCTTCACCCTCCATATATGGAATTCCATTCACCTCTACCTTTTTCTTTATTTCTTGTGACTTGATTAATTGTAATTCTGACTTCAGTTCAGTTGAACTACTTTTTAAATTTTGAATCTCCACTTTTAAATTAGATATTTTGTTGTCAAGGGCTTCGAATTGGGAAATAATGAAGTTTTGTGTTTCTTGGAAGGAGGTTATTGTATTAGTAAAATGTTCCAGTGAGTTTTTAAATGAACATATTTCTGCATTTGTTGTTATTGTGGAGTCAATCAAAAAATCCATTTTTTCTTCCAAGCTCATTTTAGCTAGTTCCTTCTTCCCTGACATTATTAATAATTCACTAAACCCCAATATTACAGAATAGAGAAGAACAAACAATAAAAATAAGAAGTTATTAGCGGACTGATCGTAGCGGGCCGGTGGGCGGAGCCAGATGCTGGTGGGGGGCAAGCCCTATAATCCTCTAAAGGTATGACTAACTATTTACCTGATGTAGGCAGAAAGTTTATTTTAACTATAATTTCACTTCCTGTGCTCTAATTGCATCCAAACTTTACACCTGACACAATCAGCCACTTCCTGATACACAACCAAAAAATCGTTTCAATCGCTGCACTTCAACCGACACTACTGAACTTGAACGAGGAGACGATGTTACTCACGCAGCTAACCAAGCCAAACTGGTTGGCGGTGACCCATGTAGACAACTTCTTTTACTCCAAAGACACACTTTTTCTTCTGAAATTTAACGTTCTCTTCTCTCGCTCTTTCAAAAACCGCCTACAAATTAGTATCGTGCTGTTCCTTTGTAGAACCCCACACAAATATATCATCGACAAAAACGTCACATCCGTCCAAATCTCCAAAAATTTTCTTGAACCTGGAGTGAAACCTTTCTGGGGCACAGCTTATTCCAAAAGGAAGACGCAGAAACTTGTATCGCCCCCAGGGTGTATTAAAAGTGCATAAGTCTGAGCTCTCCTTATCCAGCACTATTTGCCAAAATCCCGACATCGCATCTAATTTACTAAAATATTTTGCTTTGGATAACCGACTTACCATTTCTTCAACAGTCGGTAGAGGAAAGTGACACCGCCTTAAAGCCTTATTCAAATCCTTTGGATCCGAGCACAGCCGGATGTCACCATTTGATTTAAAGGCCACCACCAAAGAGTTAACCCAACTTGTTGCGTGTTCCACTTTAGCAACAATTCCTTTATCCTCCCAATTTTTTAGTGTTTCCCTAACTAGATCCCTTAAAGGAAATGGTATTTTTCTGGGTGGATGCACAACAGGCACCACTGCTTTATCAATTTCAATATGTGCCCTGCCTTTTAATTTTCCAATACCTTCAAAGAGGTCAGCATAGTCAATCGTTAACCTATCCAAATCTATCATATTCACTCTACTCACTAACTCTAGTTCAACGCATCCCGCCAGTCCTAATAATGGAGATGCATATGGTGTGTTCACCATTTCAAAATTTAAATTATAGTTTTTATTCTTATAAGAACAAGGTAATATACACTTACCAACCACAGGTAGGCGTTCACCTGAATAAGTAGTGAGTTTTTTCATTGAAGGCTCAACTTGAATTCCAAGTTGACGTGCCACCCTGTCTGGCAAAACATTTACCTGTGCACCAGTATCCAGTTTGAAGGACACAACTTTTCCACAAAGCAGCAACTGAGCCTACCATTCTCTATCAGAATTATCAAAAGAATTTACTTTTACCATACCTACAAAAAAATCATCACCCTCTGAACATTCTTCCTGAATTTCTTTAACCTTTCTTAGGGTACATGAACTCTTTTTGCATTTGGAAGCAAAATGATATAGACGTCCACATTTTTCACAAGATTGCCCATAAGCAGGGCACTTTCCGAAAGCATGCTGAAAACCACAATAGCTACAATTAACCTTGCTACCTCGAGACTCACCTTTGTGCCCGCTGATACTTTCATTTTTAGTATAATGCACTGCAGTAGTTCCTGACATCTCTTCACCTTTGTTGTAACTTACATCATTTAGTTAAAACACTTAATTAGTTAAGTCTTTGAAATTTAAGAATATACATTTTTAACAAAACGTTTAAAGAACATAATAGCAACTTTATTATCTTTTCAACCACATGTACACTGGAATATGTGTTAATCTAATTAGCATAAAAAGAAAGCTGCTTAATTTAAAACATATGGAATATTGCTCGTATAAATGCAGTGCCTTATATATCACAACTTGCCTTATATATTACAACTTGTTTAATTTAAAACATATGGAATATTGCTCGTATAAATGCAGTGCCTCATATATTACAATTCTCCCCCACAAAATTTATAATCACTTCTGAAATAAAATAGTAAAAACAATTGACAATTTAGCTTGTTTTACAAATCTCATCTAATAGCCTAATATACCAAGGTAGTTTGAATCACTTAATACATGAGCTTAAATACATCCTAAGGAAGTGTGAAGCACATAATCTTGTAGGTATCGAGGCCGTTGGCGGGGTCGATCAGAGCGTCTCAATTCCTCGGTAACGTTTTGGTCTGGCGATGGATTAGTATCTTGTTCTTCTCTCCTAGGTTGTTCAGGTTCTTGCGGGGCGTTCGATGGAAAATTAAGGTATGGCAGAAGTCCATGTTCATCTAGGGAGTGCTTTCCTTCCTGGTTCGAACTAGGCACTGGTAGAGCTGGTGCCAGCGTATCTGTCTTCTTTGGTATGTCGGTTTGAATCAATTGGTTAATATGGCGCTTGTAGATGAACCCATCGTCGAGTTTCACAAGATAATGAAGTCGTCCATACTTCTTTAAGATTGTGCCAAGGCGCCATTGGGGCTTAGAATTTGAGTAATATCTTGATTGAACGCGAGTTCCTATTTCAAGCTGTCTTGTTTTTAAATTGATAATTGATCTTGGATTTTTTTTGTAGGGTTTTATAGCATCCAACCGAATTCTAATAGACCTTTTTAGATACTTTTCGGCTGGGGACTGTCCATCGGCAAGGGGAGTGGCTCGATAAGTCATCATGATTCTTCTGCAGTTTTCGATGGAGAGGAAGCCCTTCATTTTCCATGGCTTTCAGTCGATTCTTGAGGGTTTAAATGTTTCTTTCCGCCAATCTGTTGGTGGCCTGGTGACCTGGGGCAGATAATTTCTGCTTTATACCGTTCTTAGAACAAAATGTTTTGAATTCTTCGCTGGTAAATATTGTGGCATTATCGGATACGAGTACCCGGGGAAATCCGTGGGTTGAGAATATTGCCAGGAGGAGTTCAATAGTTTTTGATGTCGTTGGAGCCTCGTTGATGACGCGGATTTCAGGCCAGCGTGACTTAGCATCGACAACGACCAGGAAATATTTTCCTTTAAATGGACCAGCGTAGTCCATGTGTAGCCGATCCCAATTTTCAGCTGGTTCTTCCCACGCGTGTATAGGAACTTTCATAGGGCTTTTCTTGATTTCCGCACAGGCGTCGCAAGATCGTGCGAGTCGTTCGATGTCTCGATCGATTCCAGCCCATGAACAATATCTTCGTGCAAGCTGTTTCATTTTTGAAATTCCTATGTGTGTTTCATGGAGCCCTTGAAGAATTACAGGCTGGAGCGATTTTGGGATAACAACCCTTTGGACTTTAAAAAGAATGCCTGAATCAAGAGTGTAGTCCAAAGCAGTATAATTTTCGTTCAGCATTTCAGCCTTTATTTTCAAGAGATATTCATCCTTGTCTGTCTCTGTGGCGATCGTTTCAGCTGTGATGGTATTGTTTGAAATGTGATTTAAGGACGAAGAACAAATCAAGTTTATTTCTTTACTAAGAATATGATACAACGATGGCCCTTTCTGTTTGACGGGGGTTCTTGACAAACAGTCGACATTTGTATTTTCCGATCCAGTTTTGAATTTGACTTCATAGTCGAACTGAGATAAGAAGGAGGCGTACCTTAAAAGACGTGCGGATGTCATTGCTGGTAGCTTGGTTGACTGATGAAGAATTCGAGACAGCGGTTGATTGTCTGTTACCAGTTGAAACTTTTTCCCATATACGTACATATATAAGTGGTTTACCCCAAATACAATCGCTAATGCTTCCCTATCCAGTTGACTATAATTTCTTTCGGCTGGGATCAGAGAACGTGAGGCAAACGCGACTGGTTTTTCTGTGCTACCTACTTGATGCGAAAGTACGGCTGTGATCCCGTTTGGGCTAGCATCACATGTTATTATTGTTGGAAGTTGAGGATCGAAAGGGGTGAGAACTCTTTCGCTGGCAGTTTCACTTTTCAATTTTAGAAATGCGGCTTCACATTGTGCCGACCAGTAAAATTTTGAATCCTTCTGGAGAATTTTCCGCAGCGGGTAGGTTAATGTCGAACAATTTGGGATGAACCGAGAGTAATATGTTATTAATCCGAGGAACCGGCGAACGTCATCAGCATTTTTCGGACGTGGTATTTCCATAATAGCTGTGACTTTCTGCGATGATTTGAGGATCTGATTTTTCCTAATAGTGTATCCCAGATAATTAATTTCAGTTTTGAAATATTCACATTTCTTTTTGTTCAAATGAAGGTCATATTGTTTTAGTCGTTCCAAACAGTTTTGTAGGCGGTTTCGGCATTCTTCAATTGTCTTGCCGTGGACAACGATATCATCGAAATAAGAAATTGTGCCGTCGAGTCCTTGAAGAATTTGGTCCAAAATTCTGTTAAATTCGCTAGGAGCTGTCTTTATGCCAAATGATAAGCGATTCATCAAATACGTTCCTCGGTGTCTTGAAATCGTTTGAATTTCGCGGCTTTTCTGATCCATTTCGATGTGTAAATAGGCTTTGTATAAGTCCAACCGGCAAAAATAAGATGATCCTTGGAGGCTGTTCAAGATTTCTTCAATTCTTCTAATTGGATATCGAGCGGTTTTCAATTGGGGATTAACTGTCGTTTTGTAGTCCACGCACAGTCGGATAGCTCCTTCCGGTTTTGGGACGATGACCAATGGGGAACCCCATTCACTATGGTCTATTTTAGTAATGATGCCGTCTCTTTCCAGGGAATCCAATTCTGCATCTACTTTTTCCTTCAGTGCATAAGGGACATCGCGGCTCCGCATAAAAATTGGCTGCGATTCTTCACGGAGATGTAGGCTTCAAGTAATGTTTGGAACACGACCCACCTTTTGTTCGAAAATAGACCTATAATCTTTGAAAATCTCGTCCAAGTTTGAAATAGAATTTACGGCCACGGGGGTTGATGCCGAATTTCTATCCAGTTCGTTAAGATTTATTCCCAGGTGTCGAATCCGTACTCTGCCTAACAGTGGGGTATGACCATCTGGTACAATGAATATTCTTAAATTTCAAAGACTTAACTAATTAAGTGTTTTAACTATGTATGTTATGATGTAAGTTACAACAAACTGGCGACGAGGTGAAGTTGATTCTATGACTCGGTGAGTTACATTCAATTTCGAACATTTTCGCTTCGATTTTCTATTTTTTTCGTCGCGATACAATATAAATGTGAGAAAATACTTTATATTCGCAAATTAAGAAGAGAAAGATATTTGTTTGGCATAGGCCATATGTTTTGAACATACGTTCTATTAATTGTGCATTTTAGTATTATTGGAATTGTTAAACTGTTAAAATATATTTTGTCGACTTTGAGATTTGTTGGTTTGAACTTTATTAGCTCTAATTTTTGACATCTGGCGACCGTGACAGGACAGTGATTGGGAATGGATATGGAAAGAGCTAAAATTGTCAGACCAACTTTAAGAAGGCTGGTAACGAAATTTTGTAACCAAATTAATAGCTTATTAGATGTTTCAGGTGAGATTGACAAACTGGGTGTTTCTAATAAACTCGACATTCTAAATAAGAGATTTGATGAGCTGCATGAAGCGGATAAGGCGATATTGGAAGGCTTGATATCGGTGGAGTATAAAACTCAAGAGGAAATAGACAAGATTTTAGAGTCCGAGTTTACGGTAACTGACGAGTTTATGGTACAGTATAATAGTGTATTACGTAAGGTAAGGGCCTTAGAGATAGATGAAAGAAAATCTAGTAGTAGTCAATCTGAAAGGGAAGGGAAAAGAGTTACAAATGTTAAACTTCCTAAGCTGGAATTGAAAAAATTTAATGGGGATATTTTAGAATGGTTACCTTTTTGGGCACAGTTTGAAAAAATAGACAGGGATGATTCACTGGAAAATGCAGACAAATTTCAATATCTTATACAATGTATGGCGATTGAGGCTCTAAGGGCAAGGTATGGTAACAATGACTTATTAGTTGATGTTTATATTAGAGAGCTCTTAAAATTAATTTTGCAAAACACTGGTAATGAACACAAGACGCGTAATTTAGCATCTTTATATGATAAATTGGAATGCCAAATTAGAGCATTAGAAACATTAGGCGTTGCCAGGGGGAGCTGTGCTGCTATTTTGATGCCTATGATTTTGTCCGCCATTCCTACGGAGGTTTTAAAGGTTTGGCAGCGTAGGACCAAAGAAAGTAGTAGGTTGGCTGAAGGGGATAGGCATAGAGCTAGGCTAGATGAACTGATGGCATTCTTGAGGGAAGAAGTTGAAAGTGAGATGCAACTAAAATTAGCTAAAGATGGTTTAGGGATGGGTTCAAGTTCAAGTGCTAAGAAAGGTTATCTCAGGTCAGAGGACAGATCTACAGCTGCTGCCTTACTTACGGGAAGTTTTTCATTGTTTCATTGTATCTTTTGTGAGGGTGATCATAAAAGTTCCAACTGCAAATTGGTTAGAGAGATGAAAGTTGAAAAGCGTAGGGAAATTGTTCAAAGGAAAAGAGCGTGCTATTTATGTTTGAAATTGAATCATCCAGCCTCTAGGTGTAGGGAGCGAAAACATTGTAGCACATGTAGGAGAAGGCACCACACTTTGTTATGCGAAGCGAATCCCGAGGAGCGAGATTCAAACAAAACCGAAATAATAAAAACTAGTGAACAGCTCGCGAGCCTAGAAAATCAGGGTGAAAGGATACTTCTCCAAACGCTAATGGTAACAGTCCATGGGTCGGGTGTATCAAGGAATGTTAGAGCCATAGTTGATACGGGTTCTCAGAGGAGTCACATATTAACTGAATTAGCTCTAGCGATGGGATATAAGGCCATTAAAAGGGAAAGAATCCAATATTCATTATTTGGTGGGGAAAGCACAAAGGTGCAAACGCATGATCAGTATAGGATCTATTTATCTGATGTTAACCATAGTTACTCCTGTAACTTCTTGCGTCCGAGCAAAACGCCATATGTGGTAATATTGCCCCTTTGATCGGTTCTTGGGTGGAGGAGTTAGGTAGGGAAAACATAACCTTAACCGATTTCGAAAATGGGCCAATTGAGATTTTAATTGGAGCAGATGTTGCGGGGAAGCTTTTTACAGGCAAAAAACATGGGTTAAAAAATGGGTTAGTCGCAATGGAAACAAAGTTGGGTTGGACTTTGATGGGTCGTGTGCCTGGGGAGGAATGCTTAGGCAAGCAAACAACGTCTATGTTTGTGAAGGAGGCTTCAATCCAGGACTTGTGGTCATTAGATTCCTTGGGCATTACAGAGCCAAGTGAGAAAAAGAAGTCTGAGGAATTGAATGAGGAGGCGTATCAGCATTTCCTTAATAATGTTTCTATATCTTACGATCGTTATGTAGTAAGTTTACCTTGGATAGAAGATCATCCTCCTTTACCTAACAACTATGAGCTAGCCGAGCGTAGATTGGTGTCATTAAATAAGAGGCTAGGTCGTGAAAATTATCGTGCACAATACCAAGCTGTGTTTGACGAATGGTTGGATGAAGGCATTATCGAGAAAGTCCCTGAAAATGAGATGAACAAGGCATGCCATTATTTGCCGCACCGTCCAGTTATCAAATCAAGTAGTACCACCAAGGTAAGACCTGTGTTTGATGCTTCTGCACGAGAAGGTAAGCATCCAAGCTTGAACGATTGCGTAGTTAAAGGGCCTAATTTAATTGAAAGAATATCTTTTGTTTTAGCTAATTTCAGAGTTGGAAGGGTGGGAGTTATTGCAGACATAAAAAAGGCTTTTTTGCAGATCGATTTGAAGAGAGAAGATCGAGATTTCTTGAGATTTCTATGGATTGATGCGGACTCAGGTGAAACAATACATTTTAGGCACTGCCAAGTTGTTTTTGGAGTAGCGTGCAGCATGTTCCTTTTAGCAGCTGTGATACGTACGCATCTGGAATCCGTATATGAGGTGGAAAGGGACAGAGATTTGTTGAAATTATCTCGTTCCTTCTATGTTGATAATTGTGTTTCTAGTTTTAATTCACAGGAGGAGGCTATCAAATTTAAATCAAAGGCTGTTAGAGTCATGAGCATAAGAGGGTTTGATTTGAGAGGTTGGGAGCAAAGTGGTGAGGATGAAGTAACGAATGTTTTGGGTTTATTGTGTAATAAATACAACGATACTTTGTCCGTCAATTTAGGTAATTTAGGATCAATGCTGAATGACCTCGCTAGAATAACTAAGAGGAGAATTCTCTCCATAAATCATCTGCTGTTTGACCCATTGGGTATAACTTGTTGTGTTTCTCTGCTACCAAAGATTCTATTGCAAAGGATTTGGTCTTTAAAATTAGGGTGGGACCAGGACGTTCCTGATGATATTCCCATATCTTTTAGGAAGTGGTTGAAAACTCTTGCTTGCATTTCCGAAATTCAGATACCACGTTGGATAGGTATAGAAGATGATGGACAACAGTCGAGAACTTTACATGTATTTTGTGATGCTTGTAAATCTGGGTATGCAGCAGCTATTTTCATGAGAATCGAAAATAAAACAGGGGTCATAGTGAGATTGTTGCAGGCAAAAGCTAGAGTAGCACCCGTGGGTATTAATAAACCCAAAATTTCTATACCCCGTTTAGAACTGTTAGCAGCTAGCATAGGAGTGCGATTGCAGCAAACGGTGAAGGCAGATCTAGGTATAGCAGCTGTTCCAACAACATTTTGGAGTGATTCTACTACAGTGCTAGCATGTATTGAAAGAGAGGATAATTGGGACACCTTTGTAAATAATATGGTCAAAGAAATCAGAAGCTTAATGGAGGAAAATAGTTGTTGGAGATATATACCTGGAGAAGAGAACCCAGCAGATTTGCCGTCGAGAGGTTGCAATGCGAAGAAACTGTTGGAATCGAGATGGTGAGAGGGGCCTTTGTGGCTCAGACAAACGATGGAAAATTGGCCTGAGGCTGCAACAATTTATGACGAAAAAGAAATAGAAGGGGAGAGAAGAAAAAGAATTGTTGCAATGCCAGCGGTTGAGGAGAATTATCAAGATTGGTATTACGCCTATTTCTCTAAGTTCAATAAAATAGTAAGAATGATAGCGTGGATAAAAAGATTTATCTACAACTGTCGGAAGGATGCAGAAAAGAGGCAGGGAGAACTCAACTTAGAAGAAATTTTGTGTGCTGAGAAGAACCTCTGGAGGATAGTCCAGCGAGAAAGTTTTTCGGGAGTCAGTCGGCAAAATATTAAGTGTCTTTTCCCTTTTGAAGACAGCGATGGTTTGTTGAGGGTTCGGACAGCTGTTTCACAAGGAGAGGACGAAGAAGATTATAGACATCCAGTTTTAATTCATGGAAATCATCCTGTGGTTGAAAGGTTGATATTTTGTAGGCATAAAGAATTGTGTCATGTTGGTACCCAAGGATTACTTTGTAATTTAAGGGAAAGATATTGGGTGGTTGGTGGTCGAAGAAGTGTGAAGAAAGTAATTAGCCGGTGTGTTGTATGTAAGAGGTATGATGGTAAGATAAACCAGGTGGAAAGTCCTCCGTTGATGATTAACAGGCTTAAAGGAGCTGAGGCTTTTGAAGTGACTGGAGTTGATCTAGCTGGACCGTTATTCTTAAAAGACGGTTCCAAGGTATGGATTTGTCTCTACACTTGTGCTATTTACCGCGCAGTTCATGTCGAGTTAGTATCTTCAATGACAACTAATTGCTTTCTTCAGAGTTTAAGGAGATTCATCGCACGAAGGGGAAGGCCGAAGATAATTTACAGCGACAATGGGCGTAATTTTGTTGGGGCAGCGAATCTTTTCAAGAGCTTGGATTGGAAAAAGATAGAGCAATACAGTACTACGCAAAAAATGCAATGGATTTTCAATCCGCCATCGGCTGCCTGGTGGGGTGGTTGGTGGGAGAGGATTATAGGACTGTTGAAGAAATTGCTAAGGAAAGTATTGGGAAAGGCGAATCTCAATTATGAAGAACTGAGCACGGTTATGTGTGATTGTGAAGCAGTTTTGAATGCCAGGCCATTGACTTACGTCTCAGAAAGTCCCAAAGATCTCGTACCTTTAACTCCAGCTATGTTCTTACATGGTTTGCGAGATAACGGAGTTCCTGATTGTGATGCTGTTGGGGCCGACGCTTTGAACAGAAAAGAAAGATATCGACGAGCCCTGAGCAAACAGTTGAGAAGGAGATTTCGCCTTGAATACGTTGAATACGTTCGCCTTGAATGAACATACGTTCTATTAATTGTGCATTTTAGTATTATTGGAATTGTTAAACTGTTAAAATATATTTTGTCGACTTTGAGATTTGTTGGTTTGAACTTTATTAGCTCTAATTTTTGACAATAAAATTAAATTGATTCAACGAAATGGATGCGACTCAATTTTCCCAACTGTTAGCTGTATTCAACGAAAGTCAGAAGAAACTGATTGAAAGTCTTGGAATAGCTGGTGGGGACACAGGAATCAAACAAACATCATTCCCACTAAATGTTAATCCAATTTTAATTCCCCCATTTGAAAATTTTGACCCAAATCGAGAATCATTCAAATTATATTTAACTCGCTTTGATAATTATTTACAATTAAAAGGTATTTCAACAAGAGAGGAACAAATATGCCGACAACTTTTTATTAATTCGATAGGCGCTACTTATTTCTTATAGCACCAAAGGATCCCCAAAAGTCAACTTATACCGAGATTACAAAGGCTTTAGAAAAACACCTGTGCCCTAAACGAAACATTCTAGTCACTCAGCACCGATTCTTTTCAACCTATCAAAAACCTGATCAATCAATTGCTGATTATGTTGTGGATCTGCGACGGGATATAAACGAATGTGATTTTACACCCCCTTGTGATTGCAAAACTAGTTTCTCGAACATACTTCTCAGAGCCCAATTCATTAGAGGATTATACGATAGCAACATCAGAGAATCGATTCTTCAATCTGAACAAAATGATTTCGATGATGTAGTCGCAAAGGCACTTGTACTGGAAGCTTCCAAAATAGATGGTCAAGAGATCGCGATCCACCAATCTATGTCGATTGAACGTCGAACAACAATTTCATATCGTAAGCTTCGTCGAAGAAACTCGCCGACGAATTCAAGAACACGGATTGGCCCTGTTAGTGAATCAAAAAGCAATTCTAGTCGATCAAATTCAAATGTTCAATTAAGAACAAGACTTGATTATCGGAAACTCGGTATTGATGGGTTATGCCTTCGGTGCGGAAATCCTCATAAAGCCTCAGACTGCTCTGTCAATCCCCACAGACTTCGATGCCGATTTTGTGGTCGTTCTGGTCATGTACAGAGAGTTTGTCTTCGAAAATTGCTGTCTAAGGTACATCAAAATGTGAACCACACAAACGGAAATAATGCGAACACAATTGAAGATACTGAAAATGCTGATATCGATGAAACTTTTGGAATCAACCAAATCGTTGACATATTTGAAAATCAGCCCTCCAGTTTTAAAGATAACGATAAATATTTTGTTCAAGTCAAAATCGAAAATCAATGGTAGGAATTTGAAGTCAATTCCGGACCAGGATATACATTACTCATCAGTCTGGTTCTGGCCATCATGCCATATTGACACAGTGTTATCCGTTCCGCATTAAAGCTTTTAGTGAAGTGTTATATAAGCGTCATTTAAGAGTAACTTAGTGAAAAGTGGTTTCATTTGTAACAATAAAAAACTGTGGTAATTTATTTTCTCATAATTACAACAGTATTGCAGTTAAAAGAATCGGGAGATACTGTGATATAAAAGGTGAGTCACTCTTATCAGTTGATTCTCATACGCATGCGCTCCCCTCTACCATAGAACAGCTGTTCTGTTCTGTTCTGACAAACGGCCAGCAGTGTCTCCTCAGCTAAGCAGGGGTGTACATCATTTCTTCCCATTTTCTTACGTAATTTATTCAGCGTATATTCTCATCCTCGAAAATGGTGCAATGTTCAATCTGTGATAGTGCTATAGCAAGGAACAGTAAATCTAATTTATGCTGTATCAAATGCCGCCTAATATTTCACGGCAAATGTTGCAAAAATAATGAAAAGGAAATTGAGTCCATCAAATCTCAAAAAAAAAATTGGTTGTGCGAGGTATGCGATACGCATCAAACAAAGACCACCGTTGCTGAAAAATCGGGCAACGAGCCCTCAGCAGCCGACATACTCGCCGCCATAAATCTTCTCCGAACACAAGTAAACGATGACATCAATGGGCTAAAGACGTCGCTAGAAAAATATGGAGAGCTTAGCTTCGAGCTTAGAGAAAGATTATCAAAAATCGATAATCACCTTGAGGAGCAGGCTAAGCACCTAGAGGAGCTGAGCTCCGAAAATAAAGCTCTAAGATCCCGAGTCGGGGACCTTGAGGTGAGATTAAACAAGGCCGAACAGGGTCTGCTTCGTAGATCAGTGGAGATCCGAGGCATCCCCATCCGGGCCGGTGAGACTCCGGCGGCACTGGTATCCAGTGTAGGAGCGGGACTCGGCATAAAGATTAATGTCGAAGACCTCGACACGGTAGAACGGCGGAGGCCCAAAAAAGACGACCCCAGACCACCTCCTGTCATTGCACGTTTCGTTAGGCAGTCAGTGCGAGACGAACTAATCCAGAGAAGAAAGGTCAAGAGGGACTTTTCCACCCGGGATATTGGATGGCAAGAGAACGACTCCCATCGTATATACCTCGGGGAAGAAATGACCCCCACGAACAGGCGTCTCTACTGGCTCGCTCGTCAGAAGAAAGCGTCGGGCAAATTAAAATATGTCTGGTTCGCGGCAGGCAGGGTGCGTTGCCGGAGGGACGAAGGCCACCCAGTTATCTTCATCGACCAGCCCAAAGACTTGGATATTTTCTCCTGACCTGCTGGCTCTCGTCTACTGTCCGGTCGCAACCCGAAACCCATAACGTACTTGGTCTTACAAACTCTTTTTTTCCTTCAGATGAATATATTTTTCTTTAACAGTATTTCAACTTCTTTTCTATTTTATATCAATCTTTGTATATCATTCATTATCTTCTCTGTTCTGCAGCAATCAATCAGTTTTGTTTTATATCGCCACCAATATCCATTACTGTTCCTCTCCACTTCAACCCCTACACTCCTTCACCCTCCTCCGATCATTCCCATTAATCAGCCCAAATGAGTAACATCCTTTTATCCTGCCACGTTAATTCCCAATCCCTACCAGCACATTATGATGAGTTCCTGGACCACTTCCTCCATAATTTCTATCATATCATTGCCGTTTCGGGAACCTGGCTAAAACCAAATATCCCATCCTCCTCATTATCCATCCCTAACTACTCTCTTATCCGTCGTGATCGTGAGGACCGAACTGGAGGAGGGGTTGGTCTTTACGTTCACGATAGTCAGAGGGTAAAAATCCTCCTAGAATCTCCTTCCTTAGAAGTTCCTCATCCGGAATATCTCCTCGTTGAAATTTCCTCTGATGCTTCCTCCCTCCTCTACGTAATAATTTACCGCCCCCCGCATTCCAAATTTGATCCTTCCTTTGAATCTTCCCTCTTTACCTATGTCCCGTTATACAATAACGTAATCATCGCTGGCGATTTCAATATAAACATGCTCTCTGATTCTCCTAACAGATCCTACCTAACAGACCTCATCCATTCTCTTGACCTTTTCATAGTTCCCTACCAACCAACCCACCACACTCAGTTTACCAGCACCTGGTTAGACCTTTTCATAATAGATTCCTCCCATAACCTACTGTCTTCCTCACAGCATCCAGTACCTTTTCTTTCAAGTCATGACCTCATCAAAATTTCATATAATATCCCAACACCAAAACTATGCCCTTACAAAATCTCCTGGCGGAACCTCGATTCATTAACCTCTGAAAAACTAAATCCTTTTTTCGACTCCCTTTCCCAATCCCTAGATCCCATTTATTCGTAATCCTCCATTGATGAAATGGTCGAATGCCTCTCATCCAATCTTTCCTCGTTCCTAACCCAACACGCCCCCCTCAAAACCCTAACTTTTAGACGTCCAGCCGCTCCCTGGATAAGTTCCGAAATCAGAGAGCTGATGAGGAAAAGAGATGCCGCCAGAAGACGTTTCCGACGCACCCGTTCCGCTGAAGATTACTCCTCTTTCAAGTCCCTACGCAATCTAACTCAATCTTCCTTACGGCGTGCTAAGGCACAGTTTTTCCATCACTCCATATCACAAGCCCACGATCCCAAGTCCAAATGGAAAATCATTAAAAAATTATCAATCGTCAAATCCAAATCCTGTACTCATTATCCTATTGACCCAGATGATTTAAATTCCCATTTCGCCAACTCACCATCTATTCCTCACCCCTCCTCATACTTTTTTACACGAACCTTCAACCCTGATAACTTCTATTTCCTAAATATCTCGCCTGAAGACCTACTTTCCTCTGTCCTTAAATCCAAAACCAACGACTATGGGCCCGATCAAATCCCTGTAAAGATTATTAAATTATGTCTTCCTGTCATCTTTCCTGCTCTTTTACACATTTATAACTTTTCCTTACAAAACTCCGTTTTCCCAAAAGCCTGGAAAAAAGTGATAGTCCGTCCGTTGAACAAAGTACCAGTTCCCACTTCAGCCTCCGACTATAGACCTATCTCCATTCTTTCTAACCTATCCAAACCGCTTGAAAGAATTGTCCACTCCCAGCTCAATGACTTCCTAGAAAGAAATTCTCTCCTCAACCCTCTCCAATCCGGTTTCCGTTCTCATTACTCCACACAATCTGCTCTGTTGAAGATCACTCAGGATCATCAATCCTCTATAGATGAACATAAAATCACCATCCTAATTCTCTTTGATTTCACAAAGGCGTTCGATACCGTCAATCATGAGATCCTTCTTTCTAAACTCCAAAACCTCTCCATGTCAAACAGCGTCTTGAAGTGGTTCCTCTCCTTCCTATCCAAACGTTCACAAACAGTTCACATTCCCGATAAACCCCCTTCCTCATCTCTTTTACTAACACGAGGTGTACCACAGGGATCCTCATTTTCTCCAACTCTCTTTTCTGTTTATATTAACGATCTCACCGAGTCCATCAACCATTCACAATACCACTTATACGCAGACGACCTCCAAATCTACCTATCCTACCATCCCTCCAAAATGCTAGAGGCAATCCGAAAAGTTCAAGAAGATATAAACAGCATCAACGCCTGGGCAGAAAAAAATGAGTTAAGACTGAACGTACAAAAAACTAAGGCAATCCTAATTGGCTCCAGGCATCTTCTTAATTCCCTTCCTTACTACCCCTTACTCCGTCTTAATAATCAAACCATTCAGCTCCAATCCTATGTCAGAAACCTCGGTGTGGTCTTTGACCAGCACTTGTCGTGGAGTAATCATATTTCCGAAATCACCAGAAAATCCATAGCTATCCTCAAACAGTTCCTTAGATCACGTGATTGCTTGTCCCCAAAAACCCGTCAACTCCTAGTTTCCTCTCTTATATTTCCCCATTTTGACTACGGCTGCCTTGTATACGGGGGACTGTCTGGTATGCATGAAATGAGGTTGAAGTGACTAATGAATTGTTTCATTAGATTCATCTTCGGTGTCCCCAGGCGCTCCCACGTCTCCAGCCGGTATGCAGAATTGAAGTGGCTCTACCCAGTTTTCCGACGGCAATACTTCTTAGGTGTATATCTTTTCCAAACCTTCAGAACTAAGAAACCTCCTTATATCCTCAGTTTGTTCAAACCCTGCTCCTCTATACATTCTCTAAATACCAGATCCCAAACCTCTAACCTGTATATCCCTTTTTACCGATCTGCATCCTTTACAAAATCCTTTATCATCCGTGCTGCCCCCTTCTGGAATTCATTACCTGTCTCTATCCGAAAAACTTCATCCCTCACATCCTTCAAAACCCTACTATTTCATCACCTCCTAATTCTCCAATCCCCGATGGCTATGTAAATATGTAAATAGTGAAAACAGTATTAAGAATAAATCTATTTGATTTTTATTATATATATTATTTCTATTTATATAGATCTCTTAAGCTCAAAAGCTGACCAAAGTTTTGTACTGTATATCCAAATGTTGATCTTACATTTTTTCTTTCAACATTCTGTCTTTGTTATCTTTATTGTATTGCTTTTCTTTTTTGTGTCTACCTTATATTTTAATTCTTTATTTCTTTTATTGTTTTTTATTATATTTTTTTCAACTAACCAGACAAATGGCTATTAATTTTGTTCATTTTTGTTATTCTTAGGGGACTAAATGTCCCAGAATAAAAATTACTTTTCTTCTTCTTCTTCTTCTTACTGCCCTGGTCACAGTTTGACGCCCTTAAACTCAAAATACCAATTGAAAAATCCAATTTAGCTTTTCGTTCCTATACTAATAATATCTTTCGCCCATATGGGAAAATTCTTGTCAATGTCCAGTACAATGGACGATTTTCGAAAGAAGAAATCTTCAAATATATATTTTTAACAAAACTTTTAAAGAACATAATAGCAACTTTATTATCTTTTCAATCACATGTACACTGGAATATTTGTTAATCTAATTAGCATAAAAAGAAAGCTGTTTAATTTAAAACATATGGAATATTGCTCGTATAAATGCAGTGCCTCATATATTACAACCTTGCTGCCTAGTTGCTACCATTACTTGGCACTGTTCTAAAACTTTATCCATTGTCAAGTCCTTTTCCCTAAGAAGTCGTTCTCTTAAAGAGCTATCTTTAATGCCCGAAATAAATCTGGCCACCAAAAGCCCATCCAACAATTCTCCGAATTCAGATGAATTAGCTGTTTCTCTTAACCTAACAGCATAATATACAAACATTTCTGTTTCCAACTGTGAGCATACGAAAAATTTTTATCTAAGATAAATAATATTCTTTTGTGGAATAAAATAGTCATCCAATTGTTTAAATATATCTTGTAGTGTTTCTGATTTAGTAGGCAAACTATTCAAAATTTTAATGATTCTCTCACCAGCAATATGTTTAAAAATAGCACACTTACGTTTATCTTCCAGCTTAGTCCCATCAATCGCTTCAATATATATTTCCATTCTTTCCTTGAAGTCAGTCCATTCCTGAGCTGGATTATCATTCCATATCATTGATCTCGGGGGTTGCATAAAGGATTCCATTTTAATTATTTAAAATTAAATTAATTCTTACTTTTTATCCGATAACTTTTCAAATGTGTGTCCGCAGCGCCATGTTATGTACCTTTGCTTATAGTAATAAGATTTGATACAGCATTACATATTTTATTAACTCGAAAAACATTAACAGTTCACAGACATGAATTAATTAATACCTTGAAACATCTGTTATTAGCTTATAAGTATAAATGTTATAATCTAAATACCTTATCAAAATCTTAACAGGTATTGCTCGGTCCCTCAGTGTTCATTTAAAAAATCAAAAGACGTGTCATTCCATTTATTTCCAAAAAATAAAAAGCTTCTTAAAGAGTGGATTGTAAAATTAAGAATAGATAAGCCAGTTTCGAAACATATGACGATATGTAGTCTTCATTTTAAAGAAAATGACTATATTTATCCAGGTAAATATTATGACATTTTATTATTCCAAAATGTTGGTTTTATCCAAATAACATTGGGACCATAGTGTCATTTTAGTGTTTTTCTTTTTTAATTTTCCCCATTTTTGTCTTACATCCGTTGTGCTTAATTGTTCCAAGTTTTCAATGCGAAGCCTGAAAGTTTTGACAAATAAATAAATAATATGACAAAGAATCTAAGCTGTCATAACAATGATTGTATGAATAGGTAATTAATGTTATTACTAAACGAAATACGTAAAGTTACAATGATGTGTTTGCATTTACCAGAACTACCAGCTTCACACGTACAATGACAAGAAAATTGCTTATTATTATTGATAAATTTGTTTTCCACTTTTATTTGATGGGACTGTCCCTTTAAGATTGCTAGTTTGAAGGCACAAGGCTAGTAAAATAACTGCTTTTTTACTTTTGATATTATTCCACATGTAATTATGTGGTTTGAATCAAGGATAGCCTCCCCTTCAAATAATGGTCTTTTAAAATTACCAATTATCTCTCTCACATCAACTATTTCTATCCCCGTTCTTTCCGACATTTTGCAAAACTACTGGCGCACCCTATAGTCGATTGCGCCCGCCTATTGTAGTAACTACAATTAAAGAGAAATGCTAATTTAGACTTATAAAAATTAAATGATTCCAGCAATACAGTTTTTACAAATATCCTTTTAAAATGAATAATAATGTTCAGCATCTCTTATTTTAGAAAACTATTAAAATATATTACAATGAAAAGATGAAAATGAAATGATTGAGAGCATTTCAATATAATATGATTGTAAACTGGAATGCAATTGATATTTTAAACTAAATTTTAGAAATGCATTCATAAAACATTTCAATGCAATATGAATGTCAGCATTGAACATTTAATAAATAATTCAGGAGGTAGGTGCAAGAAGGGCGTATGGGTCTATACGCCCTTTTTGGGAAGATCTCAAAAATGGAATAATTTCGCTTTTTATCGATTTTGAAAGATATCACGACCTGGCATCGGAAAACCGTGATATCTTTAAATCTGAAAATTTCTCCGAAAACCTGATAGCACCGTTGAAATCTACATTAATTGTTCAATAATAAAATGATCATTTCAAAATTTTTGGGCCAATTTTTCGTGTTTTATTTCAGCCAGAACAACAAAATAAGTGAAAAATTTTACAAATCGGAAAGTGTTTAACATAATCCAGAGTTTCTAATTTTAGTTTCAGAAGGCAGCAAAGTTGAGCGAAAATACCTCATTTAATCACGCTTCTAACGCACTCTTCATTTTTTAATTTGGTGTTTCTAAGACCAAGATATGGATGACATAAAGAGAAAAAATTATGGTTCAAGGATTGTTAATGCTTGAGAATTTACATTTTAAATTTGAAAAACTAATACAACTCACCAATATCTTTAAAATAAATTTATTTTTAATCATTTTTTTATGTTCAAATTGGAAGCCGTACTCGGCAATACACAAACGTGCCCGTTTTCTCATACTCCCAACTGTCATATACTCTAGTAAATTTAATGCAATATGAGTGAACATTTCTTAGTCAACTATATTGAGCGAATAAAATCAGACATAAAAAAAGAGATGATTTGACTGAATATAAATCGAAAATAAAAAATTTGAAGTGTTCTTATTGCAGTTAAGAAAAAGAAGTTGGTTTGATTACTATGTATGATGAGCCTTCCAGTTGACAAAATGACTAACTCCAATAACACCATTTTTTCAATAAGATTTTATCATCCCTCATAGTTCAGGATAAAAAGAAATATGATGAAAAAAATGTGCCTTCATGAAAATTTGGTTTTCACTTGGTAATAGTAGTAAGATTCGAGATCTTCAGAAACCGTTTAAATTACAGAAGGATATCTTAAGGGAGGTTGAAATGGAAGAAAGGTCTTAAAAAAAAGTTTCTATAAATTTTCAGTAGTTTCTATACTTCTGGATCTAATAGGACCATCACAGTAGTCGGCGCTTAAGTTTTACTCGAAATATAATTTTTTTAACTGAGATATCAGATTTTTCAACTATAATCTAATTACTCATTATCTGCTGACTGCTTGGAACGGGCTTATAGGATTCAGAATCACAGAAACCATCAAAAACGATGCGTAACTCGACAAAGTTGCAGCAAAATTAATTGTCCATTTACCATTTTAAACCCTCTGTAAATTATACATGGTTCTTTATTTAGGCGGACTCTGCAGATCTCAAGTCTGCAGAATATTGATACCAAGTTAAAACCGAATTTTCAAGAAGGTGCTAATTTTGTTCTCTGTTTCCTTTAATTTTAAAGTTTTGATGGTACTAAAACTGCCAAACAATTACCGGAGCGAAGCCGGGCACTCTAGCTAGTTAGTTAATATTGTACAGTGAGTCTATAATCGTCAATTAGTGTATTATATAAAATAAATAAATTGTTTAATAATAAATAAATGGCATCACAAGATATTTGATATTTTTATTACGTTTTGATGGCGAATAATTATAAATTTTTTTGGTATATTTCTAATAATAAAATGAATGGACTAAGAAAATAAGAAAAATAGATTGTCCTCGAATTGCAATAATCGATTGCCTAGAAAGAAATTGTGTTCATATAATTTTAATGATGTAAGATGACTAATAATAATTGTAAGCAATGTGGGTATGCTATAATTGAATTAATTTATGGGTAATAATAATAATAAATTGTCTTCGCATATTTGATGCGAACAATGATAATTTTATTTTGATTTCATATTCATATTCATATATGAACTAGATAAAAAAAAATTGAAAATTGATGGCCTATCCTATCAATCCTTACGTCCTTTCCTGAGGCAGCATATTGTTTAAAGCAAAATTAAAATTTATTGTATAAAGCTAAGTTGCAGATATTATTTGTTATCTATTAAGAAGTGTTGACCTTGAACTTGGCCAGAGAGAGTTATACTGGAAACTTTAATTTTGGCTCTAATATTCCTATTGTTGGATGGATTTTATTGAAGATATTGAATGTTTCCTCATTTCTAAAAATGATGCATAGAGATAAGTTTGAATTTTATTATTTTATAGAAATAATAATTATAATTATGGCCTTAATAAATTCAAAGGGAATAATGAATAAGGGTGCTTATTATTATTATCCGGTTATTAGTGTGAATTTTGCTGTAATAGTGACTGTAACAGTGACTTTATAAGCAATTAATCACTATCTCAATCACATCTAGGGAGGTGAGTGACTATTATAAAAGTTATCATTTTTAAATTACATGTATCAGCCTGTAGATAACTAGCAGGTCTTATCGCAGTTAAGTTAATAAGGACAGTGGCTTTTGTACGAACAGACTGCCTTCAGCCGTCACAAGTTCAAATCCAGAACATTATAGATTCTATTTTCCAGACTTTTTTTTTCTTTTTTAAATTTATTTAAATGTTCAGAAATGTTTAATTAAATCTATTTTTATTTTTTTATTCATAACAAAATGGGCTCTTCAACCACTTGGGTCATTTTAGCCCCCATAGAACATTTGCAAAAGTTTGAGGAGAAATATCAAAGAGTACAATAATAAATACAAAAGTAACATAAAAATTATGGGTGACAGAAAACAATAAAGAAGGTAGTGCGTGTTGCTTGGGAAGAGAATAAAGGATAATATTATAAATGAATTATAGTGAAAACAAAAGAACAATGAAAGATAATGAAAAAAAAATACATTAAAGTTTGACATAAAGAATTGATTTTTTTTAGAAACAAGAACAATTTTTCGGCCATCTTCAAGGTGTTACTGAGTATCTCGCCCAAGTCGGTTCCAAGTCCCACTTCTCTCCGCTCTATTTCGTAAGCATAACACTCTGTGAGGATATGCAGCACTGTCAAAGGCACCCTGCAGGTGATGCATTGAGGCTGGGATTTCCTTGTCATGAGGTACTCGTGGGTGATCCTTGTGTGCCCTATCCGTAAGCGACTGAGTATTTATTTATCTATATAAATAAATAAAGATGAACTCCTGTTTGTTTGTTTGTTCTTTATAGAAATCCATACTGTTTGTCATAAATTCTCCAAATTCTCAGTGGTTGGTTCTTTCATACCAGCTGCGAACACCTGTCCATATTAAAATTGCATAACTTCAGCCAATCTCTAGGTATATTCTTTATTGTTATAAAAATCGTTATGCTCTCGCTTTACATTAGTTTTTACGAAATCGACCGTTTGAGTTTCATTTCATAGATTTTGAAGAGGCCTACGGAACGGACCGGGGTTCACTTTTTAAGGCTGAACAATGAGTCCTTTTTGAGTTATTGGCCGAGGAGGGTGAAGTGAGCGTGCGGTCCCTTGGCAGGCGTCGAGCGTCGAGCCGGGAGGAGAGCTGGCAGTCGGCCTCCCCACCACACTCCTCCACCTCGCCGCCAACCCGCGCCTCCGAATCAGTCTCTCATTTGCCTTCTCATTGCATTGAATGAACATTATATGTTATATTTTATATGTTATGGCAATGAACCTAATATATGCCACAGAGGGTAAAACTAAAAATACAGTATATCCTAAAGCTTTAGAATAATAATCTATTAGTGCTATTTTTGTTTATAGAACTGTTCACGTTTATTAGAAAAATGAAATTCCCAGGATGAAACCTACTGCTAGTATATATATATATATATATATATATATATATATATATATAAAACACAAATACACACCAACATTTTGATTTTCTTTTTTGTTCCACGATAATAAAGAAGACAAACCTTCACCTATATAATATAAATAATATGAAATTTGGCAATAAATTCATTATTTCTGATACCTAGAAACAATTATGGTTTATTAATAAAAGAAAGAAATGCAATAAAGAATTAAAAAAAATAACAATAATTATGTATTACAGTAAAGAAAGATTATATCTTTTTCAATACGCAGAAAGATTTTATTTATCAATACATTTTCATAAGCACTACAGTAAAATAAAATATGATTTTAATACATTTTATAAAATCCTAAAATAAATTCTAGAAATGTATACAAACATAACTAAGTATGGCTTGTCCAATGCAAAATTGGTCTAACAAAAAATTGTTTCTCCAGAAAAGCCAATCAAAGTTTTTTCTTCTCTGTTCCTTTGTAATCTGTTGCCTGTTTTGTCCGTTTGTTAAAATGTTTCACGAATCTATAATATGACAGTCTATAAGTGGACTTGCATGAAAATAGTAGAGAAAAATTGGAATATAATGGATGAAAAAAGTAAAAAAAAAAATGTTATTTTGAGTAAGACCAGTCTTGCATTGGACGACGGATATTATGGGTTATAATAATGGGCTAATCCAAAATATATTCGATTGGAGGGAAGAAAACAACAGAATTAAAGTGTAAGTTGAACAAAATACTTGGGAAACTAAAGGTGTGTCCATGTATGTGCGCTTTCCATTCAACTTGCATCTTGCATATGACACCTGGTAAATGGAACGTTCAGCATGGTGTGCCTCTTCCCCAATAAAATTCTCATAATTCGAGAGCACATGCTCTATTGAAAGTTGTGAGGAAAAATGATACTCGATGAGAAGACGAAAATTGAATGAAAAGCGCATAAGTGTGGACATTGCTTAAGAGCATTTTTTATTTCAATAGATTATATAATTGCCCTAGATTTCCTACAACAAAAAATTTGTCTTTCAGATCTTTACCAATTATAGGGGAACCAAAAAGATAAGTTTTATATTTCTATGGCTGCTATAAAAAAATTTACTGCAGATTTTTAACAAATTTATAGCAGAACCCCTCATATCCAACTTTGGGATAATAAGTAAATAACTTATCAAACGTCATGTAACAATGGTATATTGTTGTATAGCCTATTATTGTGCATCTGTCTTCCTTACTGTGAATTTAAAATGTACAGATATTTCCAGTTGTAATAGTAAGTGGTTATAGTAATTAGTGGTTATCTACAAAAATGCTAATGTACTGTATGCACGCTACAGAAGAAATTGGATGTTCTTTAGCGGTTGGATAATGGTGAGTCAGTATTAAAATCATCTTTTGAATTAGAAATAAGAGTGATAACAATAAAAAACTGAAGGAAAAATAGGAAAACCATTTAATCAAATTCAATGACAGTGGAAGGGGAGGAATGCCAGTGGAAGTTTTAAAAAATAGAAAGATGGTCAAAAAGCCCAAATCTGATGTTTTAGACAATGCTCCCTGGATTTGATTTTGCTAAGAAATGGGACTCCTTTATCATGTCTCATAATTCAGGAGAAGGAAGCAATTTTATACAGAACAATCATAGGAGAGGAAGGGGAACAATTTAGCAAATGTGAAGGATGGCTTCACATGGAAATGTCGCCATAGTATCCATCACGATGTCATTTTTGGGGAGAAGCTCTCTCTGATTGTGATGCAGCCAAAGACTTCAAGAACAAATTTGAAGTTATTATCAAAGAAAACAATATGCATCCAGACCAAGTCTATAATATTGACGAATCAGGGTTAAATTAAAAGATGCTCCCTCAAACAACCCTTGCTTTGAAAAATGAAAGCCCAACATGAACAAAATTAACCAAGGATAGACTGACTATAGCAACATGTAGTAATGCAAGTGGCAACCATTTATGTCATTGGAAAATCTAAAAAGCCCAGGGCATTCAAGCATGTGAACGTGGCATCTTTGACAGTCAATCAAAGATCGGCTTCGATGGACAGTTCTTTGCTTAAACAGAGGCTTTTTTAAGAATTTGTATAAAATGAAGAAAATCATTCGAAAATGGGAAATGTGTCACTCAATGCAGGCTTCCTTTTTAATAATACTCCTAGTCATCCTTCTACAAATAAACTGAAAATGGAAAACATTAACACCCTCTCATGTGACTCCCTTGACCAACTGATCAGGTGTTATTGAATGGTTAAAAAAGAGATGTATGAAAATTTGTTAGTTCCTTATTACAACAAACAGAGGGGGGCATTAACCTGTTCGAGGCTATGAAGTCAGTATGAAAGATGCAATTTATATTGCCGCTTAGGAAGAAATGAAAGAAACCACTCAACAAAAATCTTGAAAAAAACTTAGGCCAAGTATAATGGAAGGTGAGGGCTCAATCTCTGATAAGCCTCAAATTGCCAATACAGATGTAGTAGAAATTCTCCAAGATTTAAGAGCCATAACTGATAACATTCAACCAGCCGATTTGAAGAGTGGCTATTAGAAGGTGAAATGGCGGTCACCAACAAGGATTTTGATAACGATCAAATTGTAGCTGCAGTTCTTATAGCTGAAATGGAGGGAGATAAAAAAGAAGAACCGTTAAAAATCATTCACACTGCAGCCAAAAAAGCTTTCAAAATTGTGATGAAATACACTGAGCAGTATCCAAAGCAACACTGATGGATTTGCTGTGCATTAAGAAATGGAGGGATACGTCTGCTAGAGCGAGGTTAAGTACATTGGGAAAAAAAAAAAAAAAAAATACCTATAACTGATTTTTATAAGATAATTTAAATATCTATTTACACAGGAACCATTGTGAATTTACTTATACTTACAAGCATACTTATAAATACATATTTATGTATGTACATATGGCGTTGATAACCAATAGGTTTTACAGGCCTCATATCCAAACAACCAATACATATGTACTATTGTATTTCTGTTTAATCATCCATTTTTTTTTAATAAACATATAAGTATGTACTTGTTTATTAGCATTTTTATACATTTTTGTTGTTCCTCGGATTGTCCAACCTTTTTTGTGAACCGACCATCCTCTGGTCCCACATGTGACAGCTTTGAGGGGTTCTACTATATTAGTTTACTCATCATAATCTCACCTACAAAGTGTTATAAACCAGAAAATTCATGTGCAAACAAATAAAAAAATTATTTTTTAGTTTGGACATAACACTCTTTATACTGCGGCCACAGATATAGTACATATATTAAGACATAGTACAGATATTAATTTTAAATATTTGTAAAATTATAGATATACATTTAACTCCCGATAATATGTGGAATTGGTTGGCAACCATTATAATAGCCTGGGATCCGCGCCCCTCTTTTATGAAATTGTCAACATCCGGAAGAAAATCGATGAGGCTTCATTTTTACGAAAATTCTCAGATCCTGGCCGATTTTCGGAACCCACATCCCCATCAGGTCAAAACAACCCTATGAAAATTTATGAAGATCCAGCAGATTTTCTGCCAGTGTCCAAAAAGATCAGTAGAATCGGATAGTCCTGTAGGCGTACAAATCCTGTGATTTGTTTTTTCAGGCCCAGGCCCCAAAGATGTCAATTTAATGATCACTTTACTGATTAACATTCTAATCAATGAAAAGTAGAACAAGGGGATCAGTGTTAGTGGCAATTTTTGAGAAAAAAAAAGATCTATAAACTATAGTTCAATTTATTTATCCACCTTCCCTAAAAATCAAAAATATGAAGGTTAAGAGGTATAATTCTTATTTGATGTTTAAATGTTATTTAATTATAATTTTATACAAAGAATTTTGTTATAAAAAGTCATTTAGTTTCAGTAATTCAAAGAATTTCTCATTTATTCTTGAAACTGGAACATGTATTAATATTCAATACCAATTCAGAACTCTGTGACATTGAAGTAATATTTAAGTAACTTTTTGCTCAATTAATAAGTATGATAGTTATGTTAATGTCGAAATAATGTTTAACATCAGATAAAGGATGATGGATAAATATAATTTTTAAATAACATATTATAAAAATAACTCTCATTTCATTTATTTCTCGTTTTTATTTACATACACATACCTGAATCAACTGTGCAGAATTTACGTTAATATATAGCAATTATTCCTAAATTTGAAATTTATTCTATCTACATATCAATTATTTAATGTTTAGACAAAAAAATATAAAATGTATTATCGCTTTCTTTATACGTAAAAAGAAATGTTATTAAGTTTTTTAACCGACTTCGAACGAAAGAAGAGGTTACTCAATTCGATACGTGTCTTTTTTTTTTTTTTTTTTTTTTTTTTGGTACCCCTTCCTGGCCATGTGTAGCATACGGGGGGTTACTCTACTGGTGTAACCAACCTATCCTAACCATGGTGGGTAGGTCGAGATTTTATTCCGTGGGGCCTCCATGAAATAAAAGTCAACCATCCCAGGGCGGATTCGGACCGCCACCGTTCGGCTCGAGCGTGTTAAAGCGGGCCGCGCTCCAACACCCTCGGCTATCCCCGGCCCCTTTTCCCTTCTATGTATGTCCACCAATTACTCCAAGATGGAGGGACCAATTGGAACGAAACCTTTTGCATCTTGTAGAGTATTTTCCCAAGTTGGTCCCATTGAAACCTTTTTTCGGTTCTTAATTTATTTAAGAAGTTTTCGGGAAAAAACATGAAAATAAATATTTAATTATCACTAAAAATTTTTACTTATGGCATATATAACATAAGGTATGCTCCAACAAGCTAGTAAACTCATTGGTAACTAACAAATCTCAATATTGTTTTAATGCTGGATGAATCATGTGGGAAAACTAACCAATCAAATTTAGAATCAAAAGAGTGGGGGGGGGGGGGAGAACATGAGCAGTCTATTAGTTATCGATGTGTTTTAAGTCCTTGTTGGAACCAACCTATACATAACCTTAACTAATTTTTCAACAGTAGATTTCAATAAAGATATTTAATATCCGCAAAATATAATATCGCTGTCGTTTTCTGTAGCGATATTAATATACATATTAGATAGATATATATATTCACCGATAACAGTGAACCTTCTTAATTTAGATCTAGTCGACGGTTGGACACCATAAACGTAAGACCACGCAATTCGTGGAATTCCAAGAAAGATTGAGTATTGATAACCGTTTTAAAGCAGAATTTAAGACTTCTTCAATTTCCCCAAGGTTCGTTTAAATTTAAAATCGTGAAATTTAATAATAATTTGAGATGAAATCTTGTGCCGATTCTTCATGGAGTGAAACTTGTTATGTTTTCCGGATTACTACTATAAGTTTTTCATTTTTTTCTGCAACTAGAATAAATTAGAAAGTATTTCAGTGCCAAATCATTTATTTTGAGAAGACGAAAATCTGCTATCTAAGCTCAAATGTGGCTCGAATAAATATTAGGGGCATGTCCAATTATGAAATAATTTACGTTCTGCTAAATAATTTCAATATTAGTTTGTTCCATCACCAATTTCATCTATGATGGCTAATTGTCAAATTTTGTTTTACGATGCTAGCTGGTGGCACACAGGCTTTGCTATTGTCTAGATAGGAGAGTCTAGATATAAAAATCTTTGAGTTAGGCACTTATTAGGAATTATTTCCATCAATCATTTTCCAGTTGATTTTTCGATTTTTTACAGTTTTCCACTTGCCTAAATTGTGAGTTGTAATTGTTTGCTGTGAGTTAACTGAAATGTAGTAGAAGAGCCAGACTGTCTAAAGAAAATTTCCATTGATTTTGAGGTTGCGATCGATCTTTATTAAATCGCAAGAAATTTAAATATTCGATTTTCTAAAGGTTGCCGAAATTTTCAAAAGCCAAACCGTCATAAGTTCAGTGTTTGCGGTTCACGAGAGCCTGAGTGTTGTTAAGAGCCTAAGTCCAATAATAAATGAATGAATTTTATTGAAATAGACAGTGAAAATGAGCTTGCATGTGTTAATGGGTTTTTCGCGTTCGAGGTAGTCATCTCTCAGGTACCGAAATAACTAACACAAATATTGTGTATTGTATTTCCCAATTAATGAAAATTTTCCTATGACACTTTCCCCATAAAGACATTACACTATTTAACAAAGAAATTGAAATTTCAATGTTTGCTGATGTTCATCCATCGATAAAAACTGCAAAATAAAAGTTGATATCTCCCTGTATCAACCGCTTTGTATGAAAGTCCCCTCAGCGAAAATTTGGCAGCCATGAAAATGCTTAATATCATAAATGCTACCCCACTAGAATTGAAGAAATTTATTTTCTAAATAATTTTTTACTACGAAGGATATTATTCTTAGTACTTCGCTTTTAAATTTAGTCAAAAATTCATCTAAAGGGATTACGAACATAATTGACTCAACATTGATCTTATTAAAAAAAAAATCCAATTATAATCGTAGAAGATAGGGTGTAGAAGTTGTATTATACAGGCACCGCTTTTAAACTTTTCTGTGTGTACTTATAAAATTGAACAATTGACTGTTGATATAATTATGTATAATAAAAAAGCCCGGGAAAGACGAACGTGGTAGAGCGTAAAAAAATTCGAAATTTGTTTTACCCAACTAACGGTTTTCTACATTTGTTATCTTCTCCAACTAAAAAGCATGAAATAAAAAACATTTTATAAAAAAAAAAAAATTAAACCGACTTCGAAACCTAGGAACCAGTAAAAATAAATGCACTGAAAAGTATGAAATAATTACCTTCTGATTTTTATGAGTACACAGCAAAATTGAAAATGTTATAAAAAGCGGAGAAATGCAATAAGACGAATAATTTTGTTTTTATTTGTACAAATACTAATTGTTATTAAAAATTGTGGAATTAAAATATTAAATACTATGTTCAATACAACACAATCTTTTCGGAGGCGGCGCAAAATTTAAAATTTTTAACACTAGACATTATGAAAATCGTAAAATGGATCTTCTCTTCTCATCTATTCATTTTAATGCCTACTAATGGCATTGTATCGGTAACATGTCATTTATATTTGCGCCGCCTCCAAAAAGATTGTGTTGTATTGAACATAGTATTTAATATTTTAATTTCACAATTTTTAATAACAATTAGTATTTGTACAAATAAAAATAAAATTATTCGTCTTATTGCATTTCTCCCCTTTTTATACCATTTTCAATTTTGCTCTGTACTCATAAAAATCAGAAGGTAATTATTTCATACTTTTCAGTGCATTTATTTTTACTGGTTCCTAGGTTTCGAAGTCGGTTTAATTTTTTTTTTTTTTATAAAATGTTTTTTATATCTATATAAATAAAGTTGAAATTCTGTTTGTTTGTTTGTTTGTTTATTTGTTTTTTATAGAAATCCATACCGTTTGTCCTAAATTCTCCAAATTTCGCTCAGTGGTTCTTTGATACCAGGTGCGAACACCTGTCCATATTAAAATTGCATAACTTCAGCCGATCTTCAGCTGATATTCTTTATTCTCCAAATTTCGCTCAGTGGTTCTTTCAGACCAGGTGCGAACACCTGTCTTCAGATGATATTCTTTATTGTTATAAAAATCATAATGATCTCACTTTATAATGTTTTTTTTTTTTTTTTTTTTTTTTTTACGAAATCGACCGTTTCTTTAGAAAAATGAAATTCCCCGTGTGAAACCGGGATATACAGATATGATCTATGTATATAAAGATGATTCGGTTTGTTTTTTATAGAAATCCATACCGTTTGTCCTAAATTTTCCAAATTTCGCTCAGTGGTTCTTTCAGACCAGGTGCGAACACCTGTCCATATTAAAATTGCATAACTTCAGCCGATCTTTAGCTGATATTCTTTATTGTTATAAAAATCGTTTTGATCTCGCTTTACATTTGTTTTTACAAAATCGAACGTTTGAGGCGATAAAAGTCTCTCTTTACAGATTTAAAAAATGAAATTCTCCGGGTGAAACCGGTATATACAGCTAGTATTAAATATTTACAGTATTGCTCTTACTAGTTTAAAATATATTTAATCAAAATTTTTAGATTCTTTTATTTATTTTTTTATTTTATGATAGTGACTTACGATTTTCACTCATCTAAACATACGCCTTGTCCCTCAGTGAGCTTGTATTGAAACCGCCATTTGGCTAGCGCCTTTATGGTTTATAGTAGAAAATAAGTCACAGACACAAAATATAAGAAAATTTAATTTACTTTTTCATAATATAATCTTTTGCTTAAAACCACTAGGGTTAAAATTTTAAAAATATATGTGAAAATATTGATGTTTATTGCAATAATCACACACAAAGTACCAATTGAGTACTGAAAATATCCTAGATTGGAATTTTATATTCAAATTTTAGTTAAATACAATATTTTTACATTTAATTTTTAAGAACTTAATCTAGAATATACCTACAAACAAAACAACAAAATTTGTTTTCAAATAAATATTATTTTTCAAGTCAGTTCCTCTTAAAGGACTTAAAAGTGTTCGATTACTGTTAAAATTAAATAAGTAAATATACAAAGAACTTTTAAGAAAAGTTTATGAAACACAGGAAATAATAATTGTTTCTGCTTAGGGTGCTATTTTGCTGTTATCAGTAAGTTAAAATAATATTTGAAGTATGAATGATAAATGAAATTCTTCAAGGAATTGTGAAAGAAGAAACCTGCCTTTCTCTGTATTTACACCTTCACCTACAAGAACTATCAATACGATCTTTGTGGATTTAAAATTAGCGAAAAAAATTATCAGAAGCGTGTATTATCGGGAGTTCATTGTATCTTTGTGTTTGTTTTATAATTATACATACATAAATCAAAGAGGAATATTAAATATTAATAAATACATCTTGTCACTGTATTCAAATACAACCCTTCCACTACATACTAAAATTAACTATAAAAAAAAAAAATTATAAATGCAATATCATAATACACAACCTTTGAAATTCACACCATAACACCCATTATAATAATGAAATGCTAAGTAATTCTGTTATAATTTATATTAATTAATATTATCTTATGTAATTAAATAATCTCATATTTAATTAATACATCTCAACCTTTTTAAAAAGTAAAATCCATAGTTAATAAATATAAATCAGAGCCCATAAAATAATTAGAACAATGATAATTTATTATTGGTAATTGACCATATATTTAACAAGAAAAAAATTGGTCCTTAGTGGTGGCTAAAATATCTATAAATAGAAAGAATTTTATTTCTAGCTTACAATTCGACCCAACTGTGCAGGTCTTCTTTGGGGCTAAAGTAACAAAATTAGTAATGGTACAAAAATAAAAGAAATTACAGAGATGGAGATTTGATATTTTTATAATATGTATTGAGTGTTATAAATTAAATTATGGGTTGGTGTATTTACTGTTAGTTGTATCATATAATATCATATAAATGACAATGTTTTGGTTCTCTTACTTATTGTTTGTTCTCTTATTTATTTGTTGTTGTTATTTATTGTAATGTTGATATCAACCAGTACTCACCTTTAATGGTCATTGACCAAGATTATGTGCCAAAGAAATGTATATGTATTGTAAAGTTTGAAAATAAAAGCACTTTAAATAATAATAAAAGAAATTACATACTGAGAGCTGTAAATAGACAATGATAAACTGATAAAAACAAACAAGAAGCAAAATGATGTAGGTTAATAAAACTAAAAGTCTATAATGATGGTGCCATTAAAATGAAATTAAAATACATCGACAAAATAAAAATAGACATATTTTTATTCAATTTTTAACGGTATCTTAAAATTGTTTATTTACCTTAAATGATCTCTTCTATTCCTAAATTATACATGGACCTTGATAGATAAAAATACTGTTAAATTTGTTATTTTTGATACTACAGTTATCTCCTATAACCTAAAAGTTAAATAAACATCAGTTATTAACCTAGCAATGATTCCATTAGATATCATTAACCAAAATTTAACTTACCCCTCCCCCACCATACCTCTCACCTCTCTTCCTTTGATTTTCATTTATCTCCTGTCTTTCTACCCTCATATAAATTCTTTACTAGTTAGTTTTTTACTTGCCTATATCTCCATAAATATCATTTTATTTTTCTTTGATTTTTCCTTAATTGTTAACCTTTTCAAATTACTTTATTCATAACTATATTTGTCAGAATCTAGTTCATAGAGCCCAGAACAAGACCTGCACAATTAAAACAAAACGTAATCTAAAAATAAAATCCTTTCTCAGCATTTGTAGATCGTTGAACTAACACCCAGGACCAATTTTTTCTCATTAATTAATAACCATACAATTTTAAATACTATCAAAAGCAAATAAATTAACAACTGACTACAGTCATAATTATTTACTGTTCAATAAATTAACAGTAAATTATAATTAGTATAAAAAAAGATTTTTTAAAACAGAAAGTAGTTGAAATGTATCTTTGTTAAAAACATGGTTTTTAAGCTGAAACAAGTAATTTGCAAAATATACCCATATCATGGAAATGATCAGTTACTGTAATGATCAGTTCCTGTTACCTCATCATTTGTCGAAAGTTTTCTATTTCAAAAATACTTGTAGAAATCCTAAAACATGAATCAATCACATTACATGCTTTTCATGCTAAGCAATGATTTAAAAATGAAAAAATAATTATTTTTTATTTTATTTGTTTCAGTAGACCTTAACAACAAGGTTGTTGCAATCACCAGGATTACTTTTTTTTCCTTAAGTTCATTTATTTAACGATTGATGTTTTGGCCACACAGCCATTTTCCAATATAAAAAAGATTTATATTTTTCAATTTAAAATCATTTAAAAGGAAGCACTCATCTAATATTTAATATAATAACATATTAACATCATATAGTACAATTTTTTTTCCGGCATATCTTAAAAATACATTTCAACCATAAAATAAAAAATGTTTATATTAATATAATGTGTTCTTTGATTTACTCTCTAAATATAAATTAAAAATATTTAAAAGAAAATTAAAAAAAAAAACATAAATATATATAAAATAAAATTGAGGTATTTTATTTTAATATCAATATAAATAAAGATGAAATTCTGC
This sequence comes from Aelia acuminata, assembly GCA_911387785.2. NCBI lineage: Eukaryota > Metazoa > Arthropoda > Insecta > Hemiptera > Pentatomidae > Aelia > Aelia acuminata. Next base: position 109,945,911 of record OU426978.1, on the reverse strand, counting down.
TTGTTTGTTTGTTCTTTATACTAATCAATACCGTTTGTCCTAAATTCTCCAAATTTCACTCAGTGGTTCTTTGATACCAGGTGCGAAAACCTGTCCATATTAAAATTGCATTACTTCAGCCAATCTCTGAGTATATTCTTTATTGTTATAAAAATCGTTTTGATCTCGCTTTACATTGGTTTTTATGAAATCGACCGTTTGAGTCGATAAAAGTCTCACTTTATAGATTTAAAAAATGAAATTCTCCGGGTGAATCCGGTAAATACAGGTAATATTTAATGTTTTTAAATTAACTTTTTAATTTTTCTCTTTTTAATTAATTCTCAATTTAATTTATATAAAGAGAGTACATCAAAGATTCAAAGAAGAGAACATATTATAGTTTTTAAATTAATGAAAAATATAAATCTTTTTTAGACTGGGTCATATGGCCGAAACGTCAATTGTTGAATAAATGAAATTAAGGGGAAAAAATTGTCCTGGTGATTGCTCTAACCTAGTAGTTCAGATCAAATAAAACAATTTAATACCAGGAAACTGAGGACCAATTATAAATTGGAAATAATTAAGATTATTTTTTATGCAATTTTGTATGAAGAGAAAAGTTCGGTCATGGCTGGGATACTCAGGTCTCAGCATCAATGCTGTTATGCTCTAACCACCACAAGAAAAAACGGAAGGATTAGAAATTTTTGAGAAAATATTTTCTAATATTCATATAAGTATACCATGGATAAAACGGTACAAATATAGTTTCATTCAGAAACCTGGAAAATGGAACTAAAGCTTAGACTCCTTAACCCTTTAACCGGGCGGGACGTATAAATGCGTCCTTGAAATATATGTTGTACCCTGGGACTGGTGGGACTTATATTTTCGTACAACAGAGGTATTAGTCATAGATACATGTATCTACGTGAAAATATATATAAATATAAATAATTATATATACATATATAAATAATAATAAAAATAACAAATATTTCAGGACGCATATATACGTCCCGCCCGGTTAAAGGGTTAATTATAAACTAAGGCCTACCGAGCAATGAAACAGCGAGGCACAAAGCAGAAGGTCGACGAATACAGAAGACTTGGTAGGGAAGAAAAGAAACTCCACCAAAATAAAAAGAGAAATAAGGAAAAAATAACTGAAAAATATTAAACAACTGAAGAACTGTATAAGGTGAAAGATATAAGGAATTTCTTCTATGAAATAAATCTGAGGAGAAAACCAGTTGTACCGCTCTGACTCTGACATTTTGTTTGGAAAACAAAGGCAATCTCCAAATAAGTCCGACAGAGATATTGTCTTGTTGGATAATCCACTTTTCAGAGCTTTTGTCAAAAGAGGTCCACATATTAATGAGGTCCACAAAATGTCACCTTTGGTAAAACATCAATAGAAATTGAGGAATAACCACCTGAAGAAGAAGAAATAATAGATGCCATAGATAAGCTCAACAACCAAAAGGCCCCAGGACATGATGGGATTCCGACAGAGATCTTTAAATATGGATGAAGCGAGATAGTGAAATCTTTTCAGAATCTATTACGAACTATATGAACTAATGAAGTGATAATTCTATAATTCAAACAAGTACACAAAGAGGGTGACCGACTAGAATATGCCAATTATAGAGGAATATCCTTACTCCCCTATGGTTATAAAATTCTTTCAAACATCCTGTTCCAACGATTCCTACCATACTCAGATAGTATTATAGGACCATACAAAGCAGAGCAACTTCAGACATGATAAATCCACTACTGATCAAATCTTCAGCCTGAGGACTTTCCTAAAAAGAGGGCGTGAATACATCAATACACGTGAACATCAAGACACATCACCTCTTCATTGAATTCAAGTCTGCATATGATAATGTCAATTGAGCCATGGAAGAGTTACTGATTCCTGGAAAGCTTATTACGAATGATAAAGCTATAATGAAAATAGTCCTGTGCTCAGTCTGGGTTGGTGGAAATCGCCGAAGAATTCGGTGATTCAAGAGAATTAAAGCAAGGGGGATGCCTTAGCATGTCTTCTCTTTAATATCGCCTTAAAAAGCAGTGAGAGACACCGGTATTCAGGTTGGGGGCACCATTTTTAACTGGCTTGATCAACTGTTAGCTTATGCCGATGACATAGATATTGCAGGACGCTTCTTTCAGGCAGTTAAGGAGGCATTCATAGCGTCGGTGGGTCCAGCCATGGACTTGGGCTTAAAGAAGTTAACTAGGTGAAAACTATCTAGTGGTAGGGGACGTGTCTGGTACAAGAGAGCATCAAGCCTTCGAAGAGTACCACTTTGAAAAAGTACAAGATTTTGTTAACTTAAGCTCCTTGGTGACCCAAGATAATGACGGGGAGAAGAATTGTCATTGCCAACCATTGTTACTTTGGGCTAAAATAATAGTTCATTGACCACATTCTCTCCAGAGACTAACCTCCATCTGTACAGAACCCTAATATGTCCTGTTTCACTATATTGCTCAGAAACTTGGAATCTTACAAAATCCAATGAAAAAGAACCCCTTATATTCGAAAGAAAAATACTACGAAGGATGTTTGGTGGAGTGTTCGTGGATGGGAGGATTTGGAGAAGACTTAATAATCAGGAGGTTTACCAAGTACGTACAGAGCCTGACATTGTCCAGACTTTAAAATTGGGCAGATTATGATAGGCGGGAAATCTGGCACGGATGGGAGAGAATGAGTTACCAAAGAGAATGCTTACAGAGCTGCTCCATGGGTCCTGGAAAAGAGTCAGACCTAAGCTGAGGTCGATTGATGGAAGAGGTTAGTGAAGGCCAGGACCCTTCACCAGGTTTTTTTGCCACAATTATAATAATAATAACTATAAATTTAGCTGACTTCTGTATGGATATACAAGTAGAAATGTGTGATTATTCACAGCACTTACTTTCTGCTTGAAGCTTTTTTTTTATGGAGTAAAATTAATTTTTAACAAAAACTCATTTTTCTTCCATTTGTTTAAATAAAACTATTGGCTATTAAAATCTATTTGGCTAAGTAAAGTGCTAATTAGTTTGTTCTAGTTAATATTTTTTTCCATAACCCATTATTCGTAGCACTTACTTTCTGCTTGGAGCTCTTTTTTATGGAATAAAATTAATTTTAAACAAAAATCTTAAAATACAAAAAAATTTACATGAAAAATGTGTTAGCTTGCAAAAGTAATAATTAGTAATTAGAAGTAATTGACAGTAAACAATTTCTGTTACTTGTATATCAGCAGGGGGAACCAAGTTTTCCAACAAAATTTCCTTCAGGAAAGTTTCTATGGCATAAAAACAGCTTTAATGTTTGAATATTTTTTTGGTTTTTCCTTTTAAATTGAAAATTGTACATTAAAATTAAAATTGTGTTCTCCTTAATGTAAAAGAGCATATAATTATGTATATGAAGGTAACATATTTTAAGTGGTTTAGTCCAATTCAATATTTAAACATTGATACTTATTACTATTTCAGCAAAAAAATTATTTACATTTATATTCAAGATATGCAACTCGAAAACGGCTACTCCAAATGAAAATCGTTACACATAAAACTTGAAGAGAATAAAAATGCATGTTATTCTAACAAGGGGAGAAACACAGTCTGTCTATCACAGATCTTGATGAAATTTTTTTTTGGAGGTTCCTGGTCCAAAAATATTTAAGAGGTATTTTGCAGTTCGTGCCCATGGGCCTTAGAAGCCAAGAGAAAAAAAAATGACATTTAACAACTTTATTTTATATTTAAAGTTTTAAAATTATATAAATAACATTTAAAATAAAACAACTAAAATATATATATAATATGTGAAATGTCAATCAAAACGTTCAATTTTATTTTATTATCTTCATATAATTAAATCTAAAAAGTGCAATATAAATCAAAATCATGAATTGTAACCCAAAAAGAGACTTACCTGCCTAGAGCATTAAAAAGAGCAACTATTTCACTCCTTTCAAGCTTAAATCCTTTACCATTTCCATTGTATGGTGTCTTTTCAATGGTATTATGATAACCATTTTTATCATCAAATTTTCCAGAAAACAGAATCTTCAAGGCAGTACCAAGTCCTTGTACCTAAAATTACATAAATGAATAAATAAATAAATATATATATATATATATATATATATATACACACACATATATATATTTTTTTTTTCTGTTTCTTTGTACACCTATGCAAGAGGAATTTATTGAATAATTGTGCGTACTAAATGCAAAACCACATAATGCATGTGTATAATGTACAATCAATATTTTTTCTTGTGTGTTAATATTGTAAATTTAAGAATTATAAATTAAATATTTAACATGAAAAAAAAATACAGAAAAAGGTACATAAAGAAAAACAAAATAATTACCTAGCTAAATAATAAAACTTATTAAATGGATAAATAGCGAACAAGTAACATATCCTAACATTATATAAAGTTAAGAGACCACCTGCGGATCATACCTATGCACCTGCACCGATTTTCAGAGAAAACTGATTCAACACTTCCTTTCCTATATTTTCCCTCCCACAGATACTAGCAAGGAAGTCAAGAAGTTACGGCTGTTAAGTCTGTTATTATGTTATTAAGAAGTTAAGTCTGTTCGCTAATATTTGCTAAAGTTTAAGTTTTATAAATTGTGTTAATTGTAATTTTTAAACAAATTGAACACACGGACTTGCATATTTAATATCACAAACCGAACATCAGAAGAATTTCTGCGATTTCGGAATTATCACTCTGAAATCCTCACCTATGAATATTCTGGAATTTTGGCGTACTTACCTAAGACTATTCACTACTGATCTTCAGATTCTGAGGAATTACATCACCCCGAGTAATTCGCACATCGCAGAGGCTCTTCGAATTTGACAGGAGTCACTGGCCTCAGGTATCCTGCTCAAGGACAATCTACCACCCCGGAGATCTACATCTATGTATCTTTCATCACACTCAATGATCGTAAGTAATTTTTAGAATAGTATTGTTATTTTATGTCTGATAATTTTCTAGACTCATTAATTTCAAAAATAAATAAATTAAAATTATGAGATATAAGGGCAGATTTTCAAATTAAAGCAGTAGACTATGATCCCCATAATTTACTTAAATTTGTAACAGTATGGAGGCATGTTTACCAAACCAACTAACCTTTGAACTTTTTAATAGTAGTATTTACCACAAAGAACACCCTTTAAATTTTCTTTATCGAATAGATAAAATCCGCACATTAATTATTTCAAGACATATGATACAAAACAAAGAAAATAGGGAAACATTTTATGCATTTCTTCTTCAGGGTTTGACCATGTAACAGGTTTTTCCACTGCCAAGGTTTCACCCATCTTGCTGTGGGCTTCTACAGGGCCAATACAAGAATGGGTCAAACCCTGAAGAAGAAATTCATATAATGAATTCCTGACCATGGAAGCCTGAAACAACATTTAGGGAAACATTTATCAATTTATTAGAAAAAATATATTATTTCATTTCTTTACTAACTAACACCTTACACATAAGGACATACCTTATGACAAAAACAGATAGACGAAAGAATGTAGATGATCTACAAAATTTAATTCAAAATGAAAACAATTTACTCTTTGAAGATTTAATTAGTTCTGGAAACATGAGAGGGCCCATGATCACCGAAAACATTATGACCACGAAAAAAAAATTGATAAACATAAGAATCACCATAAATTTAATTAACTGCTCACAAATTGAAGTGGACCACTTAAGAAAATGAAGATATTTTATAATTTAGCTAACTTGATTTTATTTTCTCTCACTGACGAATCAAATTATTTGAACTCACTGACGTGTCGCATAAGGCCTTTTTAGATATCTTGGCCATAAAAGAGATGAGATGGACTGGAAAAGGCGAAATAAAAGGAAAGGACTTTGTAATATTATACAGTGGAAGTGAAGATAGGCATTAATTCGCCGTAGCATGTATGGTCTCGAACAGAATGAAATCGGCGATTCTAGACTTCCAACCAATAAATGAAAGGCTATGCAAACTTCGCGTAAGGGGTCATTACAGGAATATTAGTCTGATTTGTGTGCATGCTCCCACAAAAGAGAAGAATGAAGAAGAAAAAAGATACCTTCTATGAACAACTTGAAGATGCATATAATGCTTGTCCCAGTCATGACATCAAAATTGTCTTAGGAGACTTAATGCTCAAGTTGGAAAAGAAAAGGAGTTAAGACCAACCATAGGAACCCATAGCTAAAATAACATAACCAATGACAATGGTCTTAGGATGGTAAGCTTTGCAAGTGCTAAATCTATGGCAGTCATGAGTACTATATTCCCCCATAAAAATGTGCATAAGGAAACATGGCACTCTCCAGATGGTAATTCAGTTAGTCAAATTGATCATGTGTTGACTTCCACCAAATGCTTTAGTTCCTTAAACAATGTTAGATCCAACAGAGGATCGTATGTCAACTCGGATCACTACTTGGTAATAATAAAGCTTCACGAAGGAATAAAATGCATTGCCAAGAAACATCTGTCTCCCTGTAAAAAATGGAAAGTAGAATGCCTGAATGGGGGAGCAGATTGCCACGAGAAAGTGGAAGTGGATTGGACATACCCTTCGTAAAAGGGATGGAGCCATTGAGAAGAGGGCTCTTGATTGGAACCCCTAAGGATAGATAGATAGATAAAATACTGTATTTTGTATAGAAATACAATCACAGGAGGTCTGGCCTTCATACTTGAAATGAACTTAATACTAATAAATACTTGAAAAAGTAATTATGTAAGTGTGCAAAACAATTTTTATAATGAACAGAACAAACGAAAAAAAAGAAATGCAAATTACATTCTTGAATAAATTAAATTAACTAATTCTTAAAAAATCGCTGTTATTTTAGCCTCAAGAAGCAGTTTAGAGGGCGTATCCTATCAAGAGTAACAAAATTGCACCTCTATAAAACATTAATCCGCCCAGTCCTGCTATATGGGTCTGAAACCTGGACCATGACCAAAGCCCATGAAAACGAACTCCTTGTTTTTGAAAGGAAAATTCTACGAAGAATATTTGGAGGTATCCTTATAGGAGATACCTGGAGAAAAAGGAAAAACAAGGAGATTTATGAACTCTTAAAAGAACCAAATATAGTCCTCAGTATTAGGCTGGGCCGTCTTAGATGGGCCGGTCATGTAGCCCGTATGATAGAAGCAGAGTTGCCGAAGAAATTGTTAACCGAGCCCATTTACGGTACAAGAAGACGAGGACAACCCCGACTTCGATGGAGAGACGAAGTGATATCCGATGCCAGAAATCTTCTGGGCACAGGAAACTGGATGGCAGCCATACAGAACCGCGACGAGTGGCGGAAGCTGCTGGTGGAGGCCAAGACCCGTCAACGGGTTGTAGAGCCGCATTAAGTAAGTAAATTCTTAAAAAATACTTGAAAAGGTAATTATTTAAATATACAAAACAAATTTTTAAAATGAAAAGAACAAACGAAAAAAAGAAAAAAGAAATGCAAATTACATTATTAAATAAATTAAATTAACTAATTCATAAAAAAATAAAATAAAACAAATGAACTGACTTAAATATTTCATTACATCTCTGTGTTCAGTGCAAGGACTACATATAAATAAATATTTTTTAATCCGTCTATGTCCTTTACAGATAAAAGGTCTTCTAAAATCAATTCTGGGGTGCCAAGTTTTTTAATATATCTGGACAACAGAGACTGCCTGAGGTCTCCGAAGGCTGAACAGTTCAGCAAAAAGCGTTTAATTTCGTCAGTGGAATTGGTGTTACAGTACTTACATAACTGATTGATATTAAATGACCTATGTTTACTTTTAATTGATAAGCGTGCATATTTAATTCCCGCCATACATAATTGAGCAACCACTCTTATTTTATTTATATGAGTATTGAGAAACAAATAATCTTGGCGATTTCCAAAAGTTACTATATTCCGATAATATAGGTAAAATTCTGAGTGGGCAACCCTGTCAAAATCTATGCTCCTTAAGTGGTTCGAAATTGCTTCTAGAAGATTTACTTTACAATTTTTAATAAATTCTAGATTATTTCGATGACACCAAACATTCCCAGCCCTAATCATGAAGAGCAATTTTATGAGCTCGCTGACCCAATTGAATGGCATATTTGCGTTTGAACTGAGCGCAACAAGTTGTTGGTAACAAGTTTTGGGCAGTTGTTGTTCTTCCATCTCAATTAATCTTATCCACCAGTTAAGCATTCTTTCAAATATTTTCAATAGAGCGTGTACTCTGCCAGTTTCAGTCCTTACATAAAAATTGGGCGTGTTAAGGGGTAACTTAAATAGATATTTGATGAACTTTAATTGTCCTCTTTCGATTAAATCTGAATATTGACTTCCCCAGATTTCAGTCATATAAAGCAGTACGCTCACAGAAAGCGACTCATATAGTAAACATTTAGTATCCCAGTTGTCTGATTTACTATTTCGGAGAATACTTCTAACTGTTGCATTTGCAGCGGCGTGCTTCGTCAAAGATGCATTGCAGGCTTGCCTGAATTTGCCTGACGAAGATATTATTGTCCCTAAATAGTTGAAGTTCTTAACTACCTCAATGATGGAGCCCTCATAAGTAAAGGTATTGAGCTTTCCTAAACGGTTCCCTTTGTGCGATATCATAATTTTTGTTTTATTAGTGTTAACTTTCAATGAATTGGCTTTGCAGTATTCTGAAAGATTATTGAGGACTAATTGTGTTTCTAACGGAGGTGAGGAGAGAAAAGCCATATCGTCAGCATAAAGTAGAACTACCAAGTCGTTACCACCAACTATGTTTATCCCTCTTGAATTTTTATCTTTAAAGAAAGTGATAATATCTGAGATGTAAAGAGAAAAGAAAAGCGGACTAAGAATTTCACCTTGTAGGACCCCTTCTGATACGTTCATTTCTTTTGTTAGTTGCACCCTGTCTGAGACCCTGAACGTAGCGACATCGTAAAATTTCACCATTATCCTCAAAAATTTCCCGTTTATCCCATAACTAAGAAGTTTATGCCATAAATTACTGTGAGGAATGGAATCGAAGGCCCTTCTAAAGTCGATGAAAGTTGAAAAGACTTTTCTTTTTTTCAATCTTAGTTGAATGTTAATTGTGCCAGTCAGAGTGAAAATACAATCCCTACAGCCTCTGCCTTTCCTAAAACCCATTTGCTCTTCAGGGATCAGGCTTGTTGAATCTGCCCCGTCAAAACAACCTATTGTACATAATGCGGGTGAAGATTTTCGTAATAGTGTTAAATATTGCTGTTCCTCTGTAATTTTCTGGGTTTAGTGGATCTCCTTTTTTGTGCAACAGAAACATTTTTATAGAAGACCACTGTTTCGGGGTATTTTCGGATTCCCATATTTTGTTAAGAAGATTAAGAAGATATGAGATCCAAGAGTCGTTAAAAAAACAGTAGCACTCATTTGGGATCATATCAAATCCTACAGCTTTTTTTGGTTTACAGTTTGTAATACTTTTTCTTAATTCAGACAAAGTAATTTCTGAATCTAAAAAGGGATGGAAAAAACTTGGAAATTCGTAGCTGATAGACAATTTTCGTGGTAGAGTATTATCGTAGAATTGTTCCCAGTTCTCTAAACTGATGGGACACTGAACAAATTTTCTATTTCTATAATACTTGATGAAAGACCAGAAGTCAGAGGGATTTTTAATATTTCTTAATTTGGTCTTTAAATCTTCAAAATTGTTTTGTATTGTTTCACAATTTTTTGATAATAATTTTTTGCGTTAAGGTACCTATTCACCAAGTCTTCGGCAAATCGAGATTTTCTACAATCTTTGTATAGTTTTCGGGTCTATATTTTGGCGTGGAAACAATCTACGTTAAACCATGGTTTATTTAACCTTCCTGAATACTTATTAGTATTATACATTTTTTTTAGTGTACCTGATTCCAACATTAGGTTCTGCAGAATATTTACAAAATTTGTATACAGTTCATCTGTTGTTGTGTTTTCTGCAATATTGATATAATTCTCTCTAAGACATATCTGTAGTTTGTTGAGACTTGATTCCGTTCTATTGAGATAATAGGATGAAAAACTATCACTGTTTTTATCAGTTATATGTAGATCTTTCGAATCAGTCTCAATAACAATCAGGCACAATAAATGATCGGATAATTCTGAGATATTAATAACTCTAAAATCCTTGACTGCTCCCAGGCAACCGGAGGTTGTCCAAATCAAATCCACGACACTCATGCCTTTATCGCTGATATAAGTGAAATTAGCCGGGCAATCATATAATGCTCTACCGTTGCACACAAACATACCAAATTTTTCCATAACGTCTACTAAGTGAATACCTCGGTTAGTAATTTCATTATCATTAGAAAACCTATCTCCTTAAAAATGGAACCCACAAACATGTCATCATCCAGAACATTTAAAGAGCCTATTCTTGAATTAAAATGTGACCCTAATATCAACTTAGGATTATTGTAATCGATCATAATGTAATAAATTCCCTTATAAAGAAGATCAACCAAGTAATCATATTCTTTTCCGGGACGTAAGTAAACTAGGCCAAGACATATATAATCTTTATCAGTTTTAACTAAGAGGCAGATAAACCAACTAAAAGAACAAATAACTTTGATTTCTGAAAAAAAATTCTTCTTAAGACAAATGAGCAAACCACCACTGCCCCTACCTTTACAATGTTCCTTAACTGCAAAACTATCAAAACAAATATAATTATCTAGGTAAGAGGGCAAATCAATTTCAGAAGATAATAACCAAGTTTCAGAAAAGCAAAGAGCGGTCATTTCTGTAATAACTTTAATTTCAGACATGGATAAGTTAAGCAGAGTATTAAAACCATAAATATTCCAAAATCCTACTTTTATATCGTTATTTAATAATTTATAGCTATTGAGGGAAAATGAACGCTCTATGCCTTATTGTTTATCCAAATAACAATTGTTACCAACTGGTACCGCTTCTTTCAGATTTAAAGGGTCTACTAATCCTTCAGTTTGGTTTTGTTTATGTTGATGTTCCTTAGACAGTCCAGGTCCGGCCGACGGTTCGTTATGACAGCTCACATCCCGTCACTCATCTGGGGCGCACTAATATTTGACTCAGAAGAAGATTTGAAGCGAAATTGTTTTAATTTCTGGGCTATGACAGTCCTCTCTTCCTCTTCCCTACTTCTTTTAACATTATTTTCTAAATCAATGGCTCTCACCAAATTTGCTATATCTTCAAGCGAATAACGCTTGTTCTCAAGTATTACATTATCATATTTGATTTTTGGTTTTTTCCATATTTTTTTTAATACTAATATGTAGGGTCGGACGTCCCTATAAAATTTTTTCTCCTCTTTACTGCAGTCGGGAGCTACTTTATAGCCCATTTTCGAAAGTTCGGATCCAGCTTCTAAAATTCTTTGTTTCATAAAAACAGATGTTAGTTTAATGAGGATTGGCCTCTTCTCACCTATTCGCCCTAATCTGAAGCAATCATCTATATTTGTTATGTCTAAATTTATTTTTTTAAATATATCTACAATTTTATTTACTAAACAGAATTTATTAGGTTCTTCTGTTTCAGGAACATTATAAATAATTATATTTCTTTGCCTGTTTAATTTACGAATTTCAAGTCTTGTGCTTGTAATTTAGAGTTAAATACCTCATAATTTTTTTTAACCGTTTTCAGTTCCATAACACAGGTTTCCATTCCAGGGTGTTGACTGTAGTACAAAGTGAAGTATTAATTGCTGTTATTTGAGTTCTGTTATAAAGTGTTTCTTGGTTTAGACTATTTATTGACATTTGGATATTTTTCAAAGCCTCTTCTATTTTATCCATAATGACTATTAATTAGTGGAATTGATGATTATATAAATATTGTTTTTAAAAGATAATAAATCAACGAGTGGTGATGTCAGTTATAGTCAGCTGATATGTTTATTAAGGAAGACTTATGACTCACAGCTACGTATAGGATACGTCACATAACGTGCATAAGCAGGCGTTCCTTATCTCTACTGCTCCTTACTTCAAATTATAATTTTAATAATGAAAATTTCTTATTCAGAGTAACAGTTTCTAGAAACAAATTACACAGTTATTAGTAGCACAGTTTTCACAATCACTATACACACTTTATTACAAGATATACAAACTTTATACCGGATATTTGAGTAAATTCACAGAGCTACACTTAAGCGTGGTGCACGGTACAATTGCTGAAGGCCAACTCTCCCCTAAGGATCAAGAAGTCGGGGGAGACCCAAGCTGACCTTGCGAAGAACAGTAGAGAAAGAGGTCATTAGAGCTGGAAAAACATGGAGAGAGGTCAAGACCCTAAGCGGGGATAGAGACGGATGGCGAATTTTTACTTCGGCCCTTTGCTCCTACTATGGCAGCCAAAGGACATAAGAAGAAGATCATGAAGTCGCCAGGGAACTTCAGGAATTGATAGATCAGGTATGGGAAGAAGAGAGGATACCTGAGGAATGGAATAAGGCCTTAGTCGTCCCCGTGTACAAGAAGAAAGGGAAGCCGGGGGGACGGGAAGGGACGGTATGCAGCAACTAAGGAGGAATGAGTTTGCTTAGCACCGCATATAAAATATTTTCGATATCCCTTTACAATAGGCTCCTCCCATATGTGGAACAGAAACTGGGAGACTATCAAGGTGGTTTCCGGCCCAATAGATCTACTATTGATCAAATCTTCGCCCTAAGACAGATCTCCGAGAAGATGAGGGAGTATCAGCAGACCACATAGTTGCTGTTCATTGATTTTAGAGCAGCCTACGACACAATTATAAGAAGTAAACTCAAAGCAGCCATGCATGAACTGGGATTACCAGGTAAACTGACTCGTTTAGTAAAATGCACAATAGAGAACACTATCTGCCAAGTTAAGTGTGTCGAGAAGTCAGAGTCTTTCGAAGTGGGAAATGGTCTGAGACTGAGAGACCCAATAGCTCCTCTCCTGTTTAATATCGCTCTACAAGCAATTATAAATAGAGCAGGACTGAATCAGGAAGGAACCATATTTACAAGAATGACCCAAATCCTGGCCTAGGCAGACGACGTAGTCATCATTGGTAGATCCCGTCAGAGCATAATAACAGTATGTGAAGCTATGGGTGTCGAGGCTAGAAAGATCGGCCGGCATATTAACGAGGAAAAGACAAAGATCATGGTTGTAGGAAATCAAGCTCAGATGCAGAGCAGTTATGAAGTAGGAGCCTACAAGTTTGAAGTGGTCAGAGGCTTTATGTATCTCGGCTCTAGTATTAACGACAAACTAGAAGGGGAAGAAGAGGTTAGCAGCAGGAAATAGAGCATATTTGGCCATCTCAAAGCTAATAAAAAGCAAGCTTGTTAGCCGAACCACCAAATTCACGCTATATAAGACGCTTATAAGGCCAGTGGTTACGTATGGCACTGAAACATGGACCCTCAACAAGAAGAGTGAGAACCTGCTAGATAGGTTAGAGAGAGTTCTAGGTGCAGTACGTGAAAATGGTCAGTGACTACGAAGGAAAACTGTGAACTGTTCCAGCTGTATAACGACCTAAATATCTCAGCATATATCAGGATATAAAAGGCTTAAATGGCTTGGCCATGTACTAAGAATGAGTGATGAGCGTGTGGTCAGCAGGCTGTACAGAAATGTACCGGATGGTGTGCGCCGACAGGGAAGGCCGAAGGGCCGATGGAAGGATGCTGTAGGACAGGATCTTCAACTGGAGATTCCGATCACGCTTGCGGGAGATAGAGACAGATGGTTGGCAGCTGTTGAGCAGACCAAGGGCAGCTTCATGCGCCTGTTGAGCCGGTAGAAGAAGAAAAAGCTAACTTGATTGATTTGAGGTATTCCTCCATTTTAAAATAACTATTTTATCAGCCCTTTCACGGTGTTAAAAGAGATAAAAACAAAAACAAAGTCTTAGAATCACTACTTTGAGCTGAGCTGCTTATTGGACTTTGTCCCATAAGGTCATGTTTTTTAGTTTCCACTTGTGTTTTGTAAACATTATTTCCCTTTTATCGTCAGTATTATTCCAACCAGTTCACTAGACAGTGTTTAACAATGTCATAACGACGACTTAGTGCTGAAGAACTCGGGAGGGCATTAGCACTTTTAGAGTTAGGTCATTCACAACGTGATGTCGGTCGTAGGCTTCAGTGCTCTCACACAGTCATTGGATGAGCATGGTCTCGATATGAGGCAACAGGTATTGCTCATTACACACAGGCCAGAGGCCGAGTTCGAAAAACCACCCTTCAGCAAGACCTATATCTCAAAATCCAAACCACTACGTAACGAGGTTTAACAGCTCAGCAGCTGCAAAGCTCTTTTCAACAAGCAACGGGAGTCCGCATTTCAACTCATACGGTTAGAAACCGCCTACACGAATTTGGTTTGAGGGCAAGAAGACCTGCGAGGAGGGTTTATTTAACCAGATAACAATAAGCAGCACGACTCCTATGGGCCCATGAACATGTTGGTTGGACTGACGAGGACTGGGACCATTGTTTATTTACTGACGAATTGAAATTTGTTCCTCATCATCAAGATCGACGTTTTAGACTGTGGGGAGAGACAAACTAGCGATTTAGCCCAGGTATGACTGAACCAGTTTGCTCTTATGGAGGAGGCTCAACAATGGTGTGGGGAGGGATAATGAGTAATCGAAAAACTCAGCTTGTACAGTTTAGAAATGAACATGTAACCGCACAAACCTACCTGAGGAACGTCATCAGACCTGTAATTGTTCCTTTATCCCAAGAAACGGGTGAGAACTTCATTCTTGTTGATGATAATGCTCGTCCTCGTAGGACATGGTGATTCAACATTTTTAGCTGAACAAGAAATAAGGCGCATGAACTGGCCTGCTTGTTCACCAGACATGAATCCAATTGAACATGTTTGGGACAAACTCCAATGACAATTACAAATGCGTTCACCTTGTCCAGATAACTTGAATGAACTTGCTGCTGCCTTAATTGAGGAATGGGCTAATTTACCTCAAGATTAAATATTGAGCTTAATAAAGGAGTATGAATCGCCGATGTGAAGCATTAATTTAAAGTAGAGGGGATCCAACACTCTACTGAAGAAGGTTAAATTGAAATGAAAACCAATATTTGTAAAAATTTAAATGTTTATTTTGTAAAAAAAAATTTATTTAATTTTAAAAAATAAATTTTTCTTAAATTTTGTTTGGTGTATTTATTTTTATTGAAGAAAAACTGTACTGGGAGCACAAATATACAAAAAAATAACCAGAAGTATGGTTAAAAAACAGAGTTACCTAACTGTTGATGAGTGGTCCACTTCAATTTATGAGCAGTTAAATTGGTAACATAAAAATTATCAATACAACCCGAACAATTAAAATTGACAAAAAGAACCTCCACAACATTATAAAAATTATCATAATAATCATAACTAAAGCTCGGAATTCCGTGCAGTAAAAATCTGAAAACGTGCAATAAAAACTTAAAAACGTGCAAAACCGTGCAATAAAAACTTTAAAACGTGCAAAAACATGCAAAAAAAAATTATTGCTTGAAAATCATGAATTAAATTATTGATGTGAACAATATATAGCTACTTTTAAACAAATAAGTAGCGGAGAGTAAATTAAAGTAAAATCTTTTATTTTTAAAATATTGGTTTTAAAATAGATTTTGGTAAAATAGTGATTTTTTCATTAGTAAAGAAAAATTAATGGAATACACTAGAAATGTAACTATAATTGATTATTTTTTTAATCAAAGTTTATAAATAAATACATTTCTAAATTTTTTCCCGTAAAACAGTGCCTCCTGTCACTTAAACTTTCTTTCAATTTAGAAAAATATATTTCAACTGCTACAATCGTTAAAGGACAATATTTATAGCGACTCAGCAACTAGAGATCTCCTTCAAATTCAACAGTGACTGAATTTCCGTTCAGGTAATCATTACAATTTTTTAATAGCTTGTATTTACGATTTTTTTTTATAAAAATTTTCGAATTTTTTCGTAAATTATAATTCCTTTTTCGCTCTTGATTGTTCCAATGGTTTTCCAACGTCTTCAACTATTTTTATTTGGTCATATAGAGAATGATTTTTCTCCTCTGGTTCTGTAAGAGCAACCGCCAAAGCTGCTAAATTCGATCTAATAAATGTCAAATCAGATTGAATGGTTGGATTCATAAAAATGGTTTTTAATTTGATAATTGATTGCACATTTTCTTCAAATTCTATTTTTGAAAATATTTCCGGTAAAAAAAAAAAAATCAGAATATAAAATATTTACTTCAAATAGTAACAAGATGTGAATTAAAGAGTAAAACACTCGCATGTGAGCTGTAATTATATTGGAAAAAATCTGGTGCGTGCTCGCAACACACAACTTTCACTTACCAACTTACTTAGATTAGAAATTAATGCGTTTTGTTAATTGCCACTTCTCAAATGAACAGAACGGCTTTAATTATGAACAATGGTCTGTCATTAAAGGCGTACTCCGCATGCGTGGGCTCAACGAGTTTTATGAGTTGACTGAATATTTTTCTTTTTTTCTCCTCTTTATGTTTTCTTTATTTTTATCATATCTCATATTTAGCCATTTCTTATTTTTAGGCGTAACAAGAGAGAGTTAATTTCTCCATGTAAACAAAAATAGGTAAGTGAAAGTAACAAAGGTACTTTATAAGAAACAAACAAACAAACAAAAAAGCCCCCCCCCCCAAAAAAAGCCCCCTCAGAACATATTAATAATGATAAAGCTTACCTGATATTAAAGAAAACCTAATTTTCATTAAACATGACGAATTTGATAAAAATCTTTAAAGCCGTTTTTGAGATAATCGAAAAAAAGGTAAAAATTTGAAAAAAAGTCATGAAATAAAGTGCCCCCTCAGTTGGACCAATTTTGATGAAATGTTGGCTTTTACATATTTGGTTTATACATACATCAAATACCCAGTTTTTTCAAAATCGTTAAAGCCGTTTTTGAGTAAATAAAAAATATGTACACGTGAAATTGGTACAAAATTTATTAAGTAAAGTCCCCCCTCCAGTTGATCAATTTTGATGAAATTTTTACAGTCGTATCTCGGGCATATACATACATCATGTACCCAGTTTGATCAAAATCGTTAAAGCCGTTTTTGAGTAAATAAAAAAACCGCGTGAAAATGATACACAATTTATTAACTAAAGTCTCCCCTCCGGTTAATCAATTTTGATGAAATTTTTACAGTCATATTTCGGGCATATAAATAGATCAAATACTCAGTTTAATCAAAATCGTTAGAGCCGTTTTTGAGAAAATCGAAAAAAACGTAAAAAGTTATTAAATAAAGTACCCCCTCCCTTTGAGCAATTTTGATGAAATTTTTGCTGTCACATCGCGGGCATATACCTACACTAAATACCCAATTTCAGGTTCCCACGGTTTATAGTTTTTGAGCTAGTCTGTTCACATACACACACACACACAGACCATTTCGCGGGACTTGGTTATTTCGACTCAGGGAGTCTAAAACGTGTATTTCCGTTGAAAACCGGAAGTCGAAATTTTTCACGATCGCAATACTTCCACTTACTATATATTTCATATATAGGTAAGTGAAAGTAAAAAGGATATCTTATAAAGGAAAGATACTACTCAATTATGGAATTACTAGATGCAATATCCGGTGCGTAGGCTTATTTTTAAATCACTCTGATGACACGCCTCCCTGTTACCGATCTATGGTTAAAAAATAATTAGGTACTTACTTGAGCTGCAGTGGGCATCAATTTATGATTTCCTCTCACATCCAATATTTTTATCACAAGTTTTGCAAAACACTACACTATCATCCCTTTTGAGTCAGGATATTTTTCAATCCATCCCGCAATTTTCGAAGACACACCTCCAATTTTTGGCATTTTAAGTAACAATATACCCAACAGAAGCTAGATTGATAGTGACAGAACGATGAGAATTAAGAAACAAAATGTAAAAATCCAGGAACTACTGAGCTTTTAGTTCTTGGAAATTGGAGGTTTGTGTTTGTTTACATCTCTCAAGTTCCCTTTATTTTTTCCCTATGTTTCCTTTCTGTTATTTTTCTTTTCCTATTCCTAATTCCCTAATTTTTTGATGCGTATTTAAGAAAATTAAAATTTGTAATCATTTTTACTTTCACTTACCTATATATGAAATATATAGTAAGTGGAAGTATTGCGATCGTGAAAATTTTCGACTTCCGGTTTTCAACGGAAATACACGTTTTGGGGTTCCCTGAGTCCAAATAACCAAGTCCCGCAAAATGGTCTGTGTGTGTGTGTGTGTGTGTGTGTCTGTGTGTCTGTGTGTGTGTGTGTGTGTGTGAACAGACTAGCTCAAAAACTATAAACCGTGCGAACCTGAAATTGGGTATTTAGAGTATGTATAAGCCCGCGATGTGACAGCATAAATTTCATCAAATATGCTCAAAGGGAGGGGGTACTTTATTTAATAACTTTTTATGTTTTTTTCGATTTTCTCAAAAACGGCTCTAACGATTTTGATTAAACTGAGTATTTGATCTATATATATTCTTGAAATATGACTAAAAATTTCATCAAAATTGATCAACCGGAGGGGGGACTTTACTTAGTAAATTTTGTATCATTTTCACATGTTTTTTTTATTTACTCAAAAAGGGTTTTAACGATTTTGATCAAACTTGGTATTTGATGTATTTATATGCCAAAGATGTGATGACCAACATTTCATCACAATTGATCAACCGGAGGGGGGACTTTACTTAATAAATTTTGTATCATTTTCACGTGTTTTTTTTATTTACTCAAAAACAGTTTTAACGATTTTGATCAAACTTGGTATTTGATGTATTTATATCCCCGAGATATGACTGTAAAAATTTCATCAAAATTGATCTATGGGAGGGGGGACTTTACTTAATAAATTTTGTATCATTTTCACGGGTTTTTTTTATTTACTCAAAAACGGCTTTAACGATTAACAAAAATAAGATATGAATGTAGAAAAATGTGTGACTTTGGGAAATGATATTTAGCAAAACACGTCAATTTCTAATCTAAGTAAGTTGGTAAGTGAAAGTTGTGTGTTGCGCGCACGCACCAGATTTTTTTTCTTCAAATAATGCAATTTCTTGCAATAACATTTGAAAACGTGCAATTTCGTGCAGTAACCCCCAAAACGTGCAATTTCGTGCAGTATAAAACTTCATTAAAACATCCCATTAGGCTTGATTCGGATAAGTAATTTGAATTCGCTTTATTCTGACTTTCCAAAAAAAAGATGCAATTGCACGGGAATCCGAGCTCTAATCATAACAATGAGAATCCTCACAATAAGGAATAGACCTGTAGAGATCAACTGAGATACTTCAACGGTGGACAATATAGGAATCAAACTAGAAACAATTATTAACCCTTTGACCGGGCGGGACGTATATAGGCGTCCAACCTAAACAATAGCGTCAAGGGCAGGACATATAAATACGTCCTTGAAATATATGTTGTGCCATGGAAAGGTTGGGACTTATATTTTCGTACAACAGAAGTATTAGTCATCGATACGTGTATCAACGTGAATTTATATATATACCTATATATATATATTTTTTTTTTCTTTTTTCTCTTGCATAGTACGCCCTATTATTGAGTAATTGTGCGTACTCCATGTAAAACTACATATTATACGCATACAATGTACAGTTCAAATTTTCTCTGAAACATGTAAAATTTAATAGCAGTAAATTAAACGTTTACCATGAAAAGATACATAAATAAAAATAAAAATAGGAACAAAATAATGTACAAAAAGAAGAACAAAATTACCTAACTAAATAATAAAAGCTTAATAAATTAATAATAATTAACATATCCTAATACAAATATATCCTAAATAATTCTTAAAGTGGAATACATAGAAATAAATAAAATTATATTGTAAAATTAAAAGTGAAAATAATATATAAAAACATAAATTAAAGTAATTTATAGATATTTAGTTTATTAATTAATATATAATAATAAAATATAGTTAATTAAAGTGTGTAATATTTACAGTGAAAGTTATAATTACAATAATAAATTATATTTACAAGCAAGATGCAATAAGTAAAAGTTGGACATAATGGGTGTTAATCCACTATTCGGTTTTATCGGTTTGGGTTATATTGTACGTGGTTCGTTTGTAAGTCGGTTCTGAATATGAGGGTCATTAGTTCCTTTTTGTATTTTTTGAGTATTTTGTCCTCTGGCACAGGCCACGTCTGTTCTTTTAGCAGGCAGCTTTTGATCAACTGATGTCTTGCTTGTTCGTATATAGTGCAGTCGTAGATTATATGATTAAATGTTTGTGGGGTTTGTCCGTCGCAGTTGCATGAGTCTGAGTTTGTCAGGTGGAATCTTTTAAAGTAGTGTTTAGATGGTCCGTGTTCAGTAATAAATTGCGTGAGCTTGTAGTGTAGGCTTTTTGTTTTGTTGTAATTTTGAAGCGTGATGTGGGGAACAAATTTGTGTTATAAAGTGTTTTATAAATGTGTGATAAAGTGTTTTATTTATTTGTTTATTTATTTATTGTGTATTTATTTATACAGTGTTTTTGTTACGTGTTTCATTCTTGTCAAGTTCTTTGTTTTTTATATTTTGTTTTATCGTTTATTTTAATTACTTATTTACAAATCTAATTTTTTTTTTTTTTTTTTTTTTTTAGGATTAAGCTTATATAGTGTTTTTGTTACGTGTTTCATTCTTGTTAAGTTCTTTGTTTTTACTATAGATTTGGATTATCGTTTATTTTAATTACTTTTGTAAAAATCTAAATTGACTCTGACTCTGAAAAAAAAAATCTAAATTTATTTCAAGATGGCTAGGTCAGATAACCAGCTAGCAACAGCTTTAACGGGGAGCACAGATAAACCACTCGCAGCAGCTTTAAAAACATTAACGGATGTAGCCGATTTTCCGAACCTTAGAAAGGACCTTAAGACTAACCTGTTAAAAGCGATTGACGAAATCCAACAATATGTACACTTCACATCATCGCAACAAAATCTACCTTCTTCAAATACAGATGTCAGACCTAACCCAATGCCATCATACTCTCAGGTAACGAAACCAACCCGTAAGCTTCCCTCGTTTAACCTGATAGTTAAAAGCAAATCGAAAAAAGCCCCGGAAGAATTGAAAAAAAAATTCAAAAGCGTCGTGAAACCAAAAGATTTACATATCGGCATCAATAAAATAGTGGTCAGAAAAGACTGCATTTTGGTTGAAACCAACACTAAAAGGGAAAGAGATATAATCCAACAAAAATTAGAGAGCGATGAGAATATATCAGTTCAGCGCACCTACAGGAGAAAGCCAAGATTAATAATAAAAGATATCGACGAGGAAATCACACAGGAAAACTTGATAGAACACCTGGTGAAACAAACGAAGCACTGGATATAGATCCAACCGCGATTAGGCCGGTAATCTTTTTGAAGAACCGGCACAACGACAGGACTCACGCCGTAATCGAAGCAGACGCCGATAATAGGAGAAAACTGTTGTACAACAAGGTAGGACTAGGCCACAAGAAGCACTGGGCCGAAGACTACTTCAGGATTCGCAGGTGCACCAAGTGCTGCAAGTACCATCACTCCAAGGAGCGCTGCCAAGGAGCGATCACCTGTCCGAACTGTAGCGGCAACCACGAGCTGAAGGACTGCAACCAACCTAATCGTAAGTGCCCCAACTGTACAACTGGGGCCCGGTGTGGCTGTGCGGTAAAGCGCCGTACTCCCATGCCGGAGCTGCGGGTTCGAGTCCCGTCCTGGGTGGTGCTTTTCTTTCGTAGGAGAAGTATCACCCAGTGCCATGGGTGTTAGTATGGGCAGTATAGGGCTTCAGTGGAAGCCTTAAAGTCGAAAAAAAAAAAAAAAAAAAAAAAAAAAAAAAAAAAAAAATACAACTTTTAACCGACATGTGCGACAAGACAAAAACAAAATAGACGTATGCCATTCAGCATTAGACCGAAAATGTCCCTCATACATTAGAGAAATTAAGAAACTAGCACAAAACACAGACTACTAATTTTACTACGGTCGATTTTACTACGATTTTATGGACGGTTTTCTTAAGATGATTCAATTAAACACACATCACTGCAAAACATCGACTGCATACTTAAATCACTTTATACAAAGCGAAAACATAGACATTACCTTCGTACAAGAACCTTACACTAGACACAACAAATTATCAGGTTATTCTCACAGCCTACAAGTATACCAAGCAAAAGACATCAAACCAAGAGCCGCCATCATACTTAACAACAAATACATCGACGCGATCTTACTAACCCAACACACTGACCCAGACTTCTGTACTATCGAAATTACAATCAACTCATCCAAATTCATTATGATAAGTTCATATTTTGACGAAAAAACAGACATTAACAAAGACTTACAAAAAATCGATTCAATAATGAAACAATACGATAATTATAAAATAATTTTATGTTTTGATTCTAACTGTCGATCACTTTTTTGGCATGACAACAAAACCACCCCAAGAGGACGATCTTTAGAAACATATATTATATCAAGTAATTTAATATTAATCAATACACCATCAACAATGACTACTTTTGAGGGAGCAAGAGGGAAAAGCAATATAGACTTAACCGTATGCTCACATCATGCATTAAGATTTATGCGAAATTGGAAAATCATGGACGACTGCAACTTTTCAGATCACAATACTATTTACTTCGAAATAGCTATAACCGCGCTACACACGAAGCACAAATACAATAAAAGTTACTACATTACCAAATCAGGCAACTGGACTAAATTCGAAGACAATCTAAATACTCAATTTAAAAAGCATTTTGAAATTAACGAAACATACACAACCGCTCAGATTGAAAACAAAATCGTGGAAAATTTTGAAAAACACAATATTAACACGACTACTGACCGTTTCAACAAAGCAGTAATCAAGACATGCAATTTAACATTTAAAATGACAAAGACGAACCTTAAAAGAGGTAAACAGCACCGGACCGTACCTTGGTGGAACCATGAATTAACTCACTTGAGGAAAACAACTAACAAACTTAGGAAGTTATACCAAAAGACTAAAACAGACTCCCTGTTAAGAGAACAACGAAAACAAGATTACTTGACCAGCCGACACAAATACCAAGCCCTCATAAAGAAATCAAAGACTACATCTTGGGAAAAATTCTGTACAGAAGAAACAAATCCATGGAGTTGGTCCTACAAACATGCATCAAATAACATCAAAAACCAAGATCCTAAGAACCTTACAGACGGGAGAAAACAATCACACACCCGATTTCAAGCAAACTTTAGAACACGTGCTAAACACCTTAGTCAAACAGGACGATCCCTCAAATGAAACAGTAGAACAAAGATACTTGAGAACAAGATGCATAACCCCACCTAATACGGACAATGACAGACCTCTGGAAAAAACAGAAATTATGTATATAATCAACACTTTGAATAAAAATAAAACACCAGGACACGACAAAATCAATACCGACATTTTGCAACACATGGCAGAGATCTATCCTAATTTAATTACATTCATGTATCAACTAATATGGCAGCAAACAACTATACCGAAATCATGGAAAAAAGGATTACTACACTTAATACCAAAACGTGACTGTAACAAACTGCGACCAATTACAATCCTACCGATAATGAGTAAGGTTATCGACAAGTTGATCAACAACAGACTAACACACTACCTAACAACTAAACAAATATTAGACCCGAATCAGTTCGGTTTCAGACCACAAAAAAGTACAACAGAAGCACTACACCACGCAAAAATGTTTATTGAAAATGCACTGGAAACAAAGACAAATTGTATTATGGTTAAATTAGATATTATTGGAGCCTTTGACAACGCCTGGAAGCCAATTATTCTTGACAATTTGAAAAAATATAACTGCCCAAAAAAATATATACTTATTAGTCTCCAACTTCCTCCAAGAATGAACGGTAGAAATCAGAACCAACCACCATACATTACAGAAAGCCCAAACAACCGGACTACCACAAGGCTCATGCCTCTCTCCTACATTATGGAATATACTACTGAACACTATATTCGACTTAAACTTACCAAATGGAGCACAAATCATTGCATACGCCGATGACATTCTCTTGTTAGTCTCAGACAAACTTCTACCAAAATTACAACTTTTGACTAATCAATCTCTTATTGAATTGGAAAAATGGGCTAGAACAAAGAAATTAGAATTCAATGCTGACAAAACAAAATACATGATATTTACTAGAAAGCAGAGAATACCGAAATTGAATATCCGACTATACTCCAAAACGCTAGAACATACCGAAACAATGCATTACCTAGGACTGATATTCGACAAGAGACTGAATTGGAAAAAACATGCAGACATGACTGTGAATAGATCCCTTAAGATATATATATATATATATATATATATATATATATATATATATATATATATATATATATATATATATATATATATATATATATATATATATATATATATAAATATAACAGTATATATAATTTATAATAATAATATATTTAATTTATATTCATATATATATTTGTTGTACTCTTTATAACTGGTGAAGACTGTAAAATTTATAATTTCTTAATTCGATACTTCTATATTTTTGTTGGTATTCTTTTCTTTTTGTTTGTCATTTTGTGTTTTCCTTTGTGCTTTATATATAAATAAACGAAAACGAATATATTTCATAGCCTTTCAATTTATTTTAAGCATAAATAAAAAAAATAATAATATGAAGTTACATTGCACCGGGCGTGACGTATATACACGCCCAAGTGAAAGAGCTCGATCCCGTTATAGGCTACGTAATTTAAAAAGGAACTCCCCGGTTAAAGGGTTAAGGGATAAAGATCCTACAGTTTCAATGAAAGCAGTTAATTCCTTTGGGAGTAAACCAAAGCAACCCCACTTTCAGATAGAACACGAAGATCCCAAGGATCAATAAATAAGAGAACTGAAGGAACAATTTTCCAGTAAGAGATTCTTTTTAGATCAATTCTTTTTATACCCACCAGACGACCAAAGGATGTAGAATAAGAAGATTTAAAAAAAAATTCCTTAACTAAAGAAAAAAAGGAAGATTTTTTCATAAAAATGGCAATAGGAGAAGAAATCAGCTCAGAAACAATAACCGGATTTTGCAAATATAATTTCCTAAAATGTCCTGAAAAAACAAAATTTTCTTTATTTGATTTTAGTCCTCACTACTAATAGGAAACGGGAATATGAAACAAATGAAATTTTATATATATAAATTTTGAAACCAATATAATTAAAAGCATGTTCTAACGAATTTTCGTTCGTAAAAGTCATAAAATTAGACGAATCACATAACAGTCAACCAAAACCTTGACTATATTTCATTCATTATGAAGAGGATAAAATGAACTTTATTATTTCCAAAAGGATGAAAAAGAAGTAGTCAATAATGAAAAAAACAATGAGTTAATCAAAGAAATTCAAAATTTGATGGGCACATACCCCCTAAAGAAAAAGAAAATATTAGAGAACTATGACAAAAATACCTGAATGTCTCCAAAATTGAAAAGCAAACTTGGTTAGCAACCAACTTATTAAAACATAAAATTAGAACAAAAACAGATGATTTATTAAAAAAACTATCAATACCCACATCAATTCAGAGAAGACATAAAGGATGAAATTAAAAAAATGTTAGAATATAAAATTATTAGACTAAGCAACTCCCCTTACAATTCTTCAGTTTGGATTGTCCCTAAAATAAGCTGACACTTCTGGTAAACAAAAAGTTTGAATGGTAATCGATTATCTCAAATTAAATAGAGAAACAAATTAAATAGAGAAACAATCCCAGATAAATATCAACTTCCAAACATGGAAGATTTATTTGAAAAATTAAGAAAGGCTACAATTTCCCCCACAAATAAAATCAAAAGTTATTATAAACTAGTGCCGAAATTTAAAGATACAAACAATCTTTAACAAAGACTTTAATCCTAAACCACCACATCGGAAAAACATGCCTTAGAGGAATTAATGAAACATACCTAGCCTTACAAACCAAATTTTACTGGCCAAATATTAGCCAAAAAGGATTGAATATCAAAAGAACCTCTTAATACTACTAAGAGGCAGCCTAGCACTAGCATAAATCCCTACTGAATGGAGAGTATCCAAGGTTAGGTATACACCAAAATCAGGCAAAGGATCATACAATGGTCCTAAAGCCTTCAGACCCATATGTCTTTCTAATGAAGACATTGGAAAAGATAGCCGACAGACATATGAGAAAACAAATATCGGAAACAGATCAGATTCATACCAAGCAGGAAAATCCTGCGAAGTATCACAATATGGTTTCAAGGTTTGAAAAATCCTTAAACCAAAAAGAAATAACAATTGGTACCTTTGTTGACATCAAAGGGACCTTTGATAAAACACCATATAAAGAACGCTATAAGGATTAGAAATATAGACAAAATCTCTTCCAGATGGATAGAAAGGATGCTGGAATTTTGGAAACTGAATTGGGACACACCACACTATGGATAAAACCAAAAGGGGATGGGATGTCCACAGGGCGGTGTGATCTCACCCCTACTGTGGTGCCTAATAGTGGATTCTTTGCTGGTGAAATTAAACAACGCAGGCTTTTACGCACAGGGGTACACAGATGACATAGCAATCTTAATTGAAGCGTCCTATCTGACTTCTAAATGCAACCAAAATTTAAAAATTTGGTGCAAATAAAATGTGCTAACAAAATACATATTTGTTTCTTTACATTGAGGAAAAAAAAAGATATTAAACTACCAAAAATAAATGGTTACCAGCTAACACACTCTAAAGAGGTCAAGCATTTGGGTTTCATACTAGACATTAAGGAAGGTTCCAAAAATTATAAGCAGGTAGGGTCTCAAAAATTTTTTATATATTATTTTATTTTATATATAAATTTTTTGACCTTTATACAGACACAGTCATATTGTATTATTGCTGACGTTTCGCTCGTCTGCGAGCACTTTCAAAGCTAAAAAGACCAAAAATGGGGAAAATCACAGTCTTGTGGTGAAATTTTTTTACAATTAAAAACCTTATGAGTAAACAACAATACAAATATAGGAACTTAATCTTACCAATTTATCAACAAAATTCATAAAAAGTTCACAATTTAAAAAAAACTGTGTGTCATTTGGTAACAATAATTAGAACTAGTATAAAAAAAGAATACGGTAGTAACATGGTAGTGAAGAAAAAAACTATCCTGCAATTATTATCTTGCTAATGCATTGAGCTAGAGTAATCATAAGGTGGTATTAAAACTATAAACAGGGAATGATATCAAATGGTGTCTAATAATTCAAATATTTCAAAAGAAAAATTAAATTCAAATAAAAATCATACTCAATTAATAAAAACTCATAGAAAACAGCAATCAGTTTATTTATTTATTCTTATTTTTTAAATTAATAGAGGTCTAAAAATGCATAACAATTTATATTATCTAATCATTGTAATTGACATTTTACATTGATTTATAAATACATATAATTATAAGTAAAAAGATATTTGTGATTATGAAATTGAAGATAAAACCAAAAATAAAATATAAGATCCTATTATCAAAATTTAAAACCTATTTATAATATTACCATAAAATTTTGTTATTTCCGAGCATTCCTTTCAAGAGTTGACCAAATTGTTGATGTTTCTATTTATATGTATGCTCTCCATAATTTCCCTTTTTTTCCTATGCCTTTGGGAGCATTTTGTGTTAGGGAAATTAAATTCATGTTTTTGGTCTTTTTAGCTTTGAAAATGCTCGCAGACGAGCGAAACGTCAGCAATAATACAATATGACTGTGACTGCATAAAGGTCAATATATAAACATTTTTTGAGACCCTACCTGCTTATAATTTTTGGAACCTTCCTTCATTATTATAGTGGTCTTTTCAGTCTTCTAATTGAAGATTAATACTGGATCTTAACTAAACTGGTCTAAACACATTGAAACAATGACCAACAAAGCCCTAAAATGCCTATGAGCCTGTAAAAGAGCAATAGGTAGAAAATGGGGATTAAAACCAAAAATGGTCTGTTGGCTATATACAACTGCAATAAGACCAATGATTTTATACTCAGCCCTACTCTGGTGGCACAAAGCAGGAATTGGAAAGAATAAAACTCTGTTAAGTAAATTATAGAGGCTAGCATGCCTCATGATACCAGGAGCAATGAAAAGCACTCCAACAGTTGCACTAGAAGTGATGCTAAACCTAGCACCACTGCAGATAGAAGTGGATGCTCAGGCTATGAAATCCTCATATAGGATTGCGAAGCAAAACAACTCCCCCAAAATAAACACTGTGGAAGGACATTGGGACATATTCGGAAAAATCAAAAAAGATCGAGTGCTATCCATGAACTCTGACCTACAAGTTCGTGAATTCCTGGACATCAACTAAAAATAATAATAATAATAATAATAATAATAGCCCGTGAGAGGTTGCTAGTCCTCCATCAGGTGCCTCCCCAGGTGGCGAATAGGGGGATGCTCATCAGATATGATGGGTACCGGGAAAATAAAATACCCGGGGCGGACTAAAACTAGCAAAAACCAGGTGCGACGGTTCTCAAAACGAGCAGCAGCCTGGTCAGTGTCTGTACCCCATGTCGGGGGCGGATGATATCATATCACCTGATAGTAGGTATAAAATGCATCTACCCATTAAAATGGTGCGAACTATTTTAATTATTTTTTAAATAATCCTGAAAATGCTTCAATCAAGCTTAAGATGAAAATAGACGAAATAATTGTCTGTCACATTGGAGGGGTGCAAGAATGTGAAAAGGCCCAGAAACTAACTATGCTCAGGGAGAATATGAAATAGATGTTAAAGGTCTATGTGAGCAGAGTTAGGAGATACACAGAAGCAGCTGAGAGAAGGAAACAAAATATGGTTTTCAGAACTAATAGCCTCGGACGAATCCAGAGCGAGGGCCGTCTGAAGGGAATGGATCACCAGCCTTCCACATCGGCAGGCAGTGCGTGCGGTGCCCTGATGCCGTACGAAACCGTAAGACTGGCAGCAACAGGTACTTCAAATTCGAACTCTGAATTAGGCTTGGAGGCTCCCATTGAGCATCCCGCACGAGGAAGAGGACTACCCCGCCAAAGGAATGTGCAACCTCGGATGAAATGGACCCGCAATATGAATGCTGCTGTAATCCGAGCATATTTCTTGGCTACAAAACTAGAAACGAAAAAACTGGATATCGAGTCATGGTTATCTATATCTGGTTTGGTAGCCATATGGTTTTCAGAACTAAAGAAAAACAATTCTATAGGCAAATATCCTCCAAGAAATGAGTGAATAGTGAAAGTTTACCAAATAATGAACTAATGGTCGACCACTGGAAAAGTATATGGGGCACCGTAAAATCTTATAAAAGAGACGCCTGCTGGCTGAATGAAGTAAAGAATAATGTGGCCGCTGTAGCGATGATGGAAAATGTTGCTATCAAGGAAACTGACATAGTCATGGCCCTGAAGAAAATGCAGAACTGGAAAGCTACAGGCTCAGAGTTGAAAAATTATTGGCTGAAAAACGTTAGTTGTGCCCATCAACCATTGGCTGTCTATTTTCAGAATCTCCTTGAAAATAATACTGATATACCTGACGATTTTTGTACTGGCCGTACTTCCTTAATACCAAAAGGGGAAAAAGAAAATTTGGAGCCTAAAGATTTCATACCAATAGTATGCCTTAATGGAACATACAAATTGCTTACATCAGTGATTCACAATAAGATGAAGGCACACATTAACGAGTATGAGTATAAGTTGATAGCTGATGAACAGTTAGGAACGAGAGATAATGCCAGGGGTTGCAAAGAATTACTCGTCATTGACAGCTTTATAGCTTCACAAGTCAAAAATATAAAGCGTAACATCTAAATATCTTGGATTGACTACCAGAAGGCATTTGACTATGTGCCTCATGCCTGGGTGTTGGAGGTTTTCAAAATATACAAGATTAGAGGTTTTGAAAATATGTTGCATTGTTAGAACGCCTTATGAAGCTATGGAAAGTTTCTTTGTGTGCGACTGGCAAAAATCTAACCGATGAAAAAAATTCAAATTAAGAGAGGAATCTACCAAGGCGATTCTCTGAGCCCATTATGGTTTTGTCTGGCGATCAATCCATTAAGCACTTTGTTGAACTCATCAGGTAGAGGATACCATATTGATGCAGAAACAATCATCGCTCATTCCTTCTACATGGATATCAAGGTATATGCGAAGAATGAAAATGATCTGCAAAGCCTTCTGGAAATAGTACGGATCTTCAGTGATGACATTCAGATGAAGATGGGTTTGGATAAATGTGCTGTACTCCATGTTAAACAAGGAAAGCCAGAAAATAAATCTAATATGGAGCCCTCTAATAAATCAGTAATTAACAGCTTAGATAGAAACAATTCCTACAAATATCTAGGTATTCATCAGCTATTGGAATTTAAAAAGGATATCAAACAGCAATTTGAAGATAAGTTTAAAAAGTGTGTTAAAATGATTCTGAGAACATACCTTTCTGGGAAAAATATTATAAAAGCTTTAAATACGTGGGTGATTCCGGCATTATCTTATTCTTTTGGCGTTTTAAAATGGACTAATACAGACTTAGGAGACATGTATTGTTATTTAAGAATACAGCTGGAGAATTCGAGAAAACACCATCCGAAATCTTCAGTAGTCAGAATGTATCTCCTGCGAAAAGTAGGAGGACAGGGGCTCACAAGCTTGGTAAGAGCATGTTGCAATGAAGAATATCAGCTCCGAAACTATTTTTCGGCCAACAATACTTCAAGAGTCATACCTACCATGGCAAAGTTAGATGTTGGCGATACAGCACTAAGTCTTCGAGGAGAACACTTTCCCTCATCAATAAATAATGAATGCCTGCTTGAAGTGTGGAAATCTAAAGAGCTTCATGGAAGATTCTTTCACAGCCTATCGACAGCGGGAGTAGATAAGGAGGCATCACTAATGTGGCTCCGTAATGGAGCGTTATTGCCTGAAACCGAAGGCTATTTCTTAGCCATCCAGGACCAAGTGATAGCTACCAAGGCTTACAGGTACCGTATATGTGGGGAAACTATTTCAGAAAAGTGCAGGCTGTCTAAAACTATTCAGCATGTCACATCAGGCTGCCAAGCGCTGGCTGGGAAAGAATATTTGCAGCGACATGACAACAAGGCGAAAATAGTTCACCAAGAACTAGCTAGAAAATATAAAATTCTGAACATGCAATCCTTATTATAAGTATAGACCACAAGCGTTTATTGATCAAAAACACGTAAAGCTGTACTGGGACCAGGCCATCATAACAGACCACACTATCCCACACAATAAGCCTGATATTTTACTAATATTAAAAGAGAAAAAGCAAGCGAAGATTATCGAAATAGGGGTACCATCAGATGATAATCTTCAAAAGGTGGTAGCAGAAAAAATAAGAAAATATCAAGACTTAAGCCAAGAGTTGAAAATACTTTACAACCTTGATAGAGTGAAGGTTTTGCCATTGATTATTTCAACAAACGGATTGATCCCGGAGACAACGGTGAAATCCATTACCGAACTAGATCTTCCTCCTAACAACCTGGAACAGATGCAGAAGGCAGTGTTGCTTGGAACTGCGAGCATTGTTAGGAAATTTTTGAATATTAACGATTAACTTTGTATATGTTACCCTTGACCTAGGACCGGGTAAGGTGGATTACCGATGAAAAACCGAGAGGAAAAAAATAAATAAAAATAATGATAATAATATAAATGCTAATCAATGGGGAATGCTTATCAGATATGATGGGTACCGGGGAAATAAAATACCTGGGGCATACCAAAACTAGCAAAATCCAGATGCGACGGTTTCCAGAATGAGCGGCAACCTGGTCAGCATCTGTACCCCATGTCAGAAGCACCTGATGTAATATCACCTGGCAGTAGGTATAAAATGCATTTACCCATCAAAAATGGTGTGAAAAAACTGTAATAATTTTAGTTCGAAGATCATCAACTTTAGCTTCTATTGTCGGAATAGATGTTACCATATTAAGGATTTGGTTGATTTTTTCTTCCATTTTTAAATATAAATAAATCAGTGTTGGTTATAAAGTAAATAAAGGTACTATTGATGCTTACTGTTTATACGTTAAATAGCTAGTTACTAGTAAGTTATACACATAGGCTTTGCTGCGCAAGATAAATAATGGGCGGAGCTTCCCCTTCCTCTGGCTGGCCTAGACTATATCCACCAAATAGTATAATTTATCTTAGCTTAATTAAAGGCTTTATTCCAGGTAAATGCTAAGGAAACTTAGTGAGTGTCTTCTATAATATAAACGAAACACTATAAACCTGTATAGTTTCAACCTTTAAAAGTTCCTATAACCACATATAATGATTTAAAATTCACAGAGGCGATATTTACTGTGTCACTTACTAACTCAAACTTCCATCAACTATCAAATAATTATAAACAAGTTGAAACCACACAAACAACATAAAGGAATCAACTGCTATATGGATGGTTCCCTCACCAAAACAGGATCTGAAGCGGGAATCTGGAGAAACGATAAACCCAAAGAAGGTATAGTACAATATCTATCTCACTGGGAAAATATGCTACAGTCTTCCAATCAGAAGTGTTGGCAATTTACCAGTGCGCTTCAGATCTGCTGACAGAAAGGATAACTAACAAAAGAATAACCATCTTTACAGACAGTCAAGCAGCCATGGCTCCATTAAAAAAATCATACAATTAAATCACAGATCGTTAAAGCCTGCAACACTTCGCTCAACAAACTAGCTGAGAGCAACAAAGTTAGAGTGGAATGGGTACCAGGGCACTCTGGCATCCAGGGAAATGAAAAAGCTGATGACCTAGCAAGGAAAGGCTCAACCAAAAAACCCATAACCCCAGAACCAGTAATCGGTATAAGCATAAGCTACGCTAAAAGAAAGATCGGTGAAATTTATGGAGCAATAAAAAACAAAACAATATCACTCCAAATTCTACCTAAAAGGCTACTCTGACAAAAGAAGCAACACTACTACATCTAGACAGAAAAGCACTAAAAAAATATTACAGCGATCTACACGGGACACTGTAAACCCAATAAACATGTGTACTAACTCAAGCTTGCAGAGTCACGCACCTGCAGATTCTGCGGCAATGAGAATGAAACAGCTTACCACATCATAAGCTGGTGCGAATGACTCGCAAGACTAAGATTTAGAGTCTTTGGCCAGGTGAACCTACCTGACCTAGGCTCAAATGATCTAGTCAATCCAACAAGTCTGCTCAGATTTACTGATACTCTAAAAGTAACAATTTAGGACTCAGGCATAATTAGGCTCATCCAGGTGGTTGTGGTGCACAAAGCCAGTTTAAAAAAAAAAAAAAAAAAATGTCCTAGAGAGTAATAGCTAAAATGTAATACATAATAGTAAAAATGCACTAAAATTAAAATAATTCTAAAAATAATTTATAGATACTTAGATAGTAATAGCTAAATGAGTAGGTACATGAACAGTTTGCTAATAGCTACTTAATACAAAATAATGCATGAAGTTATTAAAGCAGTATGGAATACATATATAAGTATATATAAACAAGAGATGATAATAACAAAAAAGTAACAGCAATAATCATAACAGAAAGAAAAATAATAATCCTAAGATAACTATTAATGTGAATTAAAGTGTAAGTCATATTTAAAAGTATAGGTTATACTTAAAATATAATTAACATATTTTTAATATGTTTTGACATATTCTTTAAATACATTTTCTAGGCAATTTGCAGATATTATTTAACTAGAAGTGTTCATACTGAAACTTTTTAAGCCGTTTGAGCCTACTTTTATTTCACATTTTGGGATGTCATTGCATATTTGTACATATTTGATAAAAATAAATACATATTTAATCAAAATAAGTACATATTTCCACATATTTTTCATTTCGGACATATTTTCATAATTTGGAGATGGTTGATAGGAACTGTGAACCACAGACATTAGGGCTGTGGGTATAATGGTTATTGTAATTTACAGAGAATGCTTCTAAACAGTGACTGGCACTTGTTAGTGAAGCATCTTTGTATTCATTCAGCTCATTCGTTGAAGTGTCCAATCATTCATTTCGTTCGGTCACTTAGTGTATTATTTTTTTAGTGATACACCACAAAAATCGGCCTCAATCAAACAGGTGGTTGCTAAATATCTTCGCGAGCTTTCAGCAGAACTTTTTCGAAGTGATGAACACATATTGTAGTGCCCAGCTTGTGTGTGACAAGGGCGTTTCTTGGTCCCAACGTTCCGAAGTCACCCAAAATATTGCCACCGGAGTTATTATTATAACTTATGGCCCAGTGGAGTTTTGAGCGAAAAAGTTCTTTTGTTTCTCTCTGATGCTGCCCCCAACATGTTCAAGGCTAGGCAATCTATTCAGGTATTTTATCATAAGATAATTCATGTGACGTGTGTGTATTGCTCATGCCTTGTATCGAGTAGCAGAAATTGTCAGATCTTTGTTCAGTGACATAGATTCCTTAATCTCCTCGGTTAAAAAAGTGTTCTTAACAGCACCAAGTCGCATTTAAATGCTAAAAGATCTCTATCCAGACTTGTGCCTTCCACCACAACAATATTGACAGGATGGTGTACTTGGCTGGAAGCAGCTCAGTATTACTGCGAGAAATACAAGAAAGTCCTTTCACATCTCAAAGAAGAAGCAGTAGCGATAAATACAGCCAAGTCTTCGAGAAACCAAAATGTTCTTTTGTAGTGTAAATCATTACAACTTGTAAAAAAAATTCTATTTTACTTTCTTTCTTTCTCTCGTACAGTAACCCTATACGAGAGCTGTATATTTGTTGATTTGTACATGCTCCATGCACTCGGCATAATACATGTATCTATACATTAAATTTTAAAAAAAATTAAATTTATACAGATTTGGGAACTAAGCAAAAACAATTAAATTAATGAAAGACAATAAAATTAAGGAAAGAAGGAACAAGTAGAAATGGTATTCCTAACATTAGATATAACACAAAAACATAGCATAACACAAAATATTCTTATGAAATAAAAATATATCAGAAAATAGAATAAAATAAAATAATAATAAAGTAACTAAATGAAAATAAAAACAAAACATCAAAATGTCCGACTTTTCAAAGCTATTTGATGTTATCTAGAATTTCCATCTGGGATATGTTATTTAGAATTTCCATATGGCATATGTTATTTAGAATTTCCATCGACTATTCCCATATCCACCACCCATGGGACACTCCCCATAGGTGGTAATAAGACCCACGCAAGAAGAATTTGTATGTATGCAAAAGGTACTACAAAAGTTTTGCAATACAGCTTTATTTATTTAATTTTCTCAAAGTAATTTCCACCACATTTAATACACTTCTCCATAGGTCAAAACCAGTCATTAAACCAGTTCTGCAAAGTTTCATCTGGGATTGAGGCACATTCATTGTCCCAAGCCCTCAGAAGATCCTCGTCGCTTGAAAAACGTTTTCCTTTCAGCTTCATTTTCACATGTGGGAACAGCGCAAAGTCACAGGGAGCAAGGTCTGGACTTTAAGGAGGGTGCTCAAGAAGTTTCAGCCCAGTAGTGGCCAAATACTCCCTGCAGGCTCTAGCAAGGTGAGCTGGTGCGTTGTCATGGTGTTGGTACCAGGTGTCCATTCTTGACTTTGGTCTCAGGTTTTCAATAGACTCTATGACTTTAGGGCAGGCATTGTTCAGTGTTCCACTGAGCAGTGACTGCCTTTTGTGTCTCCAAAACAACATGCTCTGCAATTCTGCTTGAAAAATAAAGCGATCATTTTTTTTTTTTTTTTTTAATAGATCGAGATTTTCTGACAGTTACAGGTGTATCCTCATGGTCAAATACCCAAACTTTGTTTTGAGCCTTGGTCGGGACATCATAATAGTATAACAAGTTTCATCACCAGTCACGATGCTGTTCACATATGTAGAATGTCCCTTATCAAATAGTTTGAGCATCTTTCAACACGATGAGTCATTTGCTCTTCTGTTAGACTATGGGGTACCCAAAGACAACAAAGTTTTTTACCTTTAAATGGTCTCTCAGAATTGAATGAATTGCTGGTGCATGAAGGCGTAATGTCTCCTCTATCTGTTGATATGTCACTTGATGGTCCTCATCAAGCACTTTCCTCACAGCAGAAATGTTTTCCTCTGTTACAAACGTTCGCGGTCTTCCTTCTCTCTAAGAGTCCTCCAGAGTGAAATTGCCCCTTTCGAATTCTCTGTGCCATCTTGTATGATGTGGACAATCTCTATATATATAAGAGGCTTTGTCCTGACTGACAGAATCAACGCAGAGCAAAAACTACTAATGATAGAAACTTGAAGTTCGGAATTTAGATTTTAAACGCGATGTAGGTAACCACTAAGAAAGGAATTTCAAAAATGTAACCCCTAAGGGGCTTAAATGGCGAAATTGCCATTTAACTCTAACGGAAATCTATTTTTGAGATTTTAAACCATATGTTTTTTATTTGAATATCGATTTAACGTTATAATATTATTAAAATAGACATTCACATAAAATATGGCTACTGATTATTTAAATATTAGTGGTAATCAAATTATGCGCACTGTGATTCCCATGATTGAGGATGGTGCGTGTTTATTTCGATCTCTTCTATATATATATATATATATATATATATATCCTGACTGATAGAATCAATGGAGAGCAAAAACTAATAATGATAGAAACTTGAAGTTCGGAATTTACATTTTAGGTAACCGCTAAGAAAGGAATTTCAAAAATGTAACCCCTAAGGGGTTTAAATGGTGAAATTGTCGTTTAACTCTAACGGACACCTATTTTTGAGATTTTAAACATATGTTTTTTATTTGATGTATTAAATAGACAATATTATTAAAATAGATATTCACATAGAATATGGCTACTGATTATTTAAATATTAGTGGTAATCAAATTATGCACACTGTGATTCCCATGATTGGGGATGGTGCGTGTTTATTTCGATCTCTATATATATAAGAGGCTTTGTCATGTTGTTATGTCAAACCATGTTTTAAAGCCGAAAAATGAAGCGTTCACGACGAGTAAGCAATTTTTTGTTTCGGTGGTTTTAGTGAACTCTATTGCGTCTCAGCCGGCAGTTCTCCCTCCAACATTCCACCTACGGGAAGCTCCGATTCTACTAAATCTCCTGAACATCAGTTAGCATACTATATTAAATCAATACCAAAATAATGATCACAGAATTGATTTTAAAGTCTCGCGGGCAAAGCCGCGATGGGGAATGCTAGTCATTATAGATAGATAGATAATCATATTTTATTATATAGTAAAGCTGTACAAAATAATATATTATAATAACAACACACTATGACAATGGTTAATACCGTCTGCCAGGAGTTGCCTCTATAGACATATCTAAATAAGAGAATAAAACAAATTTAAAAACTATGAATAAAAAATAAAGCCTTCAATAAACATCGAGAAGATACTTAATATACTTTACAAATTTGCTTGTCTATTATGAATCTATAATTTAATTAAAATTGAATTCTGAAATTTAGAATTTTCTGTAGTTTAACACACATTTCATAAACCCATATAGCCTGTGCCAATCCTTCCCATTTAAAAACCCTAAAATTTGATGTTCACTTAGCTGATTAGAGCCAAAATATTTATTTTTATAAGAATTGAAGATAGGGCATCTGGCTACTAGGTGATATGTATCCTTATCCTCATTTAAATTACACATGGAGCATGTTTAAACAATGTCCTCCAACCAAGGTTTACAATTGAAGTTATACAATTCACCTCTTGTTTTAAATATTGTTTGAATTAAGTTCATGTTATGTTCATTATTAATGTAATTAATTTTAAAATCTAATTGTTTGTACAGCAAATGATATTCAGCCGCTGAGACCGATACCATCAACTCTTTTCTAAAGAATGCTTTGGCTTTACCTATTATGTTATACATTTGGTCACGCCAACGTTCCACTGACACAAATACATTGTCTAAACTGCATTCCAACAAATTTGCTACTTTTTGCCATTCCTTAAACCAAACATTACATTCTGATTTTATGCATTCCAGAGCCATTACATAAGAGAGTCGTGTACAGTGGCAGCTCAGTATTTTACAAATGTAATTAACATGCAGCTTTAAGGAGTTGTGGTACAATAAATTTCTACCTGTCTCTAAGTATAACATATACTTAGGTATGTTAGGTGGTAGACGGAATAGCTTTTAAAAAAAAAATCTATGAAGAACCTCGAGCTCCTGATAATTACAATACCCCCAGACTTGCGCCCCATATAACAATACCGAACGAACAACTGAGTTAAAGAGATTATACTTAGCAGCAATGGGCACCTTATTGTTGCAACATCTGATCAAACACTATTAATGGCTAGCTTGGCAGATTACACTCTCTTTTAAGTGATCTTTCAGTGAGAGATTATTAGTAAGTGTGATACCTAAATATTTGTATCGTTTCACAACCTCAATCTCCTCCCCTTGATATTTCCATTTGTATTTAAACCTATCTGCCTTTCCTTTGGCCTTTCTAAATATCATTATTTTTTTTTTTGTTTATGTTTAATTTCAAACCCCATTTAACTAGATATTCTTCCAATTTCGCTATCATATCTGCAAGCTTGGTTGGTCTGTCTGAAATCATAACTATATCATCTGCAAACATTAACACGTTTACTGTAGTGTTGCCAACTTTTATCTCCCCTCCTATTTCTTTTCCTAAATCATTTATGAATAATGAAAATAGAATTGGGCTCAGTGTGCAACCTTGTCTTAAGTCCGAAATCATTTATTCGGTTTCCGGTTTGATAATAGGCATTAAAGATTTTCAAAAGTAAGCTTAAAAATTTTTTTGGGGCTTCTTTATAAAATTCATTGGGCACTCTATCGATACCCGGTGCCTTATTTTATTTTACTTTATTTAAAACTAATCGGAATTCCGCAAGGCTAAATTCGTCATCTAAGTATGAATTGAGGACTAACGGCGTGTCGATGTGCATTTCCGCGGTCGGTGCTTTACCATACAAGTCTTTAAAATACTGAGTCCATTTCTCGGCAGTTATAGAGGGGCTCATCAATCGTTTTTTTCCCTTCAAACTATTTACCAATTCCCAAAATTCGCGAGACTCTTTACATTTATGACTATTTAAGAATGCAGCTTTCTTTTTTTAGCAAATTTCTTTATATTCTGCATTAATTTTTAAATATTTGTTCTTGATCACAGTTGCATTGCTTTTTCTAAAAACATTCAAAAGTTTAAATGTGAGTTTTCTATAATTTTCACATTCCCAATCAAACCAGGGTTGCTTTGTATTTAATTTGGCGCTATTCGGCCCACTATTACCATTATGACAATCATTATTCAATGCAATCTTCATTTCTTCAAGCACTGATTTATGCTTAAACCACGCACAAAATTATATCGCAAAAATGCCCTTACTTCACTATGTGACCACGATGCCATAATATGCACTTTAATCTGTCACCGCTAATGAACAACTGAGCCCAGAGATGTGATACTGGCGGCTATTATGCAGGCATGGATAGGTCTGAACACGCAGTAACTTGCAGCCTCGTGCCAGAGATGTGTTTACGCATCATTAATATTAATATTTTTTTCATAATATAAGATTTTTTCATAATATGAGATTTTAATTTCATATGAAATTTTTGATCTTGCTTCTGTTTCTAATAAATTTATAAGGTTCCAAATTATTTTTAAATATGTCAAAGATAGTTTAAATTTTTTTAAAGTATGTTTCTGTGAATTAGAAACTTAAAATATGAACACTTCAGATGTGTAAAATTTGAAAATTCACACTTAGTTATAGGTGTTTCATGAATATCATGAAAAATAAAAATTAAAACAACTTTTAAAATGTTTTGCAGATCTAATCTTGATTAAAGTAATAATGATAATAAAAAATTGTGAGCAATAATTCTTAATTTTACCAATCATATAATTAAAAATAACAAGAAATTAGGGTGTTTCTTTCTATTTCTGTGTTAAATTTACCTAAAGGAAGACCTGTGGGTCGAAATTTATTGTTTCATAATAATAAATTTATTTATACAGCCATTGTTAAATAAGAGACGAGTCAAAAATTTAAATCCTGTACAGAACAGGGAGCTCCCGCAGAAAATACATCAACCTCTATTATAAACTGAGTCATTTGACAACAGCGGAATCAATTGTATATTTGCATAACCATTTATAACTTTTTGTATAAATTGACTAGAAAAAATAAATAAAAAATGTGGTAATATTAAATGGGGGTCGGTACACCATTAGGGGGACAGAGGGTAACCCCTCTAGTTTATAGAAAAAATTTATATAAATATAAATAAATGCATGCACATTTCATTTATTGACTAGAAGATATATTCAATATTTTAACAACATAATATTTCTTCGAATATAACAGACAAAATAAAATTTATTTACCTGGAGCTTCCCCCACAATTTACATTTTTCGCAACCAACGCAATCCATAATGCGAGAAATATTACGAAAATGTTGCTTAAACTCTTCTTTTAATTTTTGAGCTTGTGAACCACCATTGAACATCGTACTTTCATTGAAGTGTTCGGGAAAAGATCTGTCAAAAAAAGTTATTGAAAAAAAAAATTATAATGGGAAGGAAGCATACCTAACTTAACTTGAATGAAACTATATTTTTTAGTAATTTTTAAAAATTTTCTTCTGTTAACCTCTCCTTTATTTAGAATTAATATTCTTGGATATCTATCACATCCGTTAAAGATGTGTCCTTTGCTAAAGCATAAGAGAAAAATGCAAATACTTTCAAACCAGGATACTACAAATTATGGCGGTGACATCTATAAAGTTAAGTAATTGGTTGCTTCGTTGAATGCACTCTGTATGATTTTTTTTAAACCCAAATATGGTAGATACTATCGCTCCTGTTTGTATGGATTTAAGTTGTTATGGGTTATGTTGTGTTATACTAGGGGCTTAGTCTTAAGTACATCAAAGCATAAGATTACTTTTGTGTCACTAGTAGTTACTTTTTGTAACTTTACTAATTTGAGCTTTTATTCTTTGTTTTCCATTGTGAATTATAATTTTTCCTAAGTAAAAATCAATTAAACCCTCATCAGTGTTACAACTGGTGTCAGGTGTAGGGTTTAAAGAACAAAAATGCCAGGCAAACGGATCTATCCTAGACTATCTAGGAGTTCAAGGCGGATGTAGCGAGGATGGTAAGACTGCCTTACCCAACAGCCCCAGAGTTTGTTGGCGTGCTTAGCTGTCGAAGCGTTCATCGACGGCCTCCGGGATGCAGAACTTCAGAGAGCCGTGAGCCTTGCTCACCCCAAATTGATGGTAGATGCTAAAGCATTGGAGCATGAATGGCTACTGAGGCTTCTCACGGCCATGCATGGATCCGGGCCATAAACAATACCAACAGTAGCGAGGGGCAGCAGGTATTGGTGCACTACAACAACCAGGAAGAGGTGTTTTATTAAATTGTTGATTCTCGGAGAAAGAGATTACAGTGTTGGGGCTGTGGAGAGCTCAAACACGTCAGTAGTGGCAGCATGAAGCAGACCGCGACATCAACACGAAGACATCTCAAGACCCTCCCCTCGTGGTGATAGCCTTTGAGGCACAGAGCTGACAGTTTATAAGTCGATGATACGAGATATGTTATGTCGGTAGACACTGAAGCTATGAAAACTATTGTCTGCCCAAAGGTGTAAGGCAAGAAAGGTTATTACTCTCCAGGAGACAACTGAGGAATGCTAAAGGAGAAGCAGCCAAAGTGTTCGGGGAAGCCAAGGATAGAAGAATCATTCTCGGCATTTATACTATGAACTCATATGGTTTTCAACTGGACCTAAAATGGCAAGTTGTCAACATTGGTGGGGAGGAGCTCTTCTTCAATAATCGAGAATTGGCCAACTTAGAGTCACCTTAACTCATTAAGTGCTACATGGGTCACTTGACCGAGTGGTGAGGTTTCCTCCTATATCTCACCTATCTAGGAGTCATCCTTAGTATGGGTAAATCCTCAAAAAATCATATTGCTTTTTAATTGTTTGTCATTATGACGCCATGAGTAAAACACGGTCGTTTATAAATAAATACATAAACATATTATAAATTAAATTTTATTTTCTTCTAAATTTGGTAGGAAGATTTTTATATTATAATAATTGAGAAAAAATTAGCAAAAAGTATCTTCCTTTTTCACCATAAATATTTATTTACAGCACATGTTGACGTTTCGGGGCTGTTTCCCCATTCTCAAAACCTGTACATTTTTATATCTATTAACATTTAATAATCAGAACACTAGTTTAATAATTTAGATAAAATAAATTAAGTATAACTTACATAAATAATTTTTCAATCGTATGATTGATCGTCTTTTAATAAATATTATAACAAATATATCAATGTCATATGCTTAAAATACACCGTTGTACTTTTTATATATGTCAGCTCATACTTGTCCATTTCTAATTGATTAAAGCCTGCTGGACTCTGTCCTCTATATTTCCACCCTGTTAATACTAAATCCCTTGTCCCCCAGCTGATTGTGATAATTATGTAATTATTACTTCACTATTGTTGAATAAAATCTTTTTATTTTATTTAATATGTCCATGTAATGGGTTCATAAGTTTTTCGTATCTGTTTTATAATTAACTGTAATTTTATTGTTTTTTGTTATGTGTATGGCCTCCAATAATTTTCTATTTTTCGTATTACTTTCCATGTCTAATATATTGTTTTTTTCAAAATTAAATTTGTGTTGTAGTTTGATACTATAGAATGCTAGTGCTGATGTGTTGATGTTTTTTATATTTTTACAATTTGATATATGTTGCTTTAACCTGGTCTTTAGTTTTTTTGAAGTAAAAAAAAAAGTTTCACCAATGTATACTTTTTCACAATCCATGCAATCAATTTTGTAAATGACATTTTGTTTTTCATAATTATCTATTCTATCTTTCATATTACTTAAATATTTATTAAGTTTGTTACTATTATATAATCTTAATTTTATGTTATTCAGATCATATTTTTTTAGAGTCTTTTTTGTCTGTTAATCCTGGGATGAATGACATTTTATAATATTGCCTCTATTGATATCCACAATTCTTTTTATTTGAAATTGTATTATTCCCATTGTCATCACTCGTTGTTTTACTTAGGTTAATCGAGTTTTGATCATGATTATTATTTCCATTGGTCTTTACATTTTCATTAAAAAAATTTTGTTTTCTATTTTGTTATATTAAAGTTGTTGTTTATTTTTATTTTTGTTAACCCATTACATGGACATATTAAATAAAATAAAAAGATTTTAATTAACAATACTGAAGTGATACTTACATAATTATCACAATCAGCTGGGGGACAAGGGATTTAGTATTAACAGGGTGAAAATATAGAGGACAGAGTCCAGCAGCCTTTAGTCAATTAGAAATGGACAAGTATGAGCTGACATATATAAAAAGTATAACTGTGAATTTTAAGCATATGACATTGATATATTTGTTATAATATTTATTAAAAGACGATCATAAAAATTATTTATGCAAGTTATACTTAATTTATTTTATCTAAATTATTAAACTAGTGTTCTGATTATTAAATATTAATAGATATAAAAATGTACAGGTTTTGAGAATGGGGAAACAGCCCTGAAACATCAACATGTGCTGTAAATAAATATTTATGGTGAAAAAGGACGATATTTTTTGCTAATTTTTTGTCAATTATAATATAAATATCTTCCAACCAAATTTAGAAGAAAATAACATTATAAGTAATGATTAAGTAGCAACATATC
Source organism: Aelia acuminata (assembly GCA_911387785.2). Taxonomy (NCBI): domain Eukaryota; kingdom Metazoa; phylum Arthropoda; class Insecta; order Hemiptera; family Pentatomidae; genus Aelia; species Aelia acuminata. The sequence goes on along the minus strand of OU426978.1, from coordinate 109,901,802 downwards.
CTCCTTTTTTAACAACAACTATTTATTTTTTATTCCACAACATAGTTGACGTTTCGGGGTTGTGTCCCCATTCTCAAAACCTGTACATTGATTTATTTTTATTGACATTCAATGATCCAATCTGTTATCCCAGGGAGATAATTTTAGTTTAGATGTGCACAATAAAGATAGAGACATAATTAAAGTGATTATAGGTGTGGAAAAAATATTGGAAAATGTTGAAATTTCACATAACCATAGGAATGCTACTAGAAACAGAATATGCTCATTAATTAATAACTATGTGTCAGATAAGAAAAATAAAAAAATTAATTCCCCAATAAACATGTAGATCAATAAAGATATCAAATTATTGTCTGAATGAAAATAAGAACATTATAATAATTAAATCAGACAAAACCAAAACGTTAGCAATTTTGTACAAAAAAAAAAAAAAAAAAATAGAATATGATGAAAAGATGCAAAAATTGTTAGATGATAAAAACATGAAATTGTGAAATTGTAAAAAACAATACCCCAATTATGGATAAAACAAATTTCTTGGAGGGAATTAGTTTGTGCACCAGGTTTAATTATTTCAAATATAAAAACAATATCTATAAACAACTGGGGGTGGGGACGGGGAATGGGATCAACGCTGTCTGTTGATGACAATATCATCACCAATCAATAAAATAACTTATGAACCTGTGATAATCAAAAAATATATAGATGATTTATTTTTTAATTGTAAAGAAGAACCAAGGTGAAGAAATTTTGAAAATATTTAATGATTATAATAATAGACTAAAATTTACAATGGAAAGAGCAATGAACAATAAAATCAGATTTTTGGATATAGAAGTGTGCATAAAAAACAGCAAAATACTCACATAATGGGAAAAAAAAGTAATAGAATGCTAAATTATTTCTCTTATCATCCCATACTACAAATAATTAATACGGCAAAAAACTTCATACTCAGATCTATAAAATTGACAGATGAAGAATTTATGAAAACAATAAAAACTGAGGTATATGATATACTAAAAGAAAACTTTTACCCTATGAAATTAATTAATAAATTATGGTATAGCATAAATAATAAAAAACAAACAGAAATAGAACATAAGATAAACAAAAATTCCAAGAAACAAATAAAAAATGAAAAAAACAATAGTAGAAAACACAAATAAAAATAAGCAACAACTGATCACATAGTTTTTTAATGAAAAGGTAATAACCAATGAAGATAATTATCAACATCAAGGCTCGATTAAGCAAAGTACATAATACGTAATATAATTTTGAATAAAAAGAATAGTGAATATCAATATAATCAATTTTATAGAATGTCATTCATCCCGGGATTAACAGACATTATAAAAAAGACTCTAAAAAAATATGATCTAAATAACATAAAATTCAGATTATATAATAGTAACAAACTTAATAAATATTTATGTAATATGAAAGATAGGATAGATAATTATGAAAAGCAAAATGTTATATACAAAATTGATTGCATGGATTGTGAAAAAATATACATTGGAGAGACATCAAAAAAACTAAAGACCAGGTTAGAGTAACAAATATCTAACAGTAAAAATTTAAAAAACATCAACACATCAGCAGTAGCAATTACAACATAAATTCAATTTTGATAAAGCCAAAATATTAGACATAGAAAGTAGTACAAGAAATATAAAATTACTGGAAGCTATACATATGACAAAAAACAATAAATTCACAGTCAATTATAAAACGGATACAAAAAACTTATGCACCCATTATATGGAAATATTAAATAAAATAAAAAGATTCTAATCAACAATAGTGAAATAATAAATACAAAAAACATAATTATCACAATCAGCTAGGGGACAAGGGAATTAGTGTTAACAGATAAACAGTGCTACCACGTTTTTCCTCCAAACGGGGTGAGCAATCTATTACCCAGATAATAACCCAATCGCGACGCCAGGGTTCTACTGAATAAGTAAAACTATTTAAATATGAAAATAAATCCAAAATAAAAAAAAATAAAACGGGCGCCACACTATTTGTTTATGGAAAATAGTGAAATCCACGAATTATAAAAAAAATAAATGGAATAAAAATATATAAACAATTAAATATACACAGAAGGAGGAAAAGGAAAAAAAGAATGAAAATATTGATATAATTAAATTTAAAAAGAATAGTTTGGTGCGATCAAACCAAAGAATCAAAGAAATCAAAGTGTGCTATTGAGTGAACTAATTGGTGAAAAGAAAATTAATCCATAATTAAAAAGAAAATTAATGATAAAGTTAAATTAATTTCGTTAAGGTTTATATATTTATTATTTATGTAATAATTATTATTAATATGAATATTAAAATTAATTTAATTAATATGAATGTCAGGCAACAACACAAACAAAAAAAAAAAATAATAATTTCTCAATAGAAAAAAAAAGTACCATCAAACACCCGGATTTGAACCATTAACCTTAACAACGTAAATCTAGCGCACTATGCACTAGGCTAACATGTTTCATTACTTGAAACCGTGGTAACAGTTCAAGTTACCTATTGTCAGTATAATTCTATTATCAGAGTAACTAGGTTTACAGCTGAAATTATTTTACATTATTTATTTAAATCCTTTTAAAATGTTTTTATTCATTAATAATTAAAAAATAAAGAGTTACAAGCGAAATCACACTTAACCAAACTACAAACTAAATCAAATAAAATTAACCCCTTAATTTTCTAAAATTAACATACATAAAGAAATTAAAGGATGTAATACATGCATACAAAAAAAACAGAAAACCAAAAGAAATTTCATCTCCTCCTTTTACTGATTATTCAAGTAGAAACAAAAAAAAAGAGTCTGTACTTCCCAATTCTAGCAGGACTTCCAAGCCTCTCCTCTCCTCCGCCGCTGTTGCCTTCTTTTCCTCAAATCTCCCGATGGACTGGCATTCCTAGCTAGCTCCTTCCGGTAATCCACCGTCTGCACTCGCGTTTTGGGTGAATCAGAAGCAAAGGTCCATTCAAATTATCCGGTAAAACCGTGGAAATTTCTTTTAACCAAAACACACCATGTGCCCACGATACTGGCTAAGCTCACTTGTCTTTTCCTGCCGGCCACCACTCGGTCCCACACTATAACTCTCCTTTCGATAGTCGATTTTTCAAATCCATTATTTTTATTTAAAAAAAAATTAAATATTATCTATCATTAATTATTTACAATTAATTATATTACATGAACATAGAAAAACAAGTATTTCTATAATTCATATTAAATATATACCATTATTTTATTGAGACACCAGCTGCTCTGACTTATAAAAAAGAAATAATTTTTGTTTTGGTTTTGTTGCCATGACGAAATCTTTAAATTAAATTTAAATGCTTAACGAAAATTTAACCGTAACAACAGGGTGAAAATATAGAGGACAAAGTACATCAGCATTTAGTCAATTGGAAATGGACAAGTATGAGCTGACATATAGAAAATGTGTAAGGGTGTTTTTTAGCATATGACATTGATATTATAAAATTTATTAAAAGACTATGAATAATGCGATTGAGAAATTATGTATGTAAGTTATATTTATAAATAATTTATTTTTTGAAGAGAAAAGATTTGGAGCCGAGCTCTGTGGTGTAGTGGTTAGCATCTCCGCATGTTACGCGGGAGACCCTGGTTCGACTCCCGGCGGAGCCCAATCTTTTCTCTTCAAAAAATAAATTATTTAAAAATAATTTTAAAAAGGTGGTCACCCACAGATTAAGATTAGATTAATGTAAAAAAGTTATATTTAGTTTATTAATTTGTTATAATAGTAATTGGATCATTGAATGTTAATGAAAATAAATTAATGTACAGGTTTTGAGAATGGGGACACATCCCCGAAACGTCAACAATGTTGTGGAATAAAAAATAAATAGTTGTTAAAAAAGGAGGATATGTTGCTACTTAATCATTAATTATAAATTAAATAATAAATAAATTATAAGATACTACAATCTACTAAACCAGGCATATTTAATACAAGGACAGATAGGTTTACTCAAGAAGTCTTAGAACTTCCTGGAGCCCTCATGCAAAAAATCATTCAGAGAAAAAATGTAAAATTAGAAGACCCCACTTGGGGATATCGCTGTTCAAGAAACTACTCAAGTAGTTTATAATCCTAACCCTATCTGCCTGACCTATATAATTTTTGGAAATATCAGATTGATCAATTCAATTTCAGGAGATGGTAAGTGACAGAGTTGTGGAGCCAACGAGCAGTCCATGTGCCTCTATGGTAGTACTCTTAAAGAAGAAGAATGGAACTAGAAGAATGACCCGCTTCTGCATAATTAGGGACGCTTAACTACATGAAAAAGAAGGATAGCTACCCATTGCTAAGAATTAATTCTTAAAGGTGCCCTTACAGGAACTTGATTGTTTATAAATTTGGACTTGATACTGGCAAGTAGAGATGGACCCTGCCGATAGGGAAAAAACAGCATTTACCCCTGGATCAGGACTCTGGCAGTTAACAGTTTTACAACGCACCAGCAACCTTTGAAAACCTAATGGAGAACATCCTATGGGGCTTACCATGGAAGATCTGTCCTGTATATCTGGATGAGGTCATAGGGATTAGCGTTTGAAGAACACCTGTCTAATCTTGGAGAGGTCTTCAAGAGATAAAAAGTCATTAATTTGAGGCTCAACGCCAAAAACAAAGGTTTTTCAAACAAAGGTCACCTATTTGGTACACATCGTACGAGGAGAAGGTGTAGCTGTCGACCCAGTAAAAATTCAGGTACTTCAGCAATGGCCTACCCCTAAACAGCAGTTTCGAAGTTTACAGAGCTTTTGGAACAGGAACAGTCACAGTAATCAGAAAACTATTGCGGTATGGCTCCATAAAATACTGATTAGGCCTTACTTTTTATACATACTCTGTTACAGGAGATCAACATAGAAAATATGTTAATAGCCGGAAGTGAACCAAAAAAATCGATTACTCGCTGATCAGCAGACCAGGGACATAAAATTTTCCACTTTTTCTGAGAATCGCCCTGATAAAATAAAACCCATATTTAAATAACTTCTGGGGTTGGCAGTTCTGTTTCCATTGAATTTTTTAGGGTTAGATGTTCTGTTTCCATTGAATTCTTTTAGGTTTGGCAGTGCTGTTCCCATGGCATTGCTTACAGGGTTGGCAGTGCAGTTTCCATGGCATTTATTCAACAATATTCTCATCACATAAAAAATTGTTGTGACCACTGAATGGCACTGAACACCATTGATCAATCAAATACTGTCAAAAGCTTTTGCAGACGTTTATCCAGTCGTCCTTCAATGCGTTGAAAATTTACTATGCCCAATCCAACCCCTTTATACCTTGTCTTTTTCTAGTATAATCAATAGATATACAAGCTATTTAATTTTTGGGTACCTGCTTTTCCTTCACAAGAAAAGTTTTCTCTCCACTTTTGGCCAACAGCCAAGAATTTTGCAGATGGTGAAGCAATAATTGCTCTCAGGTTTTGACAGTGTATTGTTGAAACCGAGAACCCGTTCCTTGCTATCCTGAAATTGTGATAAAACCCCGCCTATTCCTTCTTCGCTGGTGTTGGTGTCAAGGATGAATTTGTCTTCAGGAACTGGCTGATCTCCGTGTAGTCCAATATTGGGGCCGAAGTCAACCATTTGCCTATAGGCGTTGAAGGCTTCTTTATAGGTCAACAACTTGAGTAATTGTTAATCTTTAAAGCAGCATTTAGGGTGCTTAAAGTAGGGCATTCCTTCTTAGATATATAAAAATCATGTATTTTTCTCCTTATCAAAGATTCTGTAAATGAATCAATATTAATCTTTGCGCTTTTCACTTTTCCTCTATTGTTGGTGTGGAAAAATTTAATTTTCCATCTGTCCTCAACATTTTCTGACCTATTTTCACTATTTTAATCACAGTATGTTTCGAAAACTGCGATATTTCACATACTACATCTAAAATATTGTAATCTAGTCTACGTATCTCCTTGTTTTTTGTTTTTTTTTAAGGTAGTCATGAATACGGAAAACCATTTCTCTAGCCTGCCTTCTGATCACTTAAGTAGATTTCCCCGTCACTTTCTTCTTTGGAGTCTCGTAACTGCATGAAGGAGTTGACATTTTAGGGGTTAGATTACAAAACATCAAACTAGCAAAAACGAAAAAAACACTAATATTAACAAGGAACACTTTGAAATAAAGCCAAAGCAAAAACTAAGAACGAAGTAAGGTACCCTAACTAACATAGTGCCTTTTTATTGGCCACTAAAATGACATCAAAAGTTCGCGCATGCGATTCCAAGGTGAATTACTTGAATTGTTGAGCTATACACACGTTATTCCTGCTCAAAGATGCACCTTCTTCAGTCAATCGACTCAGATCCTTCCCAATGTCCCCAAACTTCTTATCGATGGTAGGAGGAACAAAAGCTCAGGAAACTTCTAAGCTGCTGTTTAGGGATAGGCCATTGTTGGAGCACCTGAATTTTTGCTGGGTCAACAGGTACACCTTCTCCACATACGTTGTGTCCCAAATAGGTGACCTTTGTTTTAAAACATGATACTTGTTGGCGTCGAGCGTCAAATTAGTCTCTTTTTATCTCTTGAAGACATCATAATGACACACAATCATACAAAAAAAAGCAATGTGATTTTTTGATGATTTACCTATACCGAGTGCTATCCTATAGTGGGACACACTATGCGGTTAAGTGACCCTGCATAGCACTGAACGCATTAAGGTGACCGTAAGTTGGCCAATTCTCAACTGTTCAAGAATAGCTAGCTCCTCCCCACCGATGTTGACAACTTGACATTTTAGTTGAAAACCGTATGAGATCATAGTATACATGCTGATAATGACGTCTTCTTCTATGTCAGCTACTACAGCTGAGTATGAGACACAGTTTCAGCCTAAGGGTAGTTTTACCTTGGCTTCCCCAAATACTTTGGCTGCATCTCCTATAGCATTCCTCAGTTGCCTCCTGGAGAGTAATAACCTTTCTATATTCTATATATATTATTCTATACCTATTTTATATTATTCTATATCTATATATTATTAATCGGTATGTGTTCTGTGTTCCGAAATTGAAACTGTTCCAATTTTAATTTTACTTTTCTTTTATGGGAGGTTTCGTCACCTAATGCTGCGTTATCTTCAGTGCGATTTTAGAAGACTGTAGGATTGATTATGGTTTTTCTTTCAATTTCAATTCCTTTAAGTGTATAAGGGTCATTTTCTCAGAAAGGGCAAATCGCTGACCCCGAAGGATTCTGAGGCCCCCTCACCATTTTTATTCATTAAAACAACCTCTAATTGGGCTCTGTGACTTGCCCTGTCGACTACATAGGGTTTTACTCATATAACATTAAAAATTAAAGGTTGAATTTTGATATGACCAGTGGAAATCTCCTTCCCTCGCCATGTCACAACTCCAGTTTCCAAACTTTACGTTCGTCTACGAATTGACCATTGACTCTTTTTGAATTTTTTATAACCGTGGTGCTTTGCAAAACATCTCAAGATTAGAATTTGAGGTATGCGATATTTTTAAGAATGATAGGATAGTACACACAAGAGAGAAAAGACTTGTCCCCGGTATTTGGGGTTTTCCCCGCTTACGTAGTATTTTCTTGTTTTGGCAGTTTTAACCTTTATAGATAACTGCGGCTTCTGGCTAAAAGTAGGATTACGTCTCAGGTAACAACTCTTTTTGCCGACAAATGTTTTCAGTCACAGTGGAACCGTCAGGATAACAACGTAGGTACTGCAGCGGGAGGCGGCGGCATACAACCCGTGTCATTGTCCCGCCCTTAGCTACGTCGAAGGTAATTGTATCGAAATTTTTTCATTGCTTTCATCTTTTAGAGCAAGTTGATACGTTTCTGACGGTTATCGTTGTTTAAAAAAATGGCTGTATTTAAGTAGTGAACAGAGAGAAATGGATGGTCATACAATACAATATCGGGTGGTTTTCTTCCGCTCACGTGTACTCGGAGATTAATCGTATCTAAATGTTGTCGTTGCTTTTTACTTCTAAAGCTCATTGAAAAGTTTCGAACGGTCTATCATTTTGTCAAGAATCTGCTATATTTAAGTAGTAAACGAGAAAAACTAGATAGCCTCTCAAATTCTGATGTCATTATCCCGCCTCTACGGAATTGGAAAGTAATTGTATCTAAAATTTTTCGCTTCATATTACTTATAGAACTCGTTAGCGCGTTTCCAACGGTCTATCGTTTTGTCGAAAAGCAGCAGTATTTAAGTAGTAAACTAGAAAAAACTGGATGGTCATAAACATCAGGAGTCATTGTCCCGTCTGTCTCTACCCGAAAACTAATTGCATCTATATTTTCTCATTGCCTTATACATATAGAAGTCGTTGAGACGTTTCCGAGGGTCATTTATTTCAAAAGCATCTGTATTTAAGTAGTAAACGAGAAAAAACTGGATGGTCAAAAATTTGTGTAATGGCTGATGATGGCTTAGGATGTTTGTCAGTTATATTAAAAAAAAAAAATTAAAAAAACTCAAGAAAAAAATATATTTAAACGAACCCTCAGCACATTTCTTTTCCCGTCTTCCGATTTATTTTATTTTTTTTTTTTTTATTAATAATAAATGCACCCTGCTCTTGTATAACCTTGCATTGGAGTTTAACCAGTGCTATGTAAAGAGCATTCCTAAATATCTTCCAGACGTTAATTGACATTTTCAATTTCAAGAATTCCAAGTTCAGATTCGCTCTTTCTGGGAAAATGACCCATATACGAGTATGTTATCTTTTTTTTTTTTTTTTAAATATATTATATCTAAATTTAATTTTACCTATGAAGATTATTGATTTTTCATCTATTTTTGTAATTTTTACGAAGGCTTATTTTAAGTTCTTTTCGTTTTTTTTCTATCTGCATGTGTTGGGCAATAGAAACTTCAAATTAATTAGCTTATTTCTTTTTCCAAAAAAATCCATTTAGTACTTATGGGTGGCGAATGATATAAGTAATGGTCAAGGGGCTTTTCCGAGCCCTATTTTTCGCAATAGGCGATGTGCTGTTTTGTAGACGTGTTCCGGCTGATTCTCTTCCGACTCAAGAACTTTATATAGAATAACATTTTTTCTTATTAATTCTCTTCTGAGTATTTATATCTTCCTCTTGGCTCAAAAGTTTTTTTCAAGCATAGCTTGTTTGAGTTTGCTAGCTCATAGTTCCTCAAATATTTTTGAGATACTGCATCTTTGATTTGGATAAGTTCTTTTTCCATAGAAGTAGTCTCCTCTGTATTAAGTTTTATTTTAGCGATAATATCTTCAAGGGTAATAGAAGGTGCCATTGTATTGGTTACTAGGTATATACTCTTAAATAAATATAAAATCCTTTATAACAAAATATAGGAGAGTTAATTAACCAATGGATGGGGTAGGGAGAGGGGATGCCTCTGCAGACAGGATACAGGGTGGGCCAGACCCCCCTACCGTGCACCCCCCCCCCCACATCCCTATAAATTGCATATCGTTGTGTTCCTTGTGATAAAAGATTAAGAAAAAGCCAATGTTCCCAGAAAAAAAAGTGGCCGCACTAACCGAAAATGGCGTTCAAACATGGCGGAATGACGACTTTGATTTTAGTTAGTTTTTTGATTACTGACATTCACCATTATGCTTAATTTCGCCATAACTGGTATTTTATTAAAGCTAGATAGTTCTAGATTCAGAATAAATTAACAAACGTTCTAAAATAATTAGTCTTGACAACATAAAATACATTCAAAGTCAATTTTTTCAAGTCACTCGCGTAAAAGTTAAAATTCCAAGTTAATTTGTGATAAAACGGCCATCGTTAACGAAAAACACACTGAAATAAAACATCTGGAGCAATTATTCTTCTTTAAAAATCAGTGGTCAAAGTTCAAAATATATCAACTAGTTTCATAGAAAAAGGACGTACAAGGCGAAAAGGCGCCGGTGACTCGGGCGCATCCAGTCCTCTGCCACATAGTTCAGTTCTCATACATCATATAATTACAGCGGGTTTAGGATATTATTTTGAATGTATAATCGAGCCTATGTAACTGCAAGTTTTTAATTTATTAAATTACAGAAATAATTAATATATATATATATATATTTTTTTTTTATTTTTTTTTTATTTTATATAAATCTGATAAAAAATAAAGGATATAAATCTGATAAATAATAATGAATTAGTCGCAGATTGCACATTATCTAAACCTCACTTATATTGACATAAACTGGTTATCTTGAAATTAAATAATAATGTTCTAATTGTAGTAGTAGGGTTACAGACACTGGCTTCTGATCATTCGTGAAATTTGAAATAAATGCATTTTTGCAAAGTATTGATTGTTTACAGATTTAAAAACAACCCAAATAAAAAAGATAAATAAGAAGTTCTGTTTGTTCGTTCATATGTAGAAATTATTCGTAATACAATTTAGGAAGTATATACATAACACAATTTATTACTAGCTCACAACAATTAATGAATTAACAGTTACACGATGTGTGTTTGTGAATATATATATACATATTATGATTAGTTTAAAATTAAACCACTACTGGAGAGGAAAACCAATTAAAACATGTAAGTATTCATGCAGCTAATGGTCTATAATCCACGAAGTTGTGGCCTTTTTCGGTTGCTGGCATATAACTACACATCAAAAAGTTTACTTTCTCTTTTTTTCGAAAAAAGGGTATACTAATATTAATAAAACGAATAATTTGAAGTTGAAATCGGATTAGTTATTTAGCCAAATTCGAACATGAAAGATCGGTAATTTTTATCACTTTGGTGAAAACTCATGTTCCAACGCCTATAACTCGACAATATGTACTCTAAATGAAAAAAGTTACAGATAAACGTTTTAGGACATTAAATTTAGCATCAAATAAGCCCATTTATTTTAAAATTAACTTATTACTGCGTAGAGATACAAATGGAAAAGTGAAAGTATTTGTAGCGCTTACTTCATTCTTTTAACTACATCTTCATTCCTTCATATATCTACATGACAAAAAGTTTACTTTCTCCTTTTTTCGAAAAAAGGGTATACTAATACAAACAAAATGAAATATTTGGAATGGAAATCGGATTAGGTATTTAGGCAAATTCGAACTTGAAAGATCGGTAATTTTTACCATTTTGGTAGAAACTCATGTTCCAACGCCTACAACTTGACAATATGTACTCTAAATGAAAAATGTTACGTATACAAGTTATAGAACATTAAATTTAGCATAAAATAAGCCCACCTAAATAGTTAGTTCTGTGAATATTATATCATATCCCCTTAGGTTTCACAAAAAGAAGGAATCAAGTGCTACGAATACTTTCACGTTTCCATTTGTATCTCTACTTCGTAATAAGTTAATTTAAAAATAAATGGGCTTGTTTCATGCTAAATTTAATGTCCTAAAACTTGTATATGTAACATTTTTCATTTAGAGTACATATTGTCGAGTTATAGGCGTTGGAACATGAGTTTCTACCAAAATGGTAAAAATTACCGATCTTTGATGTCCGAATTTGGCTAAATAACTAATCCGATTTCCACTCCAAATATTTCATTTTATTTGTATTAGTATACCCTTTTATTCGAAAAAAGGAGAAAGTAAACTTTTTGACATGTAGATATATGAAGGAATGAAGATGTAGTTAAAAGAATGAAGTAAGCGCTACAAATACTTTTACTTTTTCATTTGTATCTCTGCGCAGGAATAAGTTAATTTTAAAATAAATGGGCTTATTTGATGATAAATTTAATGTCCTAAAACTTTTATTTGTAACATTTTTCATTTAGAGTACATATTGTCGAGTTATAGGCGTTGGAACATGAGTTTTCACCAAAGTGATAAAAATTACCGATCTTTCATGTTCGAATTTGGCTAAATAACTAATCCGATTTCAACTTCAAATTATTCGTTTTATTTATATTAGTATACCCTTTTTTCGAAAAAAAGAGAAAGTAAACTTTTTGATGTGTAGTTATATGCCAGCAACCGAAAAAGGCCACAACTTCGTGGATTATAGACCATTAGCTGCATGAATACTTACATGTTTTAATTGGTTTTCCTCTCCAGTAGTGGTTTAATTTTAAACTAATCATAATATGTATATATATATATATATATTCACAAACACACATCGTGTAACTGTTAATTCATTAATTGTTGTGAGCTAGTAATAAATTGTGTTATGTATATACTTCCTAAATTGTATTACGAATAATTTCTACATATGAACGAACAAACAGAACTTCTTATTTATCTTTTTTATTTGGGTTGTTTTTAAATCTGTAAACAATCAATACTTTGCAAAAATGCATTTATTTCAAATTTCACGAATGATCAGAAGCCAGTGTCTGTAACCCTACTACTACAATTAGAACATTATTATTTAATTTTAAGATAACCAGTTTATGTCAATATAAGTGAGGTTTAGATAATGTGCAATCTGCGACTAATTCATTATTATTTATCAGATTTATATCCTTTATTTTTTATCAGATTTATATAAAAAAAAAAAAATAATAAAAAATAAAAAAAAATATATATATATTAATTATTTCTGTAATTTAATAAATTAAAAACTTGCAGTTACATAGGCTCGATTATACATTCAAAATAATATCCTAAACCCGCTGTAATTATATGATGTATGAGAACTGAACGATGTGGCAGAGGACTGGATGCGCCCGAGTCACCGGCGCCTTTTCGCCTTGTACATCCTTTTTCTATGAAACTAGTTGATATATTTTGAACTTTGACCACTGATTTTTAAAGAAGAATAATTGTTCCAGATGTTTTATTTCAGGGTGTTTTTCGTTAACGATGGCCGTTTTATCACAAATTAACTTGGAATTTTAACTTTTACGCGAGTGACTTGAAAAAATTGACTTTGAATGTATTTTATGTTGTCAAGACTAATTATTTTAGAACGTTTGTTAATTTATTCTGAATCTAGAACTATCTAGCTTTAATAAAATACCAGTTATGGCGAAATTAAGCATAATGGTGAATGTCAGTAATCAAAAAACTAACTAAAATCAAAGTCGTCATTCCGCCATGTTTGAACGCCATTTTCGGTTAGTGCGGCCACTTTTTTTTCTGGGAACATTGGCTTTTTCTTAATCTTTTATCACAAGGAACACAACGATATGCAATTTATAGGGATGTGGGGGGGGGGGGGGGTGCACGGTAGGGGGGTCTGTCCCACGTACTAGGATAGATTATGATTACCCCCACACTGTTTATCTCTGTACAATCTTACCTTTACATCAGGGGATGGTGTCTTTATACAGATTTTTTTTTTTTTAACTAAAAAAAAAAAAAATCTTAAAAATAAAATTAACTTACTTATACTGATAAGAATGGAAAACAGGCACAGAGCTGATGTGAATGGTTTCAAGGCCTAAGCCAGACTTTGCTAAAGTATTCTCACAATCAGTAATGTGAACGAAGCTTTTATACATCTTGATCAACTTTTGACTATCATGGAATAATTTGATCCCAATGGAAAGCGTATTTCTATATGAAGCATAGTTTTATAGTATGTGTTAAGAGCAATAGAAGAATTATATTTGGTTTATCTGGAGTAACTAGCATATCTTATCATTGCTAGTAATGAGGTATTGTTAAATATAAAATATGAAAAAATTAAATATTCTACAAAGGAGATAGGAAAATTTCAATATCCAGTAAAAAGCATATCAATACATGAAGATGTACAATCTTTCCAAAGCGTGATTTACAGTATACCTTTGAAAATAACATGCCATTGTTGTATTGAATAATTGTACAACTTTTTGCATAAGTTCAGTAAAAATATATTAAATAACTGACCTGACAACGTTGAGGATATCAATAATAGCCTCTAATGTTTCCCTGTCTTCAACTTCCCTACCAGTATAATAATCAATACTCGAAAGGTAAGGTGCCGCCTTGTGAACAGCACGCAATTCGAGGAGGTATAAGAAGTAGAGGTTACGCAACCAACTTGGCCCTTCTCCCTATTAACAGAGACCATTATTACACTTCTAAAGAGCACTTATCAGGAACTCAAAAATATTTAGAGTAAAGAGTGATTGTAGTTTATTCTTAATAATAGAATATTTTACAGAACAACCAGTATAAAAACAGAATGTGAAATGTTTGCACATTTTTTATTTGCTACTAAATAATTCAAAACCGATCCTTCTTTACAGAAAAGCTTGTTTGCACCTTCAAAAGAAAAATCGAGTCAAGAGGATGCTAAAGCATTCTTTTATGGATAAGAACTATTAGTCTAGGAACTGAGAAGGGAATTAGAAGAGCTGGATCAGGATACTACAGGCCCTAAAGCAACATTGTTAGTGTGTTTATGTAAGAATAATTAAATCAGGAAGTAGATCCTGAAACAGTAGAGTTTGAAAATAGCTCTTTAAAGGCTGGGTTTGATAATTTGAGATGAATGACAAGTTGGCTATTTTCCCAGTTAGCTCATCTCAGTGGGAAGATAACTGACCTAAAGTCAAGCTTGTCGGCTGAGATTAATGACAAGCTGACCAGTGTGGTGATTTGAATGGGTTGAAAGATAGGTTGACCAAACTATCTTGCGAAATGTCAGTCCAAGGTTGATGAGCGAGAAAGGGCTAACACTCTCCAGGTGGTGATTAAGGACCGCTACAGAAGATGCAGCCAAGGTATTTGGGGAAAGCCGAGGCAAAGATACAGTTAGGCTCTAGTGGCTGACATAGAAGAGGATATTATTCTTGACATGGACATAATGAACTCATAGTTTCCAATTGGACTAAATTGAAAATAGTCGATAAGGAGGAGCTATTCTTCTTAAGTCGAGAATTGGCCTGCTTGGAAGTCACTTTTTTTTTCCTTTGCGGAAATATGCACCGCGACCCCCAAGGGTCTATTGTGCACCCATGTTTATGTCTTAGTCTTAAATTATTATTTTTAGAGCATCAGTAAGTTTTAATAGGCTTCTTGGTTTGACTAGATCATTAGAACCTGGATCAATTATATTCTCCTGGCCAAAGATTCTAAATCTTAGTCAAGGAATTGATCACACCAACAGATACTGTGATAAGTTGTTTCATTCTCTTTGGCATAGAACTCTGGGTGACTCTGCTAGCTTGTGTTTATTGAGTTTAAAGTATTACGTATAGATCGCTATTATTTTTTGTTGATTTAGTTGTATGATTTCTTATTGCTCCAATAGCTGCTTGGCTGTCAGTGAAAATGGTTATGCTTTTATTGGTTATCCTTTCAGTCGGTATCTCTAAAGTGCACAGGCAAATAGCAAGTACATCTGATTGGAAAACTGAGGCCTATTTTCCCAGTGAGATTGAAATACCATCATTTCTCCAGATCCCCACGCGAGGTCCTATTTGGTAAGCGAGCCATCTGTTTACCAGTTATTCCTTTGTGAGGTTTGGGTGGTTCCATTTTATTAATTATGGTTTGATATTTGATGTCTAAGATTCACGAACTTTTAAGTCAGAGTGCATGGCGAGCACCCGAAAATATATCCCAGTGTCCTCCCACAGTGTTTATTATGGAAGAGATGTTTTGCTTCACAATCCTACAAGATGATTTCATACCTTGGGCCTCCACCTCTATCTGCAGTGATGCTAGATTTAGCATTGCTTCCATTCTAGTTGTTGGAGAGGTTCTCGTTGCTCCTTTCATCATGAGACATGCTATTTCTAGGCATGCATTCTGTAGTTTACCTAACAGAATTTTATTCTTCCTGACTCCTGCTTTGTGCCACCAAACTAGGGCCGAGTATAAAATCATTAATCTTATTGCTGTTATATACAGCCAATAATCCCTTTTTGGTTTTAGTCCTGCCCATTTTTTACCTATTGCTCTTTTGCAGGCCCATAGACATTTTAGGACTTTTTTGGTCGTATTTTAAGGATAATGTAGTCGTATTCTGTTTGTTTGGACCAATTTAGTTTTAGTCGAGTATAACACCCAGAAGTCAGCCAGTAGGCCTTCCCCGAATACTTGGCTGCATCTTCTGTAGCGGCCCTCAATCGCCACCTAGACGCCGTCAACCTTGGACAGACGATAGTCTTTGCAGCCCTGATGTCTAGCATCACTGATGATTCAGTCCACATATTAACTGCTGGCTCAATATCCCAAAGAGGCTACCACTACAAGGGGAAGGAGCAATGCAACTGATCTTACCTGGTAAGTCGGTCAGCTTGTCATTCATTTGGCAACACAGTTTGGTCAACCTATAACTTAACCCATTCAAACACAACGCTGGTCAGCTGGTCATTTATCTTAACCGAAAAGCTTGACTTTAGGACAGTTATCTTCTCCTCGAGCTCAGCTCACTACTTAATTATTTAAATAAGATTGATTGTAAAGTGAGGAACGGCTGCTTGTCATGAACTGCAGATTAATAATATTTTTTTTCTCCTTTATTTAATAATTTTTATATAGTAAGAATTGTATGAGCAACACATTTAATCATATAATGGGAGCATGTGGTTAGGTTAGTCAACTCCCTCTCTTCTAGGGTTACTAGGGAAAGGAAAAAAGAAAAAACACACACACACACATATTTCTGTTGAAAGCCGAAAGTCAAAATTTTTGATTATCGCATTACTTTCCCTTACTATTCATTTCATAAATAGGAAAGTGAATATAGTGAACATATATAGTGAATATAACCCGCAGGGGCTAGTCCAAGGGCCAGACTAGTGGGGTACAACGCTCCCCCGGGCTCCCGAGTTCAGTACACGGTACTCTTACATGCCATAACAGTACACTATACATTTACTCTTCACATAAGGTCATATACAGTACTCACCTCAGGGCTACCTTCCCTGGGAAGACCCACGGTTGGGGTATAGCCTAATCCCCAGTTGTCCCGAGGATACGGGGCCTCTTCAACTGGGCTAATCACCCGTTGGAAGGAATATTTGATTCAAAGAACATTAAGTTGCCTCGGATCAGGACTGACACAACGGTTACGACGCGGCGCTCGAAAGGACATAAGAATAGGAACATGGAACATTAAGACTTTAACCGGCAAAGAGGTCGAAATAGTGGAGGAGATGGAGTCCTACAGGGTCGACATCCTTGGAATCGGCGAGGTAAAGAAGAAAGGGCAAGGAGAATTGAGGCTAGACAAGGGCTATGTACTCATATATTCTGGAGTGCCAGCTGGACTGCGGGCCAAGGAGGGGGTTGGCGTGATAATGACGGAAAGAATGTTTGATAAAGTAGAAGACTGGGAACCCATATCTTCAAGAATAATTGTGGTAAACATGGAACTCTCTATAGGTAAAGTAACTATCATACAAGTTTACGCCCCAACAGAGGATGCCGATGTTCTAGATAAAGAACAGTTTTATACAGATCTCGAGAGAGAAATCATGAGGGGACAAAATCGGAACAGAGTTATTATTATAATGGGTGACCTAAATGCAAGGACTGGAAGAGACCATGTTACATCACACGGTGCTATGGGACTACATGGAGGAGAACATACCAGGAACAGAAACGGTCAAAGACTCATAGAACTCTGCATTGATTATGATCTCCTTATTGGCAACTCCATGTCCCCACATAAACCAGTACATAAGATAACATTTTCTGCAGAGGAGAGAAACGCTAATAGCATTATAGATTATTTTCTATACAGCAGAAATATAAGAAGATATTTTAAAGATGTTAAAGTCAATAGAGGGGCAGAAATTGGGTCAGACCATTATCTCTTGATTGCAGACACTCAAATTCTCCAACCTAGGAAGGAACAAAAGAGGAAATACTATAAAATAGATATAGCAAAGCTGCAGACACCAGAGAAGAAAAAAGAGTATGCAGAACTCCTGACTCAGAAACTCCAGATGTGCACTAAGGAAGGAAACGTGGATAGCATGTGGGAAGAAATCAAAAAAGCTATCCTAGAGACGGCAGAAACTGTATGTGGAACAGCAGCAATCTCCGCTAAAACAAAAAGAACAAAGTGGTGGAGCGACAGAGTAAAAGCAGCAATAGCAAGGAAAAAGCTGGCTTGGAAAGCATACAATAGGACTAAGAGTGCAGTGGACTGGGAATTCTACGTCAGGTGAAGGAATGAAGCTAAACAAGTTGTAAGAGTGGCAAAGAAGAAGAGCTGGGAGCAATTTGGCCAGAGCCTAGAAAATGACTACAAGGAAAATATTAAAGTTTTCTGGAAAACTATTAAGGCGTTGAAAGGGAAGACGAATAAGCCCATGAGAAATATAAAGGACGAAAGAGGAATACTGGTTAGTAGAGACGAAGAAATTTTGAAGAGATGGAACCGTTATTACAGTGAGGTGTTTTCCGGTGTTAACGAGGGGACAGCTGACGAAGATTAGGGCAAATGATGAAGATGATATAATTTGGGAAGAGGATGTGGAAAGGGCTATAGAAAAGCTGAAGACTGGCAAAGCAGCAGGGAGAGATGGTATCGCTCCAGAGCTAATTAAATTTGGAGGACCAGAACTGCAGAAACACCTGCAGGATCTGTTCCAAGCAGCTTTTTCTCAAAAAACTGTTCTCAAGGAGTGGGAGTATAACATTCTCATTCCTATACACAAGAAAGGAAGCTCTAGCGACTGCAGGAATTACAGGCCTATATGCCTCTCCCAGGTGGTTTACAAGCTCTACACATCCATTCTAGAATGTAAGCTGAGGATAATCGTGGAAGAAAACCTTGAGGAGGAGCAGGCAGCATTCAGACCACAGCGCCAGACCCAGGACCACATATTCTCTCTCAGGACTATTATTGAAAAGTCATGGGAACGAGGGAAAAGTATGTTTCTGGGTTTCCTAGATATCAAGGCAGCATTCGATTCAGTCCCTAGACATGAAATATGGGCAGCTCTAGCCGCTAAAAATGTCCCCAGTGCACTAATAGATGCAATAAAATCCACATATCGCCAAACTAAAGGCATAATAAGAATAAACGGAAGAGAATCCGAAGCCTTCGATATGAATAAAGGAATAAAACAGGGAGACAGCCTTAGCCCTCTACTATTTATCATATTTATGGACGAGATCCTAAAAATATGCAAGCGAAGAACAGCGCGGACAGTTGTGGGGAAGTGGAATATGAGGACGGTACTTGCTCAAGCGATGGTTTTTGCTGACGATATTGTCCTCATAGCAGATTCAAAAGAAAACCTGCAGCAAGCAATCATAGAGTGGGAAGCTGAGCTGGAGAGAAAGGGGATGATGCTCAATGCAAGTAAGAGCAAGGTGATGCATATAGGCCGAGATGTTGAGAATGTGGAGATCCGATGTAGAGGAGAAACCTTAGAGATGGCAGAGGAATATACCTACCTTGGAACTGTCATCAGCAGGAATGGAAAGATTGATGGTGAGGTTTCCAACCGGATCAGGAAGGCGAACAATGTTTACTATCACCTATGCAACACAGTTGCAGGAAAAAGGGAGATGGATAACAACTGCAATTTGAAGCTGCAAATCTTCAAGGCCATATTCTGTAAACCTTCAAGGCCGACTCTACTCTATGGAAGCGAAAGCTGGGTCCCACTGGACAAGCACTGGAGCAGAGTAACAGCCGCAGAAATGAGGTACTTGAGGAGAGTGGCTGGCCGAACCAGGAGAGATATGGTCCGAAATCAACGAATACGTGAGGACCTGGGAGTATCATCTGTAAGGGATATCATTGAAAAGAGGCAGCTGAAATGGTTTGGCCACCTTTGCCGTATGGAAGAGGACCGGGACCCAAGGAAGTACTTCGAAGCTAGGCCAACTGGAAGACGTCCCCGGGGCAGACCTAGACTAACGTGGACAGATCACATCACCAGGCTAGGACAGAAAAGAGGACGAGGCCTTAATGCCATGAAGGCGCTGGCTATGGATCAGGGTGCATGGCTGGCTTGGACTGAGGCGCCTCCATGCTGAAAGGCACATAGGAGGAAGAAGAAGAAGAAGAAGAAGTGAATATAAAAGTGTAGCCAGTTTTGAACAAAGTATCGCCCAAATGGATCTCCTCTCACTCCTAAAACTGAAGAAACCTTTTCCAGGAGATTTAGTGCACTCTTTGAAGGAATGCAATCAAAATGTCAACGATTTTTGCTCAAATATTGTCTTGGAGAGCTTCCTGAGTCTGGTATTCCCAAAGGAAAATATTGCAAGAGTCCTAATTATGAGAGCATGCTGCCCAGTTATAAGCCTTCTTAGGAAGATGAGGCGAACAGGAATTGTAATGCAAAAAGTCCCTTGCTGTGGTAACATCATATTTAAATCCATCTTATGGCCCCATCCATTTCGTTTGAGTACCCAGAGGATCGAACAGGCAGAAGACAAAATAGATTTGTCATTGTGACTTAAAAAGCATTGAATGTAAAATTTCAACACCTCCTTTCAAATAACACTACCTTCAACCTTCTAGGACCCTTAGGGAGGGAACAGTGACTGTCAAATCCACCTGCAACACCCTGTATTTCCATATTTAAATCTGAACAATATTAGACAATAAACTAAAAAGGAAAAATACCTTAGTTTTTTCAGGTCCAAATCTGTTTTTGAATTCATCCAAGTTTCTTCCCCACCGTCCGCCTTCTCCTTTGCCATCAAAACTCAATTTTTCTATAAAATAAAATAAAAATTTTAGAGTGGGAAAAATAAGTTGATATAAAATTTAAATAAATGAGGCATGTAAATCGAAAAGGGTGTAAGTGCGAAAAATTGGGAAATAAATTAAATTCATAAACTATGTACGTCTCACAGTTTTACAATAAGAAACACTGTAAGTGCCACAGCGAGGAGCATTATGATACCACTTAATATTGATACTTCTTTCGATACGATACTTTTTCCTAAAGTATCTATACTCGATATTATTGGACATAAGGTATAGACACTAAGAAAAGATGAGACCATTAGCCATCACAGATGGAATGTGAGATGGAACAAACTAACATTAAAATTATTTAGCAATAACGTATTCATCTCATGATTGATGATATTTTTTCTTATTTTGAAAACCAAATTTCTGCTCATTAGCTGTTTTTTTTTCTTTCTCGAAATCAATAATTTGGCATGCTGCCTTATATATGACATATAAAACATTATGTAACATATAAAATATTATATAACATATAAAAAAAAAGAAAATTATTAATTTTCCTCAATTTTATAGGCAACCATTAAATTTTAACAGATATAAAAAGAGTTTGGAACCATTATTAGAATAATACAGTAATTTAGAAATAGCAATCAGAAAACTGAAATCTATATCAGAAAAATGTAGACCAGCAAGAATCAAAAATATTAGGGCTGGTCAAAATAACCCTAGCTGCATATTCCATGGGTACTGCTAATACTTATTTTTGTTTGCTATTCTCCTATGGTATTATGTATTACAATTATGGCAAACCACGAAAGTCTTCAGGAATTTCCCATTCATTATTTTTTATTTTAACATTTTTTGTAAATAAGTATATCGTGAATTGGTAAATATTATATAATATATATGTTCCAAAGGAAATATTATATATGTCCAATATATAACTATATATTATAATAATACATGGGAAATTGATAGAAGGAATATTAACGGTTCATAGAAAATTGGACTTAGCTTTTGATATTTAGTGAGACATGTGTTTCCAGAAATTGACGAATATGATTATCTATGATTGTTCAAGCAAAAACCACCTTAAATTTCATTCAAAATCTATTATGGAACTAAAGTTTTAAAAAATCTGGTGCGATGCGCGCAACACACAACTTTCACTTACCAACTTAGATTAGAAATCGACATGTTTTTTTAATTGCCATTTCTATAAATAATATAAAAAAGATGACTTGATTTTGATTAAAAATGATTAATTTAATCAAAATCATTAAAGCCGTTTTTGAGATATTCCAAAAAAATGTAAAAATTGGAAAAAAAGTTATGAAATAAAGAGCCCCCTGCATTTGATCAATGTTGATGAAATTTTGTCTGTCACATTGTGAGCATATACATACACCAAATATCCAGTCTGATCAAAATCATTACAGCCGTTGTTGAGTAAATAAAAAAACACACGAACATAAGAAAAAGTTTATTAAATGAAGTACCCCCTCCGTTTCACCAATATTGATGAAATTTCGGCTGTCGCATCGGGGGCATATACATACATCAAATATTATCATACATAAATATCATCAAATACATAAATATCAAAGCCGTTTTTGAGTAAATAAAAAAAAACGTAAAGATTAGATAAAATTCCTAAAGTGAAGTACCCCCTCCGTGTCACCAATTTTGATGAAATTTCGGCTATTGCATCGCGGGCATATACATACATCAAATACCCAGTTTGATCAAAATCGTGAAAGCCGTTTTTGAGTAAATAAAAAAAAAACACGTGAACATAAGACACAATTTATTAAGTAAAGTACCCCCTCCAATTAATCATTTTTGATGAAATTTTGACTTTCATATCGCAGGCACATACATGTATCAAATATCAAGTTTAATCAAAATCGTTAGAGCCGTTTTTGAGAAAATCGAAAAAAACGTAAAAATTAGATAAAATTCTTTAACACGTTCACGCCGGCGTGGGCCACCGGTGGCCCGCACTAGACTAGTGCATCGGACACTTTAGTCAATCACTAAACTTTCCACGACGATGTATCACGAGGTAGGACTGTATTGTTTATTTTATTAATGTTGGATTGTCAATATTGCATAATGCCCAGGAATAACTCCCGTCCGATAGACAGATAATAATTAAGGTTAGCCGCCAATGTGCGAGGAGCATGAATTACAGTCCCGGCGTGAACGTGTTAAGTAAAGTACCCCCTTCGATTGACCAATTTTGATGAAATTTTTGCTGTCACATCGCGGGAATATCCATACACCAAATACGTAATTTCAGGTTCGTACGGATTATAGTTTTTGAGTTAGTCTGTTCAAGTAACTAAGTAGTCTGAGTATAAATAAAAGTAAACTTATAAAAGTATAACTAAAAGATACCGGAGAGGATCATATTCCAAATGAAATTTCCAAGTGCCTCAATTCATCTTGGATAGACTTTTTATTACGGTTTTTTAATCGGGTTATTCATGCTGAATCTCCTTCTAATGCGTGGTCTGTGATTAGAATGAAGTTGATCCATAAAGGTGATATGATGGACCCATACAACTACAGGGGCGTTGCGATCTTTAACACTATCACCAAAATATTCACAATATTCTTCATATGAGACTATATGACTGGGTAGAATCAGGGAGTATTGTACCTGAGGAGCAATTGGGGTTTCGAAAGGGGAGGGGTGTCGTGACTGTGTGTTTACCTTGTCAGGAGCACTCGACATCAATTTTAGATTTAAAAGGACAAAAGTTGTCCCGGTTTTTTAGATTACCATAGAGCATTTGATTCCATAAATCACGGTAAGTTATGATATAAACTATACAGTGTGGGAGTCAGCCGCAGGTTTCTAAACATAGTGGGTGATCTTTACAACAACCAACGCCTCAATAGTAATTTCGGACGGCATCTCTTCTTCTGGAGAGATTCCTATTTCCGAAGGGCTCCTACAAGGAGAAATTTTGAGTCCTCTTCTTTTTTCCCTGTACATCTCAGATATAGTCGGGTTCTTCAGTTATCGTAACTCCCTTGGCCTTACTCTGAATAACAACTGAGATTTGAACTTACTCCTATACATAGACGATATGGTATTACTCTCCCCTTCCTGGATAGGTGTCCAAAGAAATTTAAATATTCTTGAGGAATACTGTACCTACAACAGCCTTACAGTGAATATTGATAAAACTTTTGCTCTGATTTTCACCAAAGGAGGAAATTTCTCTAAAGCTAAGCGACTGATGTTCAAATCAGAATCCATTGATTATTGCTCTAAATTTATCTATCTAGGTGTTCCATTTTTTCCTTCCGCTAAATTTCTTAAAACAAGCTTACAAAACAACTTACAAAAACTTAAAACAAGTCATGTAAGAGTGATGACTGGAAAACTAAATCAACCTTGTACGATTCCATTAGCGAGATTGTACTTATCTATTTGTCAGAAGTTTGGGGATTAAATTATACTAATGTTTTAGAGAGAGGGCAATTAAGATTTTTAAAGTTTCTTTTGCATTTACCAAAAACTACTGACTCATTCGTTAGACTGGAAATTGGTAGGCGCCACATTCAATTTAAAATATTCAAGCGAATGTTAAGCTGGTGGGAATCTTTGTTGGAGATGCCAGCGCACCGCTTACCCAAGATATGTTATTTTAGATTACTGGAGCTCAGTAGCTCCACTATGCCCTATAACTGGGTGACGGAACTAAGAAAATACTTCGAAGTGATTGGTGCCGAGCATGTTTTTAAATCTCAAGATCTCCAATTACTTAGAGAGAACCGCAATAGCTTGCTAAATCCATTCAAAAATAATCTATTCAGCAAAGATATTAATTTTATTCTGAACAGTCATTAAAACACAATCTTTCGGAAAATTTCAAGTTTATCATTTTCCTGCGAACCATATTTAATGTTCAATGCTCACTATAATAAATTAAGATTAGTGGCTTAAATAAAGGCAGCTAATAAAAAATGTTCCACGATTTATTTAAATAGGAATAAAATAAAATTTGATTCCAGTCATTCTTGTAAGCTCTGTGCTTTGAATAGGTGCCTTTACACATTCGCTTTCCGCACGGAAAGAGCCCCAAACGGGAAAGAGTGTATGTGTAAATGTGACATTTGGAGTGTGGGATTGTGCTCGCGCTTTCCCACACGCAATCCTGTGGGCCGTATAAAATAGTACTATAAGATCTGAGATTCTCGCGGGATAAAACGGCGTTTGGGGCTACAGTAACCGCATAAAAAATTTAATTTTTCTTTCTCTTATTATAATAGTCTATGCAACGGCACGCGCCCTCGCCTCCCAAATGTGGGAACTTATCAGTTTCTTCTTCCTACACCCAAAGTTTAGGGTTTCTTTGAAATGTTAAACTCCAACGCCCTGCCACCTGCAGTTGGCCCATTCTTCAAAAGAGCTTTCTCTAAGCGACTGCCATATTCTCTCACGCTTGGGTTGCCCTGATCCACTACAAGTCTTTCCGCACATTCAGCTATCTCCGCTCCATAATCACATGTAGACTGGAAGAGGGCATCCGGCACATTTGACAGTCGCTGGGCAATAGACTAATGCTGCAAAGGAGCCTCCCATTGGCAGCGGATGAGCCCTAGTCCTCGATACCTTCTCGGTGCATAGAACATCACCGTAAAGGTCCTGACCGGTAGCCCGATAATGGTATTAATACTCCTGCGGATATTAACATCTATGAATTCCAATACAGCAGGACTCATCTTAATAAGGGGTGCCGTCTGGAGAGGGTAGGTAAGTCCCGGGAACAAATACTAGTTGACAACGCTGACCTTTTTTTCCGGCTTAAGAAAGTTGGCACTCACAAGTTCATCCAAGTTTTTATTCAGGTTCGTCATTGCCTCATCATTAAATATGAGCTCTCGTGAGAATGTGCATCAAATATTAAATGGTTTCATTTGCATTATTGCTTTTGATGACATCCCCATTCTCAAGGGAGAGCGTATTTGGCAACAGCTCTTCTTTTTCAATAATAAGGCCCATGCTTTTCTGTGAACCAATTTCCCCGAGAAACCTTTGCATACCATTTGTTATTCTTTCTGCTGCCCCTTGTCGTGCACAGTAACAACCTGGTCGTCCCCGAAGCCTGTGAGGATCATTCTTGGTCACAATGTAGGTTGTATCCGAATCTCTTTGAAAACTCTGGATCACACAGGACACGGTATATGTGATCTATGGCCAGGTTGAATAGCGAAGGCGACAAGGGCCTGCCTTGTGTGTACTCCACGAAGGACATTGATCCGGCTTGTTGAATGGGCTCTTGCACTAATATTGATTTGGTTAGATCTGAGGATAGCTGCAATCATGTTTTAGAGGTTCGGTGACAAGGTGAGCTCACAATGTGGTCATGGCAACGTTGTGAAAAGCGCCAATGACGTCGAGGAACACCACTGCGCAATCACTTTTCTTTTATTTTGCATCTTTTATGATCGCGTGGGGTCCAAGTGGTGATGACCGAGGAAGGACAAGGTGATGACCGAGCTGGGCAATATGCATAAATTAAGGAATGATACTGTTAGGGAATACAGGGTTTTTAAGTTCGTATTTGAATATTTATACCTCGTATTTGAATCAGATCCGATACAAGACCATGCTGTGTGTCGGTCTTGTGTGACCAGACCTTAATTGCTTAAGTGACGTTGCGTCTTCTTTGAAGTTCCATAGTCGGTTATAATCTCACTCCAACAGTGAACACAACAGTATTAGGAATAGGAAGTATCGATTTTTTTCCGATATTCAATATTTTCATCATCGATACCATCTGCTTCGATATTATCGACTATCGATATCGTTCCTTCTTATTCACACCTCTTGGTAATTATAATATTAAAATTAAAACTAGCGTTTTCAGAAAGCTCGAAGGATTGTATATATCCTCTATAAAAAAATATTTATCTTGATATTACCCTTAGATAGTAGAGTTGTAAAGCGTACGGAGGTTATAGAAATAAACCTGGTGCACTGCAGCATTTGATGGTGCGTAATGATATTTGCATTCCACAAAGATTTATTTTACAAAAATAAAATAAATAAAAATTTCTTTTTTCTTCTGGAAGTTAAAAAAAAAAGGTTTGCGTTTCTTTTTGGTCAGATATGAAATGTCAATGTATAAAAATTTTTTGAGGCCCTCCTTGCTTATAATTTTTGGAACCTTCCTTCATTATTATAGTCGTCTTTTCAGTCATCTTCTAATTGAGATTAATACTCAAGAAATGAAAGAATAAGCGAGGATTTAGGAGGACAAGCCGCGCGAGACATCATGGAAGAGAGGCAATTAAAGTGGTACATCCATGCTTTACTTGTTTATACACTGATACACATCATTTTGTTATATTCTATTTCTTTTGAGTTTCCTCCATTTATGCATTATCATAATACTGCAAATTCTTTTTTCAAAATCTTTACGTTTCTAACTTTCGCAAGTGAGTCCTGTTCCTTGCGACCAAGCATGAGAGCCAAATCCAAGCTATGGAAATGCGCTACCTAAGAAAAATATAGGAATAAGCCTGACGGGATCGCGTCAGGAAGCAACCGTAAGAGCAAACATGGACCTGAGACCTGCAGAAAATCGAATAGAACCAACTCAAGTGGGATGGACATGTATTGCGAATGGTTCGGCCACGCTACTCTCAAAGATGGAGTCGATACGAGGTAGCCGCAGGGAAGATTAATGAAGATCTGGGAAGAAGGAATTAAAAAGACTTTGACAGGAGAGGAACGGACTAGAGGAGGAGAAGCTGGCTCAGGGCAGAGTCACAAGAGTACAGGAGCCAGATGCAAAAAATCTCACCCATAGAACATACACCTACAAATTTCAGTATAGTTAGAAACAACAGAGTATAGTGCGAAACCGACCGTCTGGCACCGATAAAATTCTTACTAATGCCTTAAAAATTAATTTGGATAATTAATTTTTTCACCAAAATTCACCCATAAAACATATAGCTGGAATATGGCTTAATCGTTAGGTTTTTATTTCTATAGAGTCATTCCATATCAAGTGGTCCAAAGTGGTTCACGATCATTTTAGAAAAAAATTATAATTTTACCACCATTTACGTATGGAATCAGTAGTTCAAATCAACTTTTTAAATTTTTTTAGGATCAACCGTTTCAAAATGGCAGCCATTTTTGTTTCACATTTCAGGCCGATTTTTGAGTTATTAAGCTCTCACAGAAAACTCATTTTCTCAAGACTGGTAAGTCATAGACTAATAATTCAAACACAATTCTTTTCCTTAAAGTCTGTTCTATATTTCGTGTTCTCTTTATTATTTGAATATTTTGAAATCCAATACTAGAAAAGTGCTATGGAAAACAACTGCTTTAAATTATCAAAACACCGTTTTTGAGGGTAAGTTTTGGGTATAAGGGCATGTACGCCAAAGCTGATTTTTGGCATGATAATAAACCTAACTAAGTAGCTTTCGTTAAAAGTACTCTTGACCCGTATATTCTTTATATTATATTTTAATGAATTTTTAAACTTCACATTTTTCATTTTTTTGTTAACTTTAGGCTCTAATATCTCTGGTGGGCCAGTTAATAAAAATCTCATTTTTTTACATGTTATGCTTACATGCAACATAAATCAACTGCAAGAAATTTCAACCTGTATATTTGAGTACATTAGTAGCTACGAATTTTTGAAAATGGCCATTTTCGTGCTCATTTAACAATGCGTGAACTAGATCATACTTCATTAAAATATTACTGATTGTGAATTTTTTACTTTTAATACCCCTTAATTATTGTTTCGCTTTTTAATTTTATCTATGTCCAACGGAAAATATTTTTAATCACTTTAATTATAATAGTAGATTTTAATTATAATTAAACCCAATATTTTTTTTTTTTTGGATTGGACATAGATAAAATTAAAAAGCGAAACAACAATCCAAAAAAAAAAAAATATTGGGTTTAATTATAATTAAAATCTACTATTATAATTAAAGTGATTAAAAATATTTTCCGTTGGACATAGATAAAATTAAAAAGCGAAACAATAATTAAGGGGTATTAAAAGTAAAAAATTCACAATCAGTAATATTTTAATGAAGTATGATCTAGTTCACGCATTGTTAAATGAGCACGAAAATGGCCATTTTCAAAAATTCGTAGCTACTAATGTACTCAAATATACAGGTTGAAATTTCTTGCAGTTGATTTATGTTGCATGTAAGCATAACATGTAAAAAAATGAGATTTTTATCAACTAGCCCACCAGAGATATTGGAGCCTAAAGTTAACAAATAATTAAAAAATGTGAAGTTTAAAAATTCATAAAAAAATATGGTAAAGAATATTTTTACCAAGTTAAGAGTACTTTTAATGAAAGCTACTTAGTTAGGTTTATTTTCATGCCAAAAATCAGCTTTGGCGTACATGCCCTTATACCCAAAACTTACCCTCAAAAACGGTGTTTTGAGAATTTAAAGCAGTTGGTTTCAATAGCACTTTTCAAGTATTAGACTTCAAAATATTCAAATAATAATGAGAACACGAAATATAGAACAGCTTTAAGGAAAACAGTTGTGTTTGAATTATTAGTCTATGACTAACCATTCTTGAGAAAATGGGTTTTTCTTCATTGTTAAATAAGCACGAAAATGATTATTTTCAAAATTTCGTAGCTACCAATATACTCAAATATACAGGTTGAAATTTCTTGTAGTAGGTTTATGTTGCATGTGAGCATAACATGTAAAAAAAAAATAGATTTTTATTAACTGGCCCACCAGAGATATTAGAGCCTAAAGTTAACAAAAAAATGAAAAATGTGAAGTTTAAAAATTCATCAAAATATAATATAAAGAATATACGGGTCAAGAGTACTTTTAACGAAAGCTACTTAGTTAGGTTTATTATCATGCCAAAAATCAGCTTTGGCGTACATGCCCTTATACCCAAAACTTACCCTCAAAAACGGTGTTTTGATAATTTAAAGCAGTTTCCAGTTTTCCATAGCACTTTTCTAGTATTGGATTTCAAAATATTCAAATAATAAAGAGAACACGAAATATAGAACAGACTTTAAGGAAAAGAATTGTGTTTGAATTATTAGTCTATGACTTACCAGTCTTGAGAAAATGAGTTTTCTGTGAGAGCTTAAAAACTCAAAAATCGGCCTAAAAGGTGAAACAAAAATGGCTGCCATTTTGAAACGGTTGATCCTAAAAAATTTTAAAAAGTTGATTTGAACTACTGATTCCATACGTAAACGGTGGTAAAATTATAATTTTTTTCTAAAATGATCGAGAACCACTTTGGACCACTTGATATGGAATGACCCTATAGAAAGGGAAAAATCGTCTGGCAGCGATAAAACTCTTACTAGTGCCTGCCAGACGCGCGCGAGGGGTGCGCGAAAATCACAAAAACTCACCCTTAAAACATATGATTCATTCTTGAGCCAATTGATTCAAAAAGGTTCCTAAACAAGAAATTCAGTCGTCTGGCAGGTTAAAAATTCTTACTAATACCCGCCAGACGCTTTTATAAATCAAAAAATCGTTCAGATCCAGGTGAACATTTGCGTTATTTTTCCATTTAATTTTATTTATGAGCATTTCTAAATGATCTTAGAAATTATTTTTAGGGTTTTAACATTCATATTTATCAAAAATAATTATTACTATCGATCCTAATTATTTATATCGGAGTTTAAAAGCAGCTAATGCATAATCCCAAGCATTATTTCTTGCGACGACGAGGAGTTATTGTCCAGTAGATGTATAGGCAGTAGATTTTTTTGCCCCAAAATATCTTCCTGTATGATCATTGATTAATCAATGTCAATATCTCTCTATATATAAGAGGCTTTGTCCTGACGGACAGAATCAACGCAGAGCAAAAACTACTTATGATTAGAAACTTCGGAATTTAGATTTTAAAAGCAATGTAGGTAACCACTAAGAAAGGAATATCAAAAATGTAACCCATAAGAATATCTAAAATATAAATGGCGAAATTGTCGTTTAACTCTAACGGACATCTATTTTCGAACTTCGAGAAAATATATTTAATTAGGACTCATTTTAAAGAATTTGATACGACGAGATTAACTCGAAAGGCCCTATTGGGCGTCGAAAACCATGTTTTACAGCCGAAAAATGAAGCGTTCACGACGAGTAAGTCATTTTTTGTTTCGGCGGTTTTAGTGAACTCTCTCCATTGCGCGTCTCCGTCTCTTCTACCGAGCCGGCAGCTTCTCCCTCCAACATTCCACCTACCGGAAGCTCAAATTCTACTAAATCTCCTTAACATCAGTTAACATATTATATTAGATCAATACCACGATAATGGTCACAGAATTGATTTTAAAGGCTCGCGGGCGAAGCCGCGATGGGGAATGCTAGTATAATATATAAGAAACGATTTTCATTGATCATTAAAATATAAACAAATTAAAATTAAAAAATTGCATTCCATTTAACACACTTAAATAACACTAAGGAGTGTTTTCACCGTTAAAGTTACGAAAAGGAGTTAAATATCAGCGTATCCATAATGTTACTCAGTTCTTCTTAACAAAATCAAATGAAAAATGTACGTTGAAAAAGTTTGGTGCAAGGCCAATAAGGCGATAAGGCCCCAACAAAACACTGAGGACTTAGGCATATTAAAAAATTGCACTGCATATTACATACAGATAAAGAAATGAAATTAGAAGAAAGTTAAAATAAATATTCGCCATCAATCAGAATCAACACAAATATGTAAAATGTGATGAGTCCAAATTTCAAAAGCGGAGCCTGCATTGAAACCTTTTTCTTCTGAAGGTATCCAGGAACTCTTTGCTTATAATCCTATATGCCCAAAAAAGAATCAAGAACATGATGGCCAAATCGGTAATTTGGTGATGAAATTTTCGAACATTTATTTTGATATTCATTTCTTTGTGATTTCGTTTCATTTCAATCCGTATGTTAAAAGGAGTGCAATTTTTTAATGTTAATTCCTTTATATTTTGATGATCAATGAAAATCGTTTCTTATACGCTTAATATATGTAGTTTTTATTATTTATTAAAGTTAGAATACTCGTTCAACACGATGTAGGAAATTCCTTGGAGCTCTGGATTTTTAAATAAAAAATTCCTGCTCTGTAAAATTGCAACCAGAGAAAGTGTAAAATGCATGCTGTTTTAGAAATTTGGTCCCCCACGCTTTTCTCACAATGCATTTATGTTGATTATGATAGAAGGCGATTATTTAATTTGATTTTTTTCTAATTTCATTTCTATATTCATTTAATAATAATAATAATAATAATACTTTATTGTTAGCTATTTACAAAATTTACAAAAGGATTAAAAAATAAAGTATACATGGCAATGTATACTTATATTTTTATTTCGGTTCTTGGTATTTTATAATATGGTTTGCATAATAATAAGGTGAATGATTCCGGTTTTTCATGTTTCATGATAAAATATTTAATGTTTCATGATTTTGTTTTTTTAATATTTTTAGAACGATATTTCTTTTTATGGCACAATGAAAATTTTTACATTAAATCTACTCAAGGAAGTACTTATAATTAAAAACTTTAAACATAAATACTAGAAAAATGTGGCGAATCAATAAAACATAAACCCTTAAAAGGTGACGTAAATACTACCAAGAATTTGATTAAAACATTACATTTATATATTGACATTGACTAATCAATGATCATACAGGAAGTTATTTTGGGGCAAAAAAAATACATCGACGGGACAATAACTCCTCGTCGTCCCAAGAAATAATGCTTGGTATTATGCATTAGCTGCTTTTAAACTCCGATATAAATAATTAGGATCGATAGCCATAATTATTTTTGATAAATATGAATGTTAGAACCCTTAAAATAATTTCTAAGAACATTTAGAAATGCTCATAAATAAAATTAAATGGAAAAATAACGCAAATGTTCACCTGGATTGGAACGATTTTTTGACTTATAAAAGCGTCTGGCGGGTATTAGTAAGAAATTTTAACCTGCCAGACGACTGTATTTCGTGTTTAGGAACCTTTTCGAATCAATTGGCACAAGATTGAATCGTATGTTTTATGGGTAAGTTTTTGTGATTCTCTCGCGTGTCTGGCAGGCACTAGTAAGAGTTGTATCGCTGCCAGACGATTTTTCTTTTTCTATAGAAATAAAAACTTAACGATTAAGCTACATTCCAGCCTTATGTTTTATGGGGGATTTTTTTTGAAAAAATTAATTATTCAAATTAATTTTTAAGGCATTAGTAAGAATTTTAACGGTGCCAGACGGTCGGTTTTGCACTATACTCTGTTGTTTCTAACTATACTGTAATTTGTAGGTGTGTGTTCTATGGGTGAGATTTTTTGCATCTGGCTCCTGTACTACAGGGGTCAGGCTCTGTAAGGAGGTTCCTTCATTGTGGGGAGGTACAAAAAGTGATTTTTACAAAAGCTGATCGAATTTCTTCTTCCCCCTTTCTTTGATATCGGTCTCCTGCTTTATCGGATCATTAAAATGTTTCAGGAATCCAGAATACATTAGGTGAACCGTGCAGAATCCGTCGCATGCAGAGTTAGTATAAGCCCAATGGAAGATAATTCTTAAATAAAAAGTAAAAAAATATGCAATTATGAGTTGGATCAGTGTTCAGTTGTAGGAGCGTTATGGCGCTGAAGATATGCAAAAATTCAAAGTGTGGAAACAATAAATTCAAATGACAACTTTTGACCAACAATAGCTACACTAAAAATGCCGCCAAAATATGTCAGTTTAGTAAGACTGGAACTATCTTTATAATATCATAAGAATAGAAGTATGTAGATTTTTATAGGCTGTAGAAAAATAAAATATGGAGGCACCGGTGGCAATGTGGGTTAAAGCGTGGTAGGCTCACGAGCGTGTCGAAACTCAGAGTGTAAAAGAACAGCTAAAAAGCGGGTTTTTATTCGCCGATTCGCCACCAGGCAGCGCTAGTGTCGGCGCTAATGCAGCGGCGGGAGTCGACGAACGCCACCCCCGCGAGTATGTGTGACCCCTCAGCCTACTGGACCTGACTCACACCGACCGGGAGTAGGAGTAATAATCCTTCCCCGAATATCTTATCGAATTGCGGCGTGGTATATGTACCAGGATGGCAGTAGCCGCCCGGAGGTTTTTTTGGTTCAAAGAAAATCTATTTCCGGGACAGAAATACAGGTCCTCTTGGCCTGCTGATTCTGAGCTGCCATAATCCTTGTACCTCGACCAGTTTGTGTTCTTGAAACAGAAAGATATGACGCCATCACTGGTAAAGACAGTGACAAATTGGCCCCAATGGGATTGGTTATGAAGCTGCCGCTGAACCAAGGTGCTCTCAAGTGAGTTTTGGACTACCCCCTCCAGGCTGCCTGAGCTTAAGTAAGCAATATAAATGTCTATAAGAAGACCACACAGTGCCGCCAAATGCGCCAAGCGAAATACCTGATTACTAATAGTACTGTCGGCCACCTTGAATTAGGTAAAAGTCTAAAATGCAATTTCATAAGTAGCTCATACCACCTAATCTCAGACATAAAGGGGAAATCTGGGCCATGCTGCTCACAAATTCCAGTCAGCAACATACGTGGTTTGTCCGGAAAGTAATGAGAATGAATTTTTTTCCAGTCCTTACTGGTCTCAAGGAGGCGTGGTGTTGGAGGAGTGGGGGGAGGGAGATGCCAGGTAGTGATTCTGACCCTTGCCAGTCTCATCCCAGCTTCTAGGGAAAGTGCCTGTCAATAAACGTGCGGTCTTGTTTTGACACCTCGTCACGAGACAAAATGCAGAGTTCTCTGGAGCAACGTTATGCAATAAAATTTTGCGTCAAACTCGATAAATCTGGTTCAGAAACGTTTGAGAAAACGTGTTTTGAGGGTTCGCCCGGAGATCGCCAGATCATGGATCCTCCACCACGACAACGCCCCCTGTCACACGGCTTTGGCAGTTCGTGAATTTTTGGCAGAAAAAAATATTGCAACGCTTCCAAAACCACCCTACAGCCCCGAACTAGCTCCCTGTGACTTTTTTCTATTCCCCAAGCTAAAATCACACCTAAAGGGGACTCATTTTGGTAGTGTTGCAAACATCCAACAGGCCGTGACGAGGGTACTAGTCAGCCTTACGGAAGATGATTTCCAGCACTGCTATGATGAGTGGAAAAATCGTTGGAACCGGTGTATTATTTCTCAAGGCTGCTATTTTGAAGGTGACAACATTAAATTGTAAATTTTTTGAATAAAAGTATTTTTTTTTAATCATTCTCATTACTTTCCGGACAAACCACGTAAATGGTGTTTCTGCGTACATCTGTAGCAGGGCTGAAGCTAGGAGGGATCGCATTAAAGATACAAAATACACGTATACAAAATGATGACCGGAAAATGTTTAGCTGTTTTGCAACGGGGGTTGGGGATGGAGTGAGTGAGTGGACTATACAAAAGTTAGAATTTCGGATTTCTTTCCCACGGGGGTCCCATTTTATGTTATCGGGGACGGTTTTTTGAATAACAAAAATACATTTTGTATTTTAGTGGCAGGGGGGGGGGGGGGCATTAGAAAATAGTTGGATTTGCCGATTTCTTTCACACGGAAATCCAATATTAAGTTATAGGCGACGATGTTTTTGAAATGAATATTTATTTTGTATTTTAGCAGGGGGGGGGGGGACTAGAAAATAGTTAGAATTTCAGATTTCTTTCACCGGGGATCCAAAGTTATCAGGGAAGTTTTTTTTTTTTGTTGAAATAATATGATTAAAATATTATCAGGGTTTATTTGGGAATCATTTTTCGTTTAAACATTAAATTGTTCCCCCCGCCAATAAAATACAAAATGAAAATAAGTTTTGAAGAACACCGTCCCCGATAACATAATATCGGAACCCCAAGTAAAAGAACTCAAAAAATCTAACTGTTTCGTAGTGCGCACCCCCCCCCCCCCCCACCAGTGTAATACGAAATGAATATGTTTTTCAAAAACACTGTCCCTTATGGCACAATATTGGATCCACGTTCGGAATCGGATAACATAATGCATATTTTTTTTCAAAAATAACGTCCCCGATAATATATAAATGGACCCCCGTGTTAAAGAATTCCGGAATTCTAACTATTTTGTGGTGCACCCCCCCCCCCCTCCCCCGCCGCTAAAATACAAAATGAATATTCTTTTAAAAAAAATAACGACCCCGATAATATATATTTGGCCCCCCGTATGAAAGAAATCGGAACATATAAAAAATTTTTTTTTTTTTTTGGTCCCTTCCCTTCCTCACCTTGTAGGCTATACGGGGTTCCCCGGGCCAGGGGAGAGGGTGGGGGATTGATGCCGAGATTAATCAAATTTCCCCTGGCTCAGGGTTTTGAACTTGCTATCTTCATCGGAACATCTAACTATTTTCTGATGCCCCCCACCCCTCCGCTACTAAAATACAAAATGAATATTTTCTTCAGCCCCGGTGACATAAAATTCGACCCCCGTTTGAAAGAAATCCGGAATTCTAACTTTTATATAGTGCATCCCCCCCCCCACCACTAATATAAAAAATGAATATTTTTTTCAAAAAATAATGACCCCGATAATATATATTTGGCCCTCCGTATGAAAGAAATCGGAATATCTAACTATCTTCTAATCCCCCCCCCCCCCGCCACTAATATAAAAAATGAATATTTTTTCAACAAATAACGTCCCCGATAATATATATTTGGCCCCCCATGTGAAAGAAATCCGAAATTCTAATTATTTTTTGGTGGCCCCCCACCCCCAGCCAGTAAAATACAAAATGAATAGTCTTTTATAAAACACCGTCCCCGATGACATAAAATTGGACCCTCCCCCGAAAGAAATCCGAAATTCTAACTTTTTTATAGTGCCCCCCCCCCCCTGCCACTAATAAACAAAATTAATATCTTTTTTAAAAGATTTTTCCCGATAACATAGTACTGGACCCCCGTATGAAAGAAATTAAAAAATGTTACCATTTTCAATATTATAGCGCCTCCCCCCTCCCCTTACTCGAGCTTTAAAATAAATATTAATGTTAATGGATACCTGGTGATGATATAATATGCTTAGGTAAGGGAGTGGACCGAACGAACATGAAGAAGTGGTTGAGTTTGACTTGGAAAAGGATTGAAATTAAAATGGAAAAGGTTGAATTTGACTTGGAAATGGTGTAATTACTTAAGGACCGCAAGTAATAGCTCTGGTAGGAGGGACGTACAATACGCTTTATACGCTTTCCCGCACGATTACGCGATTTTTTTGCGCGCGCTCAATCCTTCACGGGATTGTACAGGGATTGCATATATTTTTCCTCTCTAAACAATCATGTAGACGCGCTTTCGTG
The DNA here is from genome assembly GCA_911387785.2 of Aelia acuminata. Lineage (NCBI taxonomy): Eukaryota > Metazoa > Arthropoda > Insecta > Hemiptera > Pentatomidae > Aelia > Aelia acuminata. Next base: position 109,864,789 of record OU426978.1, on the reverse strand, counting down.
AGGCAAAGCGCGTGAACACTCTTTTAGCATCTAAATCTTTCCCACACGATTAGCGCGCGCAATCCTTCGCGATTCAATCGTGTGGGAAAGAACGAATTTGTAAAGGCTACTAATGAGCCTGATAATTTAGCGCACAGTATTTTAATCTGTCCCTTAAACTTGGAATTTAGAATAAAATATTTAAACAAATATTTATCAGAGTCTGCTAATGAGGTACAGCAATTAGCAGATTTACTTAGTTTCTCGGAGCCGGAGGATTTAAATAAATTGAATGATTTTTATATATTTTTTATTAAGCTAGTTGAGGACAGAAAATAGATTCTATTCTATCTACAAAATATTTTTTTGTTTTGTTTTTATATCTATTTTTAAGGTTTATAATTAAATCTATCCTCAGTTGGAGGATTACTATTGTATTGATTTTTAGTTATGTTCATAGTTAAGTTATTATTGTAATTATGTATCTAAGTATGCTATCTATTGTACTTATTATATTTTATATCACTTTATGTTCTTTCGTTTATTTTTTAAATGATATTTTTCTTTTTTTTTATTTTCAATATTTTTTTTTAGCCTTGGAGAAAAGGCTGTTACTTTATTTTATTTTATGCTTATGTTATAAATATGCCAACTCCCTCTGTACAGTCTCTGACTGATAATAGATGTAAATAAATAAAAAAAATAAAAAAAAAAAAAAAAAACGTTATTGTACGAAAGTCTCCAAAGCAAAAATTTGGCAACCATAAAAATGATTGATATCATAAAGGCTACGCCACTAGAATTGAAGCTACAGTGTTTTGCAACTCATTTTCTGAATATGTTTGTATTACGAATGATATTCATAGTACTTTCATCTTAGGTTTAGTCAACAATTCATCAAAAAAAATGATGAATATAATTGACTCAACCAAGAAATATTTTTGAAATAGAAGAGCAGTGGAGTATCAAGAATAATAATATTCTTTATAATAAGAAATTAACCATAAAATGGGTCCCAAAACCCTGTCACTTTCATCCAAGCAGCCTTTTTTATATCATTCAATTTCATGGCTGCCCCTTTTTTGCTGCAGGGACTTCTATCCATTGATGGTCTTTTAGGAAATACAATTTAGTTTAATCTCAACTTTCCCAACAATACCAAATAAAGAAATATTATAATTACGGTCCCTACAGAGCAGTATATAATATCACCTTAGTTCCCAGAAGAATACTTCAGCAATCATAATTCAAAAATTATGTTCCATTTTATTATAGGCCATATAACCATCTTCATTAATCCCCCATTAATGGTATCTTGTCAAAAACGGCCACAGTCTTGACTGTTCAGTGACATACCTACTTCAACTTGGAATTGCCGGAATTTCATTACAGCAGAGCAAATTCGAAACCTCCTCTCCGAACACAGATTTATGTATGCAAATGACAAGTATTAATGGCAATATTTCGAAAAGGAAAAATATTGTCATTGTGGAAAAAAAATGTATGTGTTCCATTCCCAATGGAACATTGGTATTTTAAAAATCTGGTATGATGTGCACAACACACAAATACATAAATCAAATACCCAGTTTGATCAATATTGTTACAGCCGCTTGTGAGAAAAAAAACCATGAAAAAGAGACAAAATTTATAAAATAAAGTGCCCCCTCCGTTTGACCAATTTCGGCTGTCACATCACCGGCAGAGATCAAATACCCAGTTTTATCAAAATCGTTAGAGCCATTTTTGAGAAAATAAAAAGAAACAAACATAAAAATGAGGCAAATTCATTAAATAAGATGCCCACTACATTTGACCAATTTTGATGACATTTTTGCTGTCATAATGCGGGCATATACATTCACCAAATACCCAATTTCAGCTTCAGGTTTATAGTTTTTAGCTAGTCTGTTCACAAACACACACATACAGACAATTTCACAGTTGAGTTTGAAGTGATCATAATATTTAAAATTAGTAATTAATTAAATTACAGAAATTAAGAAATAGAAAGAAGAGAATATTTATTTATCAATTAGTCCTAAAGTATCCTGATACATAAAGATCATTTTACAGTGTTAAAAATTTAACGTTCACATTTATAGTATAGATATTGAAAGAAATATACAATTTAATAGTTAATTTAAGAGAAAAGCTCATTCGATGAAAAATGGTAAACAAATTACACGCCACTGTTCAATTAATAACCAACTGCTGCTATAAAGGAAATAAAAGTTTTGGAAATAAATCTTATTCTAGCCGCCTAAGAAAATCATTATAATCAGAGCTCCGATTATCTCTTAATTTAATAAAATAATAGGGATTAAGGATAGAAGTTAGTATAAACCAAGGAAAAAACATAAAAAAATATGGTGCGATGCGCGCAACACACAACTTTCACTTACCAACTTACATTAGAAATTGACGTGTTTTGTTAAATGCCATTTCTCAAAGTCACACATTTTTCCACATTCATTTACTTATTTTTGTTTGTATTTGCTCTCTAAAGTACATTAAATTTTGTTATTATTAAATAAAAGTTTTTACTTGCAATAATTCGGCAATGCAAGCATAATACTCCAAGTATGATTTTATAATTCTCTACGTAGTTGTTGTTGTTGTTATTTAATTACCATGAATGAATGAAGCAAATAATTTCCATTTAATGAACAGAACGGCTTTAATTATAAACAATGGTCTGCCATTAAAGGCATACTGGCATGCGTGGGCTCAACGAGTTTTATGATTTGACGGAATATTTTTCTTTTTCTCTACTTCATATGTTTACTTGTTTTTCTTCATATTTCATATTTAGCCATTTCTTATTTTTAGGCGTAAGGAGAGACTTCTGATTTCTCCATATAAACAAAAACAAAGGTATTGTCTGCATTTCTTCTTCAGGGTTTGACCATGTCACAGGTTTTCCAACAGCCAAGCTTTCACCTATCTTGCTGTGGGCTTCTTCAGGGCCAATACAAGAATGAGAGTGGAGAAGGGGATTAGTAACTTATGATCTCCCGTCGGGGGCGAAGCCTGTGTTCCCATTGGCTAGCGCCCGAGGGGGCGTGGTCAAGTGGAGGGGGTAGTGGAGGGGGGATTTCGTCAGCTCTCTGAGAAATGCTGTGTTGTCTAATGTTGTTTAGTGCAGGGTACCAGTTTTTGCTAACTCTGTATCCGTCTTCTTTGTTTATATTGTTTGGTTGTTTTATGATTTCTATAGCCTCCCTGATGGATCTGTGGTGGTAGTTATCAATCCTAACTATGGCTTTGGTGTCTTCGAAGGCTATAGTGTGTTGTGTATTGTGATCTGTCCAATTTTCTTGTCTGTGGTCAAGATTGTTTTAATGTTGTTTTTTGTAAGTGTTCTGGCTATTTTTTCCGAGGTGCCTTTTACGTAGGGGATGACAGCTATGGGCTTCTTTTCTGTTTCATTTTCTTCAGGGAGATGGTTGTTAGTTTTGGATTCTAGTTTAATGAATTCGGATGTTATGGTTTCGTCCGAGTATCCGTTTTTTTTAGGGCTGTCCGGAGTTTTCTTTTTTCTTTTGGAATTTTTGTAGGTTCAGAAATGGTCAATGCTCAGTGTTGCAATGATCCCTCTCTTTTGTGATGGATGGTGTTGAGAATCTGCGTGTAAATATCTGTCAGTGTGGGTCGGTTTCCTATAAACTGAATGTCCTAATGTGAGGTCTTCCTTCTTTTCTACTAGTACGTCCAGGAAAGGTAGCTTGTTGTCCTCCTCGGTCTCCATTGTAAACTGTATGTTGGTGTGTATGTGGTTGATGTGTTGAAGAAACTTTTTAAGCAATTTTTCTCTTTGCTCCCATATTATGAAGGTGTCGTCTACGTAGCGATACCAAACAGCTGGTTTAAACTTGGCTCTTCTTAGGGCTTCTTCTTCAAAATGTTCCATGTATAGATCAGCTATGACAGGACTTAGTGGGTTGCCCATACTTGCTCCTTCTTTTTGCTTGTAATACTTCCTGTTGAAGAGGAAATATGCTGTCTTTAGACATATCTTGGCCAGGTCCAATTCCTCCGCTCTAAGTATCTTCTGTAGATAGTTTCATCAATAGAAACCTTAGTGAACAATGATTTTACATCAAAGCTCACCAGGATACTATTTTCTGAAATTTTGAGCTCCTTAATTTTCTCGATGAAGTCTTTAGAGTTCTTGATGTGGTGCTCTGAGTTTCCTACGTGTGGTTTGATGATTTGTGTGAGGTGTTTAGCAATGTAGTAAGTGGGTGATCCTATTGAGCTGACTATGGGGCGCATAGGATAGTTGTCTTTGTGGATTTTGGGTAGTCCGTAGAGTCTGGTTGGAACTGGGTCGGATCTCGTAAGTTTCTTAAGAGACTGGTTGTTTTCAGGCAATCTTTTCATTATGCCTGTCAGTTGCTTGTTTACGTCTTTGGTGGGGTTCTTGTTTAGTTCTTCATATGTCCTGTCAGTGAGAAGATTTAGCATTTTAGAAATGTAATCTTCTTTAGACATTATAACTGTGGAATTTCCTTTGTCTGCTGGTAAAATAACAAGGTGGTCTTGGCGGTTCTTGAGTTCGCTGAGGGCTCTTCTTTCTTCTTTATGTAGGTTGGGTTTCGGTGGTCTGGCTTTTCGCAGGATCTTGCTGATATCTTGACTGATTGTTTCTGCTGTGAGTTCTTCCATGTCCTTTACTACTGCTTTGACGGTGGTGATGATTTTCTCAACCGGTATGCATTTGGGAGCTACAGCAAAGTTGAAACCTCTTTGAAGAACTGAAACAGCTTCTGGAGGAAGTTCTTCTGACGTGAGGTTGATGATGGTGTTCCTTAGCGATTCTCGGTAGGGATCGAGTTTGTTTCGCTCTGAGGCCAGCTTCATGAATTTCCGTTTCTGTGTGGAAGTGTGGGTTCTTCTGATGTTCTCTGCCGCAGACCAGATGGCTCTGTCAGTTTTGGTCCAGTCTTTAGCGGCAAGTTTGTTGCTCAAGAACAGGTGTTCCTGTAGCAATGACCGTTCCAGATGTGCAAGATCTCTTCTGGTATCATGTATCATGATTCTGAGAATCATAATACTGCACCTGTCAGAGGTTCTTTGCATCTTCTTGGATTTTTCTCTTCTCAGGATCTCGGAGCAATCGGTTATTATTTAGTTGTCCCAGCAACCTTTCAGAAATGCTAATTGGCTCAGCATTCTGACCTTTTTTGATCGGAGCTTCTCCGTGTTATTGGTTTCTTAAATGGGATATTCAGGAACCAATAAGGGTCTCTTGAGTTAAAAAAAAATAATATATTACACTTTCCTCATTGACACATCTTTGTATGGGGCTGAGCCACGGACAGTGGCTAAGGCACATGCATAAAATTACTGGCCTTAGGGGTGGACTATTGGAGAAGGAATTGTGCCACATCGAGGCTGCAAAAGATACCAAACGAGGTGGTAAGGGATAAAGTATGGGCAGAATTAAACATTCTTAACGGCATCAGTGAAAGAAGAATGACGTGGTATGGGCATGTTTTGCGAATGGGCAAATCACGTTGGCCTCTTCGATTGCTGAATTATTGTCTTAAAACACGACGAAAACGTGAAGAGTGGAAGACCACGCAAACAGTGGATAGAATACATGTCAGAGAAGACATGGTGACTGCCAGAGGTGTCACTGAGGAGGACTGTATAGACAGGAACCTCTGGAGAAATTGCGTCATGAGGACCGGAATGTGACCTTAGTTGTATAAATTAACAAAATAAAAAAATATGATCGTAGAAAATAAAATTAACATTAGATATGATCCACTTTCTTTTTTACTTTTAATTACCAATATATGAAATATATAGTAAGGGCAAGTATTGCGGTCGTGAAACATTTCGACTTCCGGTTTAGATCGGAATTACACGTTTTAGGGTCCTCTGAGTCCAAATAACCAAGTCCCATAAAATAGTCTGTGTGTGTGCGTGCGTGCGTGTAAAAACGGCTCTAGCGATTTTGATTAAACTCAGTATTTGGTATCTGTACATGCTTGCGATGTGACAGTTAAAATTTCATCAAAATAGATCAATTGGAGGGGCACTTTACTTAATAAATGTTGTCCCATTTTCACATGTTTTTCTTTATTTACTCAAAAATGGCTTTAACGATTTTGACTTTTGACTCTTCTAGCAACATTTTTGACCAAATGTTGCTAGAAGAGTGAGAATCCAACGCCTATAACTCGACAACATGTACTCTAAATGAAAAATGTTACAGATAAAAGTTTGAGAACGTTAAATTTAGCATAAAACAAGCCCATTGATTTTAAAATTAACTCATTCCTGCATAGTGATACAAATGAAAAAGTGAAAATATTCGTAGCGCTTACTTCCTGCTAAAACATTTTTGTGAAGAATAAATAATGCATATAACTACAATCATCCAACTTCTTCCTTTTTTTTAAATCTAAGGTCGATTTTTCAAACTATCTACCCACCTAAATAATTTTATATTAATTTAACCATTATTGTGAGTAACCACCTATTTTTTAAATTATTTTAAATACTTTATTTTTGAAGAGAAAAGATTTGGCTCTGCCGGGAATCGAACCCGGGTTTTCCGCATGACATGCGCTGTATACCCACCTAAATAAGTTAGTTCTGTGAATATTTTATCATAACCCCTTAGGCTTCACAAAAAGATGGAAGTAAGCGATGTTTGGGATGGAAGATGTTTGGGCACATAAAAGTAGGTGAAGTGTGGATAAGACACACTTAATAAGAAAAGTACAGACTCTTTCTAGCGCAGATTTCAAGGCACACATGTAAAAGTTAAGTGGAAATAACTCTCCAACTCTAAACTTTGAATAGGGTTCTTGCATATTCTACAACAGCTTTTATCCACTCATGTATATTTATTTGTTAATAGTATTGATTAAAAGTTAAGCTTAATCATTCACCTGGGAAAAGATATTGAGAGCAGAGATGTATATTTATACTGGCATGAAGACCTGATATAACTCGATAAAACACCCTTTTCTCCAAACATAAACCTTAAAATAAACATAATAAATTAGATAGTTTTAATTCACCCATCAGTTGAGTTCAAGGTATAAAAAATTCATACCATTAAGTTTAGATGTAGAAATGTAAGCATCAAAAGTATTTTTTGGCCTGCAAAAAAATAAAATAAATATATAATTATCTATATAAATAAATAAAATAGATAAAAAATAAATCATATTATCTGAAGAAAACAGATTGGCCTAGGTCGGGATTCAAAACCAGGTCTCGCATCACTGCTGAAGCGATGTTAACCACTGAGCTACCAACGGCACCGCATCCACAGCCATATTTAATCTCTTCTCTTTTCAACGATCCTACCTTTTAGGTCTTGCTATATTGAATCAAAGTTACCGGGGATTGGACAATTGCTCAAATGCTATGATCTGATTGACAGACAGTCATCGTTAAACATTATTGATTAAATATTAATCCCACATATATTATTTCACAAAAACTAAAAAATCGGTTTTTCATGAATTATAAGGTCCTGTCATGCTCAACAAACATTGTACATTTACTGCCTCCCACTTAACGACTCTCCAAATAAACCGACTGACACTGTAAAAGATAAAAAATTCTTTTTAACATTCTTAAAAGCATTTATAACTTTGTCATATTGTCAATCAATGGTCAAAAATTTTGTTAAAATTTGTATTGTGTTGCGATTTAATAGATTTCAAATAAATTGAAATGTAGGCAAAAAGTCTTTTGTTTTTTATTTTTTGACTGAACCCCAGTAAAACAAATCTCTTCGAAGTAAAATTGATCTTGAAACAAAATCCTTATTCTCCATTCATTTCATAAAAAATTAACTGCTAGGTTTTTTTTTCTTCACTTAGTAAGGAAGAGTGCTTCAATATATAGGATTTTTTTAAAGGAGTCTCTTCCGTATTTAAAAGTTTATTTGTGTCCCAACGTTTCGAGCTATTGGCTCATCCTCTGGGGTTATCTTATCCTATGTGACTTCTTTTTCCACAATAGCCATATGTCATCTTATATATTTTTTAAAACAGTATATAAATACTTATGTCTAGCTAATTCTTATTACATTTTATGGCATATTACACATTTTCTAGTCTTTTTAATTAACTGTCACATTTACCTGGTGCTAATATGTGGACTTCAGTACTTGCATTCGAAAAATTAAAAAAGAAATTAAGAAGAAATAGCTTTGTATATTTAGAAAAGACCGACGAAATGACATTAAGAGGCATATAAAAAAAAAAAAAAGTAAAAAATATTTTGTGAAAACTGAATTGATAGTTGCAAATTTTTGTAAATCGTGAAATTAAATTAGCCAAAAAATGTTATCTTCTTTAATTAATATTTATATAACCTGTGTAAAGTAGGTTGTGTGTTGTATTTGGTGGGTTTTATCGCAATGTAGAAGTAATAATAATAATAATAATAATAATATATATATATATATATATATATTTTTTTTTTTTTTTTAAAGCTTTTCCGGATTGACCAGCTCTCTCGCTTAAACGGCAATGTATCGGTTCTGACTAGGACGGATAAGCGGGAGCCTACTGTAGTCCAAAATATGTACAATATGAAATAAATAAAATCTATTTATTGTGATTCAAAGTAGCATAGTGATTCATTAGATCGAGGTGGAACAAATTGGGTTTTATCGATCTGAAATCTGAATTGCATGCACTAAAAAAGTACCTTTGAAACAAAAAAAAAAAATTTTACGTATATTATTCCAAAAAGCCTCAAAATAGGGTTTTCGCCAAATGCAATGTCCTATCGGGCTCAAAAGACATAAATTTGGTGATTCAGACTTTTACGGATTGTTTGGGAATTGCCGTCTCATTTTTTATTTCTATCAAAACTAATAAAATGGTTTTTATAGAGGGAAATTTTAGTATATTAAAGGATCGAAATGAGAAAAATGCATTTCAATGGTTTCTACCCGGGTTTTATGACCCTTACAAGTTCCGCGTATATGGGCCAGGCGTTTAAAATCTCTAAAACTTATCGTTTTTAAGAAAAGGCATGAAATAGGCCCCACAGCTGCCTGAGGCTACTTATTGTTTTGTTTCCTTTCCACGGATAGAAACTTATTTAATGTTGTTGTTACCACTCAAGAGACTACCTTCCCCTCCATTGTAAGAAAGATGACCGTGAAAAACTCCTAATGAACTGTTTTTGAAAAAACAAAATAAGGTTTATAAAGTGGGCACTTTAAAGGTCTAGATGCTTATGATTTTTATTTATGACTTATTAGGTTTCATATTTTTGCACTATATAAAATAAGAGAGAAAGAGACTGTGCCTTCTATCACACCAAGAAACTCAATTGTCTGCTTTATTGAAATTTAACCTATTTCGTTATAATTAATTATTTAAATTATGAGTGTCATAAGGAAGGGTAGTTAAAATCAGAATGTAGAAAGATTAATTTCAAGGAACTATGCAATATTCTTATTGATTTCATATACACCAGGAGGATTACAGGAAACTGTTTTGAAGAGAAGAATGTCAGAAAATTAAGTCCTTCCTTAACTATTTAACACTGCTGTAGAAAAATAATTTCTCTTTAACGCCCCGGTGGTTGGGGGGGGGGGGATGAACAGGCAGCAAAAAAAGTTTATTTCATAGTTAAACCTAGAAGTAAAATTTGATACAAATCTTCGTGCGAAATGCTACGCATGGGTCCAATTAGTGGTTTATTAAGGTTTATAATTTTTTGAAATAAAAATAAAATCTGTACCACTACAACTCATGAAGGGTTTTGGTGTTCAGTACTGTGTAAGGAAGTACTGTTTCTTGGTCAGTGGCCGTGCAAGGAGGTGATTTGACCATGATCACGCTCAAGATTTTTCTCCCATAATTATTCAATTAAGGGTACCCACTTTTGGGGCCAACCCAAGGAGAGGCGGCGGAGGATGCAAGGGTGAAACCAGGCCCGGCAGACAAAACTGCCCTGACCAAGGGAGGTGCCCCAAAGCTGGGCCAACATACTGACAAGGGGGAACCCTCCCAAAGGCGCCAGGTCAAGGATGCAAGGGCCCTGCAAGGCGAACAAAGCCTTGGACCCCCACGTTACTACTACAGACAAGGACAGGAAACAGGAGGGCAGCCAACCAGGCCAGCAGGTTACACTGCGAGGCCTCAGAGGCAGCCCACTGGACCACTGTAAAAGACATAGATGCTCAGCACCTGTGGCTAAGAAACCCAGAGAAATCACAGGACAGACAATGAACTACGCCCTTGCTGCAAGAGGGCAGTTGGTTGCGGTGGTCCCTGTGAACTATCCGCATACACAGCTGACCCGGGAGCAATGCGAGGAGTTGCAAGATAACATCATCGGGAAGCTAGATGAAATCAACGAGGACAATAATGATCAGCCAATCTTCAATGGAGCGAGTCTCAATAGAGGAGGCTGTATCATCTCTTTCCTGAACGACTACAATGTTCAGTGGCTAAAGAAGATCATCCCAAGTGTGAAGATGAAAGAGGACGTGCTCCTCCGAGTCTGTGACATGAGGGAGCTTATGAAAGTAGTCAAGATAGGGGCTTTTATCCCAGAAAAAGCACCATCTGATGAAACGCTCCTTAAAAGAATAAGGGTACAGAATAAAGCAGTGACCGATATTAAAACATGGAGACTGCACTATATAAAGGAGATGGAGAAGGGTTTCTTCGTCTCTTCGAAATCTCGGAGTCCAGCCTGGAATGCCTCAAGACCAGAGACATGAAAGTTGGCTGCGGGATGAAGTTGATCTCCTTCAGGCTATTAAAGGAACAAATAGAGATCAACTCCAAATTAATATTGTTGAAGGAGAGGAGGAAAAGATGGAGGCAACTGAGGAGGCAACCGAGATGATGGAATGCCACTCAGAAATAACAACAGTGATGCCTACAAAGGAGGGTGGAACAAAAGAGGAGGCTAAGGCCGAATTTGAAAAGAAACCCGAACCAACAGCAACACTGGAGGAAAAAAGTAAAAGCATAGAGGAAAACTCTAGGTAGGCGACGGGAGGATTAGCTATACCCTAAGTCCTGGCGGCGAAAGCCAGGTTGGAGGGTAGAACTCTGCCACCGGAGCCACCTTGTGTGCCACCAGAAAGCGAATAAAAAAAAAAATGAAATTGCTACCGATAAATCTCCACCATTGCATAGCAGCTAATGGTGTCCTGCATCAGTACATTATAGGTTAGAATATAGATATTATCTTTATACAAGAGCCTTACCTACTAAAAGGCGAGCTCAAGGGACTGAAACTTCCTGGATACAGTTTATTATCCACAAAAGACAGTCGTAGAGCCTGCATACTATATAAAAATGAGATAAAACTGCTGCCTCTTTGGCAACTTTGGAGACCAGAGACTCAGCAGCAGTGAAATACACCCCGAAAGAGGGCAACCCCACCATCTTGATAGCGGGATACCTCCCATACGAGGATAAGGACACCACCCCAATGATGGAAAAAATACTGGGGGATATCAAGGAAAATAACATTATTGCTGCCCTAGATAGCAACTCCCATCATGAAATCTGGGGAAGCAGCAATACCAATTTAAGAGCTGAGCAATTGCTTGAATTTATTATAAAATACGATCTTGAAATACTGAACAGTGGCAATAAGCCCACGTTTCACAACAAATAAAGATCGAAGGTAATAGACATTACTTTAGCATCACAAACTGGCACGTCTCCAACGAGGAAACTTGCTCAGACCACAAATACATACGATTTGACCTACCAGACAAACTAAACTACAATGAGGAGTACAAAAATCCTAAGAAGACCGACTGGGAAATGTACTCCTCCAGACTTACTGAACTAATGAGACATTGTCCAATAGATGCACATAATAAGTGGCAACTGGACTGTTTCAACATAATAATGACAAATGCAATGATGGAATCTTCCCATCATAGCGAAAAGCCTAAAACAAAAAAAATCAAACAGGAATGTTCCATGGTGGAACAATGAACTAAAAAATCTTAGAACAAAAACGAGAAAATTGTTCAATGCTGGAAAAAACTTTGGCAGATGTGATATCTATAAAGAAGCACTTACAACACCAAATATCATAAATCTGTCAGAAGAGCAAAAAGAGAGGCTTGGAGGAATTTTTGCTCAGAGGGGAGCGACATTCCAGAGGTAAACCGTGTCAAAAAAATACTAAATAAAACAGAACAAGTAACCTTAGGTACGCTAAAGGTAGACTGCGAAATCAATAATACAATAATCAACAACTCCACATCAATCAACAACGAAATGATGTGGAGGGAACTAAAGCAAATTGCCACTAGCTTAGAGATTTAGTTCATTGGAATGGACTGTGAATTTTATGAAGCCGTACAAATCTGCTGGCGCTGATGATATATTTCCTGCACTAATACAAAAAGAAATAAATATCATAAGACCTCACCTCCTAAAACTTTTAAGAGGCAGCCTAGCATTAGGATATATACCTGCCGAATGGAGAATATCCAAGGTAAGGTATATACCAAAACCAGGCAAAGAATCATATGATGATCCTAAAGCCTTCAGACCCATATGTCTGTCATCATTTCTAATGAAGACGTTAGAGAAGATAATCGATAGACATGTGAGAAAACAGATATCGGAAACAAATTCAATACAAGAAAAACAATATGCATACCAAGCAGGTAAATCCTGCGAGGTAGCATTGCACAATTTGGTGTCAAGGATTGAAAAATCCCTAAACCAATAAGAAATTACAATTGGCACTTTTGTTGACATATAAGGTGCATTTGACAAAACACCATAGAACGTCATAAAGAACGCTATAAGGAAAAGAAATATAGACAAAATCTCCTCCAGATGGATAGAAAGAATACTGGAGGAAAGGATTTTGGTAACAGAATTGGGACTGCCAACTGTGGATAAAACCAAAAGGAGGATGTCCACAAGGCGGTGTGATCTCGCCATTACTGTGGTGCCTAGTAGTGGATTCCTTACTAGTGAAATTAAATAACGCAGGCTTCTACACACAGGGGTAGGCAGATGACCTTGCAATCCTCATTGAAGGAAAACATCAAAGCATACTTTCTGACCTGCTTATAAATGCAACAAAAATTTTACAAAACTGGTGTAAAGAAAACGGGTTAAACATTAACCCAAAAAAATACACTTTTGTTTCTTTACACAAAAGAAAAAAATAAACATTAAATTACCAAAAATAAATGAACACCAGCTTACACCCTCTAAAGAAGTAAAGCATCTGGATGTAATATTGGATCTTACACTCAACTGGGCCAAACACGTTGAAACAACGAACGATAAAGCCCTAAAATGCCTATATACCTGTAAAAGAGCAATAGGCAGGAGATGATAAACCAAAAATGATCTATTGGCTGTACCTAACTGCACTTAGACCAATAATTCTATACTCAGCTCTGCTTTGGTGGCACAAAGCAAGTAGCGGAAAAAATAAAATCCTGCTAAGCAAATTACAGAGGCTAGCATGCCTCATGATAACAGGAGCAATGAAAAGCACACCAACAGCTGCAATGGAAGTGATGCTAAATTTAACACCACTGCAGATAGGATAGCAAAACAAAACAACTCACCTAGAATAATCTCTAGGGATGGTCATTGGGAGATAAACGGGAAGATCGAAAGAGATCAAGTGCTGTCAATGCACTGTGACCTACAAATTCGTGAATTCCTGGATATTAACTATCGAACTACAATAAACAAGTTGAAACCACACAACAAATATAAAGGAATCAACTGCTACACGGATGGCTCGCTAACCAAGACAAGATCTGGAGCGGGAATCTGGAGAGATCATAAACCCAACAAAGGCACATCAATCTAACTGGGAAAATATACTACAGTCTTTCAATCAGAAGTGTTAGCAATTTACCATTGTGCTTCAGAACTGCTGGCTGAGAAAACAACAAATAGAAATATAACTATTTTTACTGACAGCCAAGCAGCTATTGGAGCAATTAAAAATCATGCAGTCAAATCAAAGATTGTTAAAGCTTGTAATACTTCGCTCAACAAATTAGCTGAAAGCAATAAAGTTAGAGTGGAATGGGTGCCTGGACATTCTGGGATCCAGGGTAATGAAAAAACTGATGAACTAGCAAGAAAAGGCTCAGCCAAAAGACCCATAACCCCTGAACCAGTAATTGGCATAAGCCTAAGCTATGCCAAAAGAAGGATAGGGGAAATCTATGATGCAATTAAAAAACAAAATTGTAATGATAAAACACAGCACCACTCCAAATTTTTCCTAAAAGGCTATTCCGCTAAAAGAAGAGACATTCTACTGAACTTGGACAGGAAAGCACTCTAACGAATTACAGGGATCTATACAGGACACTGTAAACTTAATAAACACATGCATAAGCTCAAACTTGCAGACTCACCTATCTGCAGATTCTGTGGCAAGGAAGATGAAACAGCTTACCACATCATAATTTGGTGTGAACGACTTGTAAGGCTAAGATTCAGCATCTTTGGCGAGGTAAACTTACGTGACCCAAGTACCAATGAACTGGTCAACCCAACAAGTTTGTTCAAATTTACTGGCACTCTAAACATAGCAATTTAGAACTCAGGCAAGTCAGGCGCACAATAGACCCATGAGGTCGCGGTGCATAAAGCCAGGAAAAAAAAAAAGTATCCACTTTATGAATACTGGGTTTGCCCCAGGAGGGTCTCTCGACCCATGAGACGAACTGAGGCAGAATATTAAAGATACCCCACCAAGCCAAATTCGAACTCGGGGTCTTAAGCACAGCAACTCATAGCATTAACAGTGACCTACCCCGCTCCATTTATTTAAATAAAAAGAGTAGCCAGGGCCTCAATATTGTCTAACATAGACTGTCTGTCAATTAGATCCTAACAATTGGACAATTGTATAGCCCAAACCTGGCGGGTAGGATTGTGGAAGAGAGAAGGTTGAGAGGATTATCTACTATTTATTTTGGTATTAATATCTTAATAAATTAATAGTATAGTTAGTAATAAATCTAGAATGACACTATTTAAAAGAAAAGTTACCCTTCTGTTTTTTTTTAGTTTTTTTTTTTTAGTTTTTTTTCCCCCTGTTAGCATTTGAATATGTCGGAGACTAAGATGGTATATTTAATATTAGGAAAATTGATAAGTTGCTTAAAGTTTAGGGGAGAGTGGGGAACAATGAGACGTTTTTTTAAGATTGGAAAAACTATAGCTGGAGTTCTAAATTTGTTATAGTAAATCATACTACAATGAACCTCTGTTCAGTAGATGTGAAACCTGAAAACGTTATACACTGAAATGTTTATTTTAATAATACAAGAAGGTTTTTGTCTCAGTAAACCCCACTGCAGGGAACAGTGAGAAATTGCTCGGGGAACAGAGAAATACCATATTAAAATTGAACATTTTAATAAACTTGTTGATAATAAAAGGCTCATTTTAATGCAAAATATCATGATAATTAATATAACAAATACCATGACTAATTTGAAGTAGTCATTATCACTAGCCTTTCACAAGAAAAGTATCACTAAATATGTTTTTTGGTTGTTGTTTTTTAATTTAGCAACCAATACTACAACTAGAATTTAAGATCAATATTATCAAACCCCATTTTGATAAGAAATAAAGTAAAATTTTGATGAAATAAGGTGATGGCATAAAAAATTTATGGGAAAAATTAGAAACCTAATCATTCACATAATAAATTATCATATTTTTAGGTAAAATAATTTCAAATTAAAATAACTACTGTTGATGACCTTCAAAGATATTGGGATAAGTGTTTTCCTAGAACAGATTGGAGTCCATGTTAGAGATGCGACATCGACGGCAAAACATCGATGTTTTGAACATCGATGTTTTTACAATCAAAATATCTATGTCGATTAAACATCGACCACAAAACATCGATGTTCAAGAACATCGATGTTTTTCGACATCGATGTTTTTTAATTTATACGTTCTTTAAACATTAACATATAAGTGCCCAAACGTATTTAAATTGATGTTTAAGTGTAAAGCATGTTAAATTTACATTATTAATATATAAAAACATTGAGGTTTTCTACATAGTTGGTTTTACATAATCATTTATTAAATATTCAACTGCTAGGACCTAAACATCTTAATTATAGCTAAAACCTAAATGTTAAAAACAAATTTTTATTGTTAAAACATATTTGTTTTTGCAGAAAAAATCAATAATTAAAACAACATCGATGTTTTAAAAAACGTTGTTTTTAACAAAAACAAAAATGTTTTAACATCGATGTTTTGGACAAAAAACATCAATATATATTCTCTTAATCTCATTGATGTTGAAACATGTTTTAAAAATAAAAAAATATTTTTAACATCGATGTTTTTGACAAATATAAATATGTTTTAACATCGATGTTTTGGACAAAAAACATCAATACATATGCTCTTAACATTGATGTTTTGGACAACATCAAATATATTTTAACATATTTATTTTTGTAGAAAATATCTATGTTTTAAAAAAAGTTGTTTTTAACATCGATATTTTGGTTTTGTCCAAAACATCTTTATTAAATCATATTTGTTTTTGAAGAAAACATCGATGTTTTAAAAAAATTGTTTTTAACATCGGTGTTTTTTACTAAAAAGAAAATGTTTTAACATCGATGTTTTGGACAAAACCATCGATTTTAAAAAGAACTTGGTTATTGTTAAAACATCGATGTTAACAAATATTTGATGTTGTCTAAAACATAAATGCTAAACACATATTTGTTTTATGTTACAAAATTCGATGTTAAAACATATTTTTTTTTTGTCATTGATGTTAAAAACCACTTTTTATAATTAAAACATCGATGTTTTTAAGATCGATGTTAAGAGCATATAAATTGATGTTTTTGTCCAAAACATCGATGTTAAAACATTTTGGTTTTTGTCAATAACATTAATGTTAAAAAAAAAATTTAAAACAACATCGATGTTTTCTGCAAAATCTAATATGATTTAACATCGACGGTTTGGACAAACCATCGATGTTAAACACAACTTTGTTATAGTTAAAAGATCGATTTTAAGAGCATATTTGTTTTTGCAGAAAAAATCAATAATTAAAACAACATCGAAATACGTTTTAACAATAAAAAGTTATTTTAACATCGATGTTAAGAGCATATAAATTGATGTTTTTGTCCAAAACATCGATGTTAAAACATTTTGGTTTTTGTCAATAACATTAATGTTAAAAAAAAATTTTAAAACAACATCGATGTTTTCTGCAAAATCTAATATGATTTAACATCGATGGTTTGGACAAACCATCGATGTTAAATACAACTTTGTTATAGTTAAAAGATCGATTTACAGAGCATATTTGTTTTTGCAGAAAAAATCAATAATTAAAACATCGAAATATGTTTTAACAATAAAAAGTTATTTTTAACATCGATGTTTTTGACAAATATAAATATGTTTTAACATAGATGTTTTGGACAAAAAACATCAATACATATGGTCTTAACATCCTTGTTTTGGACAACATCTAATATATTTTAACATATTTATTTTTGCAGAAAACATCGATGTTTTAAAAAAAAAGTTGTTTTTAACATCGATGTTTTTGACTAAAAAGATAATGTTTTAACATCGATGTTTTCGGCAAAAACAAATAGGTTTTAACATCGATGTTTTAACAATAACCAAGTTCTTTTTAACATCGATGTTATATACAAAAACAAATATACTCTTAACATCGATGTTCTAACTATAACAAAGTTGTTATAACATCGATGTTTTGGTTTTGTCCAAAACATCGATATTAATTTATATTTGTTTTTGCAGAAAACATCGATGTATTAAAAAAATTGTTTTTAACATCGATGTTTTCGGAAAAAACAAATATAAATTAATATCGATGTTTTGGGCAAAATCAAATAGGTTTTAACATCGATATTTTAACAATAACCAAGTTCTTTTTAACAAAAACAAATATACTCTTAACATTGATGTTCTAACTATAACAAAGGTGTTTTTAACATCGATGTTTTAGTCCAAAACATCGATGTTCAATAACATTTGTTTTTACAGAAAACAACGATGTTTAAAACAACGTTGATTTTTTAAAAAAGTTGCTTTTAACATAGATGGATTAGACAACATCAAATATTTTTTAACATCGATGTTCTAACTATAACAAAGGTGTTTTTAACATCGATGTTTTGGACTAAAACCAAAAAGTTTTTAGCATCGATGTTTTCGGCAAAAACAAAAATGTTTTAACTTCGATGTTTTGGTAAAAAAACAAATATGTTTTAACATCGGTGTTTGAACAATTTAGAAGTTGTTTTTTAACACCAATGTTATATACAAAAACAAATGTGCTCTTAACATCGAATTTGTAACTGTAACAATGTTGTTATAGTTGTTGGACAAATCGATGGTTTTGTCCAAAACATCGATGTTAAATCATATTTGTTAAAACATCGATGTTTTAAAAAAATTGTTTTTAACATCGATGTTTTTGACAAAAACGAAAATGTTTTAACATCGATGTTTTCGGCAAAAACATATAGGTTTTAACAATATCCAAGTTATTTTTAACATCGATGTTCTAACTATAACAAAGTTGTTTTTAACGACGATGTTTTTGTCCAAAACATCGAAGTTAAATCATATTTGTTTTTGCAGAAAACATCGATGTTTTAAGAAAATTGTTTTTAACATCGATGTTTTGGACAAAAACGAAAATGTTTTAACATCGATGTTTTCGGCAAAAACAAATATGTTTTAACTTCGATGTTTTGGACAAAATCAAATAGGTTTTAACATCGATGTTTTCGGCAAAAACAAATATGTTTTAACTTCGATGTTTTGGTCAAAAAACAAATATGTTTAACATCGATGTTTGAACAAAATAGAAGTTATTTTCTAACATCAATGTTATATACAAAAACAAATGTGCTCTTAACATCGAATTTGTAACTGTAACATAGTTGTTGGACAAATCGATGGTTTTGTCGAAAACATCGATGTTAAATCATATTTGTTTTTACAGAAAACATCGATGTTGTTTAAAAAAAAATTGTTTTTAACGTTAATGTTTTTGCCAAAAACGAAAATGTTTTAACATCGATATTTTGGGAAAAAAAACATTAATATATATGCTGTTAACATCGATGTTAAAATAATTGATGTTTTAACAATAAAAAGTTGTTTTTAACATCGAGGAGGAAACATATTTGTTTTTGCAGAAAACATCGATGTTTTGAAAAAAAAACATCAATATTTATGCTCTTAACATCGATGTTCTAACAATAAAAAGTGGTGTTCATCATCGATTTTTTAGCTAACTAAAATGTTTTTGCGGAAAACATGGATGTGACAAAAACGAAAATGTTTTAAAAACGATGTTTTGGACAAAAAACATCAATATTGTTAAACATGTTTTTAACTTCGATGTTAAGAGCATACATATTGATGTTTTTTGTCAAATACATCGATGTTAAAGCATTTTCGCTTTTGTCAAAATCAAACATCGATATTAAAACATATTTGTTTTGACAAAAACAAATATATATTAACATTGTTGTTTTTGACAAAAACATCGATGTTGAAAACAACTTTGTTATAGTTAAAAATTCAATGTTAAGAGCATATTTTTTTTGCATATAACATCGATGTTAAAAACAACTTGGATATTGTTAAAATATATCTTTTTTTGTCCAAAACATCGATGTTAAAACTTTTTGGTTTTTGTCGAAAACATCGATGTTAAAAAGAACTTGGTTATTGTTAAAACATCGATGTTAAAAAATATTTGATGTTGCCTAAACCATCGATGTTTACAGCAAAAACAAATATGATTTGGAGAAAACCATCGATGTTAAAAACAACTTTGTTATAGTTGAACATCGATGTTAAAACATATTTGTTTTTGTCCAAAACATCGAAGTTAAAACATGTTTGTTTTTGCCGAAAACATCGATGTTAAAACATTTTCGTTTTTGTCAAAAACATCGTTTTTAAAAACAATTTTTTTAAAACATCGATGTTTTCTGCAAAAACAAGTATGATTTAACATCAATGTTTTGGACAAAACCATCGATTTTAAAAAGAACTTGGTTATTTTTAAAACATCGATGTTAAATATATTTGATGTCTAAAACATCGATGTTAAACACATGTTTGTTTTTTGTTTCAAAATTCGATGTTATAAACATATATTTTTTTTTTTTTTCATTGATGATAAAAACCACTTTTTATTGTTAAAACATCGATGTTAAAAAATATTTGATGTTGTCTAAAACATCGATGTTAAGAGCATATATTTTAGCGTTTTTTGTCACAAAATTCTATGTTAAAACATTTTTTTTTTTTTCATTGATGTTAAAAACAACTTTTTATTGTTAATACATCGATGTTTTTAAGATCGATGTTAAGAGCATACAAATTGATGTTTTTAGTCCAAAACATCGATGTTAAAAACAACTTTTTTTTAAAACATCGATGTTTAAAACAACATCGATGTTTTCTGCAAAAACAAATATGTTTCCCCATCGATGTTTTGGACAAAAGCATCGATGTTAAAAACAACTCTGTTATAGTTAAAAACATCGATGATAAGAGCATATTTGTTTTTTTATATAATATCGATGTTATTAAGAACTTGGTTATTGTTGTTTGTCATAACATCGTGTTAAAAACATCGATGTTTTCTGCAAAAAAATAAATCTGTTTTAACATCAACGTTTTAGACGAAAATACCAATGTTAAAAACAGCTTGATAGTTAAAACATCGATGTTAAGAGCATATTAGTTTTTGTCAAAAACATCGATGTTAAAAACAGCTTTGTTAATGCTAAAAAAAAAAAAAAAAAAAAAAAAAAAAAAAAAAAACAAAAAAAAAAAAAAAAAAAAAAAACTTTCTACTAGAAACATCGATGTTAACATCGGCCTACAAACATCGATGGTCCGAAAACATCGGCTACGTAACATCGATGTTAAAAACATCGATGTTTTGCCCAAAACATCGATGTTTCAGAAACATCGACATCGATGTCGCATCCCTAGTCCATGTTACATAGATGCCACCAAAACAGATCAAATAAAATTCTTAAAATAATTATACTCTTGGGCAAGAAGTACTCCAAACGTCCGACTAGAAACAGGCCGCGATCCACTCAAAATAATATTAATCAAAAACATCATTAATTTTTGTTACAAAAGTATGTAACTTAGTAAAAAAAAGAATTCCACGTAAATAAATAAAAACTTCCACAAATTACTGGATCTGGACTTAAATAAACCAAACTTAAACTACAACTGGATAACACAGATTGAAATGACAGCAGCTTCTAACAATGTTCTCGATAATTTCTCTGACTTTTCTAATGTTAAACACTTAATTGCCGACAAAAATGATATCATAGAAAGAAAAATGAAGGAACCATTTATTTTCCAAAGATGTTGACCAGTCACTTAATTCAAATTATAACCCATTACATAGAAATATCCGCAACTATATGAACTCCAACCAAGAGAATTACCTAACATTTAATGTTAACATTCACAAGTTAAGATCACTTAGTCAACTCAGAGTCAGTTGCAACAAATATATAAGATTATCCGCATTTCTTCTTCCAGGTTTGACCATGTCACAGGTTTTCCAACAGCCAAGCTTTCACCCATCTTGCTGTGGGCTTCTTCAGGGCTAATACAAGAACAATTTCTTGTATTAGCCCTGAAGAAGCCCACAGCAAGATGGGTGAAAGCTTGGCTGTTGGAAAACCTGTGACATGGTCAAACCTGGAAGAAGAAATGCGGATAATGGATTCAGACCATGGAAGCCTGAAACAACAAATATATAAGAATTCTGCATAAAGATGGATATGAAGTAGTGAAGGCTGGCGAGTTATGTGAATGGTGCCATATAACCATTAGTGATTGCATTAAGCATGTAAAATGGGACGGCTCAACTCTTTAACCTCTTAGATAGTGATACTTGCTTGACTTAATTATTGAGAATGACTCCAAACTATCATTTAAAAATGTCTTGAATATTAACAACACTGATGAATTACACATTATTTTTATTTCTTACAGCTATTATTTATTAAAATTAACCCTCAATATTTCAGCATCAAGTTATTATAAAATCGGAAACTTCTGTTCATATATGTTATTTGAATGGGTAAAAAATTATTATTTAGTAATTTGAAATCTATGAAACATATATTAGATGTAAATATTTAACTGTTAACTTTATCATTTATATAAAGTTGAAGTAAATATGTTCACTTACGAAAGTGTCATTTTTATTTATTTAAAGCCTAGGGTGCAATCATTATTTTAATAAATATGCTGGATGTTTTTGTTACACAGCGAGAGGATTATTTATAATTTAAATTTCTTTGCTATGTTAATTGTAAAAACCAATATGCATTGGATTAAAAAGTAATAATTCAAAATTTAATAACCTAAAACAATTCTCCATGTAAATACTTCTCCAAATACGATGAGCTGAAGGACCTCGGTACCCTGTATATCTCTCAGGATTGAGAGAAAGATCAACATATTGTGCATCACCATCATCATCTGGGAGTGTACAATAGTTGTCCTGGGCATCATCATATGCCTGCCATAATGCAAATTCTTCATATGCTTTAGCACTAAAATAAAAGGCTTTTATTCTAATGATGTCATCGATAAAATAAAATAATGATGAATATGACAAATTATTAAGCTAAATATGATGGATTTAAAATTGTCAATACATTTTTAAAAAATGATACCTGATAGTAGTGTTTAGATAACCCAGCTCATCAGTAACATCTGAGTCACAATCCTGATGTTGAGACTCCTCCAGATACTAAAAATAAAATATATTATAAAAACTAATTAACTGCCAAAAATATACATAAAAATCTGGTGCGATGCGTGCAACACACAACTTTCACTTACCAACTTACGTAGATTAGAAACTGACGTGTTTTGTTAAATGCCATTCCTCAAAGACACACATTTTTCCACATTCATCTACTTATACTTGTTTCTATTTGCTCTCGAAAGTAATCTAAATTTTTTTATTATTAAATAAAAGTTTTTACTTGTGATAATTCAGCAATGCAAGCATAATACTCCAAGTCATCTGATTTTATAATTCTCTATCTAGTTGTTGAAAACTTCATATAGTTACCATAAAACAAATAATTTCCATTAAATGAACAGAACATCTTTAATTATAAACAATCGTCTGTCATTAAAGGCGTACTGCGAACGTGCGGGCTCAACATGTTTTATGAGTTGATGGAATATTTTTCTTTTTTTCTCCTGTGTATGTTTACTTGATTTTTTCATATTTCATATTTGGCCATTTCTTATTTTTAGGCGAAACGAGAGATAGATAATTTCTCCATATAATCAAAAACAAAGGTATTTATAAGAAAACAGTATAGGCCCCTCCTCCATTTCAGTCCCCTCAGAACATTTTAATAATGATCAAGCTTACCTGATATTAAAGAATACTTGATTCTCATTAAACATGACAAGTTTAATCAAAATCCTTGGGGCTATTTTTGAGAAAATCGAAAAAAAAGGTAAAAATTGGAAAAAAGTTATGAAATAAAGTGCCCCCTCCGTTTGACCAATTTTGATGAAATGTTGGCTGTCACATCTTTGTCATATACATTACATACCTCAAATTGCCATTTGTCATAATACATCAAATACCCAGTTTTATCAAAATCGTTAAAGCTGTTTTTGAAAAAAATTGAAAAAAAAAAAAACAACTTAAAAATGAGAAAAAAATTATGAAATAAAGTACCCCCTCACATCGCGGGCATATACATACACCATATACCCAATTTCAGGTTTGTACGGATTATAGTTTTTGAGCTAGTCTGTTCACACACACACCATTTCGCAGGGTTTGGTTATTTGGACTCAGGGGACCACAAAACGTGTATTTCCATTGAAAACCGGAAGTCGAAATTTTTCACGATCACAATATTTTCCCTTAATATATATTTAATATATAGGTAAGTGAAAGGAAAAAAGATAAATCTGTTATAGAAAAGAACCTCTCATCTGAAAGAATTATGTAACAAAAAAAAATGGTAGCTACAAAAATTATATTAACATTGAATTGCTGGTAAATGGATCAATTAATGTGTCGACTTTATCAATTAGACTGCAAATGATTGGAACATTTTTTTATCCAAATGTACATTAACTTTCAATGTGAATTTTTATATGTGCTTGACCCCCCCCCCCCACTAACGGGATCATAAAAGAGAAAAACGTAAAAAGTGAAGTTTTTCGATGCAGATCATGTCAGAGACTTGAGATTTCCTAATGCTTACACAGGTTCAAAGTTTAATCTTAACTGAAGGCAAGAGCTACTGTTGGAGGGTCTACAATGACATCAACCACCACGGAGCACCTGAGAAACATAGTCCCATTCTCCTCCACACGGAGATTGTTAAGGACACTAGGCAACGAATTTGTGCAACCAAATTGGCAGAAGACAATTTATGGATCCATCACATTAGGCAACCAAGACTCTCCGGTTAAAGCGACCACCACCTAGTGGAAGCGGTGGGATCTAGAAAAAAAAATTACCTTTGCAACAGTGATTCCCAGGTAGCGGAATATGAATTGAAATATGCATGGGAGTATATTACATAATAAACGTTAAAAAGATGGTTACTTCATAGTAAAATAATTTTAATATAAATTGTCAAGCCGTGGATGGTTATTTTACAGTCAATAGAATAAAATCATGGAAATGTGATTATTTAAAAATATAATATCTTAAAAATATTTTTAACTACTTGATCATCATTATTAAACCTTTGAACAAATATCTTAAGTATTGAACAGTGGTAACAAACCCACATTTCAAAATAAACTAAGATCAGAAATAACAGACATAACAATAGCTACACAAACACTTAGTAGGCGAATCACGAACTAGCATGTCTCCAATGTGGAGTACAGGAATCCCAAAAATACAGATTGGGAAATGTACTGCACAAAACTCATGGAAAGAATGAGACACTGTCCAGAGGAAGCAACCAAAGTCAGCTGGTGCAGATGGCATATTTCCAGCACTAATACAAAAAGGACTGGACATCATAAAAGCTAACCCCTTAAAACTATTAAGAGGCAGCCTGGCATTGGCATACTCCTTATGGAATAGAGAGTATCCAACATACGGTATTTACCAAAGCCAGGCAAAGGAACATTTGAAGACCCTGAAGCTTTCAGACCCATATGCCTATGGGCCTTCCTTATGAAAATATTGGAAAAAATAATCGATAGGCATGTGAGAAAACAGATATCAGAAGTAAACCCAATACATGAAAGGCAATATGCATACCAAGCAGGCAAATCCTGTGAGGTAGCACCGCACAACTTGGTCTCAAGGATAGAAAAATCCATAGATCAAAAAGAAATAACAATAGGCACCTTCGTAGACATTGAAGGAACTTTTGACAAAAGTCCTTACAACGTCAACATTAAGGAGCAGAAACATAGATAGTATCTCCTCCAGATGGATCGAAAAGATGCTGGAGGAAAGAATTCTACGATCAGAAATGGGACACACCAAACTGTGGATTAAACTGAGAGGAGGATGTCCACAGGGAGGTGTGATTTCACCCCTACTGTGGTGTCTAGTAGTGGACTCACAGCTAGAAAGATTAAATAATGCAGGGTTTTATGCACAGGGATAAGCAGAAGATATTGCAATCCTAATTCAAGGCAAATATAAAGTGTATTGTCTGACCTATTACAAAACGCTACTAAAAATCCAAGGATTGGTGCAAAGAGAATGGATTAAATATTAATCCACAAAAAATACACATTTGCCTCTTCACTATGAGGAACAAAGTCAACATTAAACTACCAAAAATAAATGTTTTTCAGTTGACACAAACGAAAGAATTTAAACATCTGGGTGTCATACTCGACCACAGATTAAATTGGTCTAAACACGTAGAAAATACGACCAATAAAGCCTGAAATGCCTATGGGCATGCAAGGGGGCAATAGGCAAGAAATGGGGGGTTAAACCAATTGGCTGTACCTAACAGCTATTAGACTAACTATATTTTATTCAGCCCTACTTTGGTGGCACAAAGCAGGAGTTGGAAAGAACAAAACACTGTTAAACAAACTACAAAGGCTAGTATGTCTTATGATAGAGGTGCTATGGGAACAATTCCAACAGCTGCAATGGAGATGATGCGTAATCTAACACCGCTGCAGATAGAGGTGGAAGCCAAGCGCTGAAATCCACTTATAGAATAGTAAAACAAAGTAACTTCTCCAAAATAAATACAGAGGGAGGACATAGGGGGCAATAACCAGGAAAATCGAAAAAGATCGGGTGCTCTCCATGCACTCTGATCTTCAAGTACGAGAATTCCTGGACATCAAATATCAAACCATAATTAAAACAATGGAACCACATAAACCGTACAAGGGGATTAACTGTTACTCGGATGGCTCACTGACCAAAACAGGGTCTGGGGCAGGAATCTGGAGAATGGACAAACCCAATGAAGGGACATCAATATAACTGGGGAAAATATGCTTTCGTCTTCCAACCAGAAGTACTAGCAATTTGCCAGTATGCCTCAGAACTGCTGACTGAAAAGATATCAAATAAGAAAGTAACTATATTTACAGATAGTCAAGCAGCTATTGGTGCAATTAGCAACCATATAACTAAATCGAAGGTTGTTAAAACTTGCAATAAGACACTCAATAAATTATCTTAAAATAATAATGTAAGAGTGGAATATGTACCAGGACATACCGGTATCCATGGTAACGAAAAGGCAGATTACCTAGCAAGGGAAAGCTCAGCTAATAAACCCATAACCCCCGAACCAGTAATGGGAATAAGCACAAGCTACGCCAAAAGAAGGATCGGGGAAATTTATGGAGCAATCAAAAAACAATATTGGAAGGATAAAAATCATTATCACTCCAAATTCTTCTTAGACGGATATTCAGTCAAAAGAAGCAATATGCTACTCAATCTTGACAGAATGGCACTTAAAAAATTACAGCGATCTTCAAGGGACACTGTAAACTGAATAAACACATGTATAAACTTAAGTTGGTAGAAACTCCAATATGCAGATACTGTGGCAAACTGAACGAAACAGCCTATCGCATAATCTGTTGGTATGACAGATTTGCATGGCTAAGATTTGGAATTTTTGGACAGGAAAATATAACCAATCCAACTTCCAATGATCTAATAAACCCAACAAGCTTACTAAAATTCACTGATGTTTTAAAGATTGCGATTTAAAACACAGGCATAGATATGCGCACAATAGACCCAAGGTTGTCGTAGTGCATTAAGCCGCAAAAAAAAAAAAATAAATAAATAAATAGGGCTCGGATTTTGATCATTTCAGGTTATTTGTTGTATGCATCAATGTAAAGAAAAGTACAAAATTTTAGACTTTTTGGACTTGGAGGTTTAAAAATATTTTTTAATACAATTTATTGCTATCTGTCAATTTTCAGTATAATTCTTTTTTTTTTTCAAAATCCATTCTTAAAAACTCATTTTTCAAAATCCATAAGTCCTGAGTAACGTAAAATAGATTTATAATAACTTAATGAGCATAATATACTGATTAATCATACCTTAACATACATTTCTTCATTGCCATGCGGATGTTTTAAAAGATCTCCCTTTAGACCTGGAGGTATTTCTTCCTGTAAAATAAAAATAAGATTTCAGAAATCATAGAATCCTTGTTCATTATGATTTGATAATTATCAATATAAATCGTATTTCCTAAAGAGTTAGCCCAGTCGGCCATCCCGCCCCCCAAAAAAAATTTCTCATTCCATATGGGTTATAATATCTTAGAGTAATAGGTAAAAAGTAATTAAATTCAAGCATAATCACAGCTAAAAGGGAAGATGCTCACTATTTGTGATAAAAATGAGAAAAGCTAAACATAAAGGGGTAGGTGCGGGACCCCGGAGTGTTTAATAGTTAAGGAAGGACTTCATTTTCTGACTTTTTCTCCTCAAAACAGTTTCCTGTAATCTTCCTGGTGTATATGAAATCACTAAGAATATTGCATAGTCCCTCGAAATTAATCTTTCTACATTCTGATTTTAACTACCCTTCCTTATAACACACATAATTTAAATGTGTGAAGCAAAGCAAATAAGTTAACTTTCAATAAAGCACAGAAAGAAGGCACAGTCCCTTTCTCTCTTATGCGTGGAAAAATATAAAGCGGACCTTACACGATCAATAATATTGACAATACAGTATGGTATTGTCAATAATATTGATCGCGTTAAGGTGAAAATTTGAGTATTGATGGCGATATTGACGGTGGGCCCTCAACGCTAAACGACAGTATTGACAATACTGATATTGACAATATTATTGATCGTGTAAGGTCCGCTTAAAACCTAATAAGTCATAAATAAAAATCATAAGCATCTATACCATTAAAGTGCCCACTTTTTTACACCTTACTTTGTTTTTTCAATAACAGTTTATCAGGTGTTTTTCACCACATTTTTCTGACAATGGAGGATAACGTAGTCTTATAAGTTTTAATGACATGAAATGAATTTTTATCGATGGAAAGGCAATAAAACAATAAGTGGCCTCGTGCAGCAGAGGGGCCTAATCCATGCCTTTTCTTCAAAATAGTAAGTTTCAGAGATTTAAAACACCCGGCCCATATAAAGTCCAAGTAGTAACCATTAAAATGCATTTTTCCCATTTTGATCCTTTAATATACTAAAATTTCCCTCTATAACAACCATTTTATTAGTTTTGATAGAAATAAAAAAATGAGACCGCAATTCGCAAACACTCCATAAAAGTCTGAATCACCAAATTTATGTCTTTTGAGCCTGATAGGACATTTCATTTGGCGAAAACTCTATTATGCGGCTTTTTGGAATATATATGTAAGATTTTTTTTTTTTTTTTTTCAAAGAGACTTTTTTAGTGCATGCAATTCAGATTTCCGATAATTAAAAAAAATTAAACAGTTTTGCTGGCAGTGTACTGTACTACGCTTTAATATAAATATATTATTTTTTCAATTTACTTCAAATATGATAGGATGATTAATAAATAGTCAGGATTTTCAGTTAATTTTTTTTTATTTTGAGAAGCCAACCTTTCGATCCTTGCACCTGGATCTTCATCAGGGCTTCTGAGTCCTGAGTAATACAGCGACTCGCCTTATTACCTTGAGTATTATATCTATAAATATAAAATTATTGGTATGAAAATATTTTTTTGTGAACATTGTTAACTTTAATGTTTCATAAACATAGCTCATGTTATCTTATTTAAAAGGGGCCATTTTAAATTTGTAAAAACAAAAGTTAATATAATATTAAAGACATAAATATAAAAATTATAGCAAAACATTAATCTATAAAATCACTTACTGTTAGCTTAAAATATCTATTGGATTACACTTTTTTAACAAAAATTAAGAACTAACACATGTAATAGAACCAAAAATTAAGATAATATTTTTACGTTGATGTTACTTTGGTTACAAGTAGATCAACATTATACCTATTAATATAGTGAAAGAATAACTATTAACAAAACTTTTGCTTTGAATTAATTTCTTTGATTTCAAAGATACTTTTTAGTTCATATAATTCAGATTTCAGGTAGTTAAATTGTAGTCTACTGTTTTCCTGCTAGTAAAAAACGTGTCACTAAATAAATATATATAATTTTTTTTTCAATTTACTTCAAATAGTAATACATCTATAAATAAATATTTATTGGAATGATAATCATTCATGTTTGTTCCACCTCGATTTATCGAAACACTATGTCACTGTAAATCAATTTTATTGATTTCATACACATTTTGGACAACAGTAGACTCCCGCTTATCCGTCCTCGTCCAATGAGCCTTTGATTTGAAAGAATAGCTCCAATTTTAAAACTTTGCAGGAAAGCAATATTTCTGTCATACTGTAACAAAATTTCTTCAAATTACAAAATAAATATAAAAGGCACATGTGTATCAAATTGAGTAGCCACTCCTTTTTCAAAGTCGGTTAAAAAGTTCCGAATTTTCTAAAGATAAGTATTATTAGAACACTTGATTTTGGATATATTTTCCATCAAGTTATCTCTTTTATTCAGCGCTTGTTTTTATTCACTCATTGCACTACTAAGCTATTTCCACTAAGGAATTTTTTTTTTGCAGTAAATTTACTATTTACTGTATTTAATATATTATATATATATATATATATATATATATATATATATATATATATAATACATATAATATAATATACATATTATATTATATATTGATCAAAGGTAAGGTTTTGATCAATTCTTCCTTCTTATTTGAAACTTAATTAGTTTAGGAATCCATTTGGTTTTTTTTTTTTTTCAATTCATTGCAGGGATATAATGACCTTATTTTAAAATTAAAAGGAAAAACTAATTACTTAACCATAATCTTGTGTAATTTAAAGAAAACAGCTGTAACTAATGAAAGATAACCTTATGAATGGAGCTTAGCTAGCGGTAACTGTCTTCCCGTTGTCGAACTAAATATTTTCATTCATTAACCCATCTGTCAAGCATAGAAGGGCTATTTATAAATTGTGAGAGGCATATAATTCCAGCCCTTAAATATACAATCAGATAAAAACGGAAACCTTCTTCACGGATGGAGGATAGAGGGCTATAAACCCACATACATAACTTCATTCCTGGAGTCATTTTGAGTTTTATTGGCACAAACATTTTACACTTTGCTTTATAATATATATTTACTAGCTAGGGTGCCCGGCTTCGCTCTGGTAATAACAGAAAAACTTTAAAATTAAAGGAAATATAGAACAAAATTAGCACCTTCTTGAAACTTCGGTTTTAACTTGGTATCAATATTAAGATTCGAGAACTGCAGAGTCCGCCCAAATAAGGAACCCTATATACTTTATAGGGAGTTGAAAATGGAAAATGAACAATTAATTTTAATGAAACTTTGTCGAGTTATGCATCGTGTTTTATGGTTTCTGTAAATCTGAATCGAATAAGCCCATTCCAAGCAGTCAGCAGATAATAAATTATTACATTATAGTTGAAAAATCTAATACCTCAGTTAAAGATATTATATTTCGAGTATAACTTAAGCGCCAAATACTGTGAAGATCCTATTAGATCCAGAAGAATAGAAACTACCGAAGATTCTTAGAAACTTTTTTTTAAGACTTTTCCTCCATTTCAATCTCCCTTAAGATATCCCCCCGTAATTTGACTCTGCAGAACTCGAATCTTATTACTATTACAAAGTGAAAAGCAAAATTTCATGAAGGCACAATTTTTTCACCATATTTCTTTTTGAAGAACCAAGAGGGATGATAAACTCTTATTGAAAAAATGCTGTATTTGGAGTTAGTCATTTTTCAACCGGAATGCCTATCATACATAGTAATCAAAACAACTTCTTTTTCATAACTACAATAGAACACTTTAAACTTTTTATTTTCGATTTATATTGTCAATTTATCTCTTTTTTTTTATGTGTCTTTTTATTCGATCACTGTACTATTCAGAAATGTTCACTCATATTGCATTAAATTTAGTTAAGTATACATTATATACTGATTAAACGTAATCTGTTGATCAATTAGTCTTCTTATGAGAAAATTAATTTTTTTTATGAATCCAGTTGGTTTTCTAATTGATTGCAGAGATGTTGAATCATTATTTTATTTTGAAAGCAAAGGATAAACTAATTATTATCGCTTAATTTTTTAGTAATTTAAAAAGAACAGCTGAAAAAATATATAACTTTTACAACCTCCCTGGATGAATGAACAATAAACATAGAGTGAAACGCACCCTAGCGCTTTCTGGTAGCCTGAAGCTCGAACTAAATCTTTCATTCATAAACTCGTATCTCAATCTAAGAGAGGCTAATTAAATGGTGCGAGAGCCTTAAAATTCCAGTCCTTTTCTCTTCAATTTCACACCCTTAAGAGAAAAACGGAAACCTTCTTCTCCGTTAGGGGGCATACAGTTACACGCTGACATAAATCTCTTAATCGTCCGTGGAATCGTTTCTGAGCCTTATCGGCACGCACATTGTACACTTTGCTTTATAATATATATTGATGATTATTATTATGTTGTCACATATGATGAATATGAAAATGATATAAATTTTAAGATTAAGTTCTGATTACTTAGTGATTAATCTTAAAATTAATATTATTTTATAATCAGCGCCCTTGACATTGTAATAATACAATTCAATAGCACTTTCGATAACCTACTAGCCAATCCTACTATTGTTTATATCCCACAATTTATGCATTAAATAATTAAAATTAAACTTAAGACTCCTATGCCATGATTGTAATAAAGATCATAACATGACTTTTATTTTATGATCAGAAAAATAAGTCATATGTGATTTCTTTTTAATGGGGGCCATGTGCACCTCAACCATCTTGGGTCTATTGTGCACCCAATTTAATGCCTGAATGTTAAAATTTGTTCTAAGGTAAATTTTATACAGCTTGTTGGGCCTACCAGAATGTTTGAAATCGATCACACCAACAGAAATTTGATCAAGTGTCTCAACAGAATCTGCACGAAGATGATTCTGCTATCTTGAGCATGAACATATGACTTCTGAGTTAACACTCGTAGATTACTGTCACTTTTTTTTATAATGCATTCTGGTCAAGATTTAGTAACCCATGGGGGCACCACAAGAAATTGACACTAGGTGTTGATAGGAATATGGTCAGTGGAGAGCACCAAACAGTGAGTATGGCACTTTAGTGCTTTTCCATGAAGCGAGAAAGACCACCGTAATTCAGCTCTCACTTTAACCCCCTATGAGATATTTATTTGAAGAATAAGTCAGGATGATTTTTATTCTATGGCACAGAAAATAACAGTTAATTTTGTACCCCGATCAGAACATAACTGTAACTAAATTAAAATGTTTGAATTTATATTTACCAACTACTTACATCTTTACATGGTTTTACATGGCAAAATTTCATTGCACATCGACTATCATCAGACCAAAATGGACATTCTTTCTTCAAATTTACCTGATTAAACAACATATTTGAATTCATTAATAATTACACCAATATAAAAAAATAAATAATATTATATAAATACTATAGCGGAAGAAAGCAGAACAGCTTTTAATTTCTGATAGTTTGTAAAAAAAGTCAAGAATCATTCGTAACAATTTACTATATAAAAATTAATTAAGAATTTGTAAGAATGATCTAGTAAATTTATAACTAAACAATTCTGAATGAATTAGAAGTAAAAAAAGTGAAGAGTAGTTCCTTTGAAAGTGAAACTAATTGAGGGTATAGGAATTTTCAGTTAAAAAATCATCATCAAATTACTGCAATACATTATTATTATTTTTTCTTTATAAATTTTATTTATAAAAAGCATTAGTTATAACAAAAAACAACAAATAATATTAACTAATGAGATTATTTACAAGATTTGAATTAATTACACAATTGTAATCCTATAATTATTATTTTAATACTAACTATAATTAACACAATTTACATTTGGTTTATGACATGAAATTCAAATAAATTAGTATATACGAAACGAAAAAAATATTCTGTTATATCCACCTCTAACAAGTATACCACTAATAGCGGAAGAGCAGAAAGCCAAAAGGCACCCTAGACTATCCAGAAGCTCGATGTGAATGCTGGGAGGATGATAAGGCTGGCCTACCCAAAAACCCTTTAAGGTACATTAGGAGTGTTTAGCTATGATCTGTGGGATTTAGTACTTCAGATAGGGGAGCGCCTTGCTCATCCTAAATTGCTGGTGGATGCCCTATCCACCACATTGGAATATGAAGCAACTATAGAGGCTTCTCGTGGCCATGCAGGTGTCCAAGCCAAGAGTAATATCAACAAAAGTGAGGGGTAATATGAATTGGTGAACCATAACAACCTGAAAGATGTGATTCAAAAGTTGTGAAGGCTTTTGAGTTCCAGTAAAGTAGACCAGTAAGATACTGGAGCTGTTGGGAGCTTAAGACACGTTAGAAGTACCTGCAAGGGGCGGGTCACTCTTGACACTGGAAAACTACAACGGGTAGAAACCTGGAGAGTGACATCATCCCGAAACCATGCTCAAGACCCTCCCCTAGTGATGTGAATACAATATTAGCAATATTACTTGTTAAAACGGTTATTATTTTACTTCCTTCCACAATAAAAAGGGTATTCCAGTACGTCCAGTACTCCTGTTTATAAATAATAAAATTTTCAATTTTATAACTTCTACAACCAAGGTACTCAAATCTAATTTTATAACTTCCACAACCACGGTACTCAAATCTATCTCCCCTGTAATGTATAAAACAGTGTATTTGAAGTAAAATCAAATTAAAATGTTTACTTGCTAAAATGGTTTTTTAAGATACTTCCTTCCATTATAGTAAGGGTATAATAGTACATCCAGTGATTTCCAGTTGAATTGAGGGCCCAATGAGATTTTATACTGGGAATCCCTAATTACATCAATTGTTTACTCAATGCTTTATATAAATGTGAAATTGTGATCATGTTAAATGGGGCTGGTCTCAGGCGGACAGGAATTACCTCCTAATCTCCTATATTTAAATTTATCATATTTACATAACATTACTACACCAGGCATAACAGTGATC
This sequence comes from Aelia acuminata, assembly GCA_911387785.2. Classification (NCBI taxonomy): domain Eukaryota; kingdom Metazoa; phylum Arthropoda; class Insecta; order Hemiptera; family Pentatomidae; genus Aelia; species Aelia acuminata. Next base: position 109,830,108 of record OU426978.1, on the reverse strand, counting down.
ACTCTTCCCTAATTATCTTATCGAGAATCGCGGTGTGATTTTTCCAGGATGTCAGTAGCCACCCAGAGGATTGGTGCAAGGGCAGTTTGCCTCAGGGAAAGAACTGTAGGTCCTCGGGGCCTGCTTACTCTGAGCTGCCACAATCCTTGGACCTAGACCAGTTTGTCACTGTCCTTAAAACCGAAAGAGCTGACACCATGTGTGGGAAGAACATTGCCAAACGGGCCACTATGCGGATTGGTTATAGGGCTATGGGCAGTCTGCCGCCGCACCATGAAGAACATCGCTTGCAGTAACGTGTGGTTTGAGCTACTCCCTCCAGACCGTCTGTGCAACCCGCAAGCAACATAAATGTTTGCAAGAAGACCACACAGCGCGGCCAAAAGTCTCATCATATATATTAGAGAAAGCGAATGGATTAAAGAAAGCAGGTGGCATATAAAACTACACAGAATCAACTAAAGGCAGACGGAAACTAGTGTCCTGTGTCCAAGAAGGATTAGGGAATTCCCTAACATTCTGACTGACCTGGACAAACACTAGCTACAGTATTACGTTTCATCTGCCTCTACCATAATGTCATCAGTCATTCAACTTATCCTACTATCAGGCCAGAATACTGGACAATGCATCTTTCTCTTTTTTTACTTTCACTTACCTATATATGAAATATATAGTAAGGGAAAGTATTGCGATAGTGAAAAATTTTGACTTCCGTTTTTCAGCGGAAATAAACGTTTTGGGGTCCCCTGAGTCCAAATAACCAAGTACCGCGGTGGTCTGTGTGTGTGTGTGTGTGTGTGTGTGTGTGTGTGTGTGTGTGTGTGTGTGTGTGTCTTTGTGCGTGTGTGTGTGCGTGCGTGTGAACAGACTAGCTCAAAAACTATAAACCGTGTGAACCTGAAATTTGGTATTTAGTGTTTGAATATGCCCGCTATGTGACATCAAAAATTTCATCAAAATTGGTCAAACAGAGGGGATACTTTATTTAATAACTTTGTACGTGTTTTTCGATTTTCTAAAAAACGGTTTAAATGATTTTGATTAAACTGAGTATTTGATGTATTAATATGCCCAAGATATGACTCCAAAAATTTCATCAATATTGATCAACCGGATGGGGCACTTTACTTAATAAATTTTCAACAACATTAAATTATAATAATAACAACAGATCAATACATAATAGTAATTTAGGTAATTTCCTATATTATGAATTGTATTGCTCAACTAAAAATGTTCTGTATTTATACGCACTACAATGATAGAAAAACAAAGCGTTCCAATCACCACCATTCAGCAGCCCTACCAGTTTGTCTTGCCTCAACACATTTTTCTTAAAATACTTAAACCTAAACTCCTGGAGAACAGGACAGACACCAACATAATGATAAATGTCTTCAATTACTTTCAAATTACAGAGGGTTCACAATCTTTGCTCTTCGCTCCTCCCTACGTCATTATTAAGATAAACTAACTGTCCCCGCAATTTGAATATAACCTTCATAAAATTCATTTTATTAGAATCACTTATATAGTGCTTCTCCCCCAATTCCAGGTTCAATTTCTTGTATAACCCATGGAAATTAGAACGCTCTGCCCTCTCCATCATTTCAGTCTTGTAATGGTCCTTTAATTCGGTCAAAATCCGAGAAATCAAATGGCTATCTGCGTAATCCAACGGAACACCTACCTTTTCAAATAATTTTAAGTTTTCCCCGTTTCAAAATATTTTCCTTCTAACTATTTCTAATGCCAAAATTTTTGGATATCTTGATTCCGGGAAAGAAAACACTTTTTGTAAATATTTCAGGTGTAAATTGAGAGTATGAAAGAAGATTGGGTGAATATTCGATTCAAGATACAAAATATACCTTGGAGAATTTTCAGGAAGGGAAAACAACTTCTTAATAAAAAACGTATTTAATTTTTCCACTTCTTCATAATTCTGATATCCCCAGACTTGACAAGCGTAGCAAATAATTGATCGAACGGCAGCATTAAATACATACAACTGCTTCGATATCGGAACTTCGTTTTTACTTATAATACTGTTAATAAGTTGTATGTATTGTGAATTTTGAAATAGTTAATTTATCCAAAAAATGCTTTTTCAAACTATATAGCGGAGTTAGACCTATTCCTAGATAATTATAATAATTTACTATTTCTAGACTGTTCTCTTCCATTTTCCATTTTTCATCCCTTCTTAATTTCCCCCCATTTCGAAATATCATAATTTTTGTTTTTTGGAGGTTGACCTTTAAATTCCACAAATTACTATATTCTACAACCCGATTTATCATCATTTGAAGAACTTTAGGTTCTGGGGCTAACAAAACAATATCATCCGCATACATTAAGCAACGTATGTTTTGTCTCCCTATCGTTATACCACCACCTATAAAATCGGGGAAATCATTAATAAATAACGAAAATAGAGCTGGGGAAAGCAGACAACCCTGCCTCAATCCTACAGATGTTCCGAAGCTGTTAGTTACACCTCCTTTTGTCCAAACACAAGACTCGGTACATTTATACAAACCTTGAATAGTATTAATAAATTTATTTGACATACCTAAAGTATATAGTTTATAAAACAGTGCTTTTCTATCAGGAGAGACAAATATAATGTTTAACAAATTAAAAATATTATCATGCGTTGAATATCCTTTTCGGAACCCTGCCTGGCATTCATGCAATATTTTATTTTCCTCAGCCCACCTTTCCAATTTCAACAATAACATTCCCGTAAATATTTTGGCTACACAGTCTGTAAAGGATATTCCCCAATAATTGTTGACATTATTCAAAGCACCTTTCTTAAACAGAGGGAAAATTATAGACTTAGAGAAACTGTTAGGTATACTGGATTTTTCATATATACAATTAAAAAAATTTAGAAGACTTTGACGGAAATTATCAGGTCAATGCTTAAAAAAATCATACGGAACTCTGTCTAACCCAGGTGCTTTCCCATTTTTCGCCTTATAAATGATACTATTTAGTTCTTCGATTTGAAAATCATTATCTAGAGTGGGGTTAACAATAAGCGGTGGAACATATAAAAATTTTGGAGCTATAATGGATTGATTTAACAAAGTATTGAAATATTCAAACCATTCCTCACTTCTAATATCCGAACTTGTAACAAATTTCTTTTTTTTCACATTTACTAATTCCTAAAAGCCCTTACATTCTTAAACCTATCTGCTAACCCTAAATAAAATTTACGTTTTTTAAACTTACACAACTCTTTGTATTCTTTATTTTTAATTATATAAAGTTTTCTAATGAAATTACATTTACTCTTTCTATACAAATTCAACAGAGCGAAAGTTTTCTGTCTCAATTTCAAGCATTGGAAATCATTTTTCTTTGAATTTATGTTTATCCTCTTTATTTAATTTTCCTAGGAAGGAAGCATCCTTACTAATTTCTATAAAATAATTCGCAGCTTCTTGGGGGTCTTCCGGAACTTTTAAGTCAATTTTAGCTATATTACTTTTAAAACTTCTACCATCATTCGCAGTCCATTTTAATTTTGGTAATATCGGCAAAGTTTTATCATTTCTCGAATCTTCTATGTTTATCGACAGTTGTAACGGTATATGGTCACTAAAGATTTCAGATTTTATTGTAAAATGATTAATAAATTTGATAAATTCAAAAGAAACTGCACAAAAATCTATTACCGAACTACCATTCGCTCCGATATATGTTACTTCACCATTTCTATCCCCTTCCGTCCTGCCATTTAAAATAATCAAATTCATATCCGAACATAATTCGAGGAAAAATGACCCTTTGGAATTAGTCACACTATCTTTCGATTTTCTCGACGAGCTGACCTTAAATGTATTATAAAACATTTCATCTGGAAAATTTTGATTTCCACCGATTCTTACATTGCAGTCCCCAATCAAGACAATATTCTCAAAAGAAGATTTATCCAATAAATTTCTAATATTCCTAAAATCCTCTCTCCAATTATCTATTGTAATATAAACAGGAAGTATACAGACAGTAATATTATTTTTTCTATATATTATAAAATTAATATTATCCACCAAATGAAAACTAAATCCTTCTGTTAATAAGCGGGAATTTATTCCAAACAAAGCACCACCTTTAGCTCTACCGTGTCTTGCCTGTTTTGATCAAAACTGGGTATTTGATGTATGTATATGCCAAAGATGTGATAGCCAACATTTCATCAAAATTGATCAACCGGAGGGGGCACTTTATTTCATAACTTTTTTTCCAATTTTTCGATTATCTCAAAAACGGCTTTAACGATTTTCATCATATTCGTCATGTTTATTGAAAATTAGGTGTTATTTTATATCAGGTTATCATTATTAAAATTTTCTGAGGGGATTATAGAGCAAATGAAAACGAAAATAAGAAATGAATGTGGAAAAATGTGTAACTTTGAGAAGTGGCATTAACAAAACGCATTAATTTTTTAGCTAAGTAAGTTGGTAAGTGAAAGTTGTGTGTTGCGCGCACGCACCAGATTTTTTAATTTTTGTTTTGTGTAACTTCATTCGTTTATGTATTTTGATAGTTTATTCATTAAGTTATAAGGAAAATTATTACAAAGGGGTACTTTTCTGTCTTGGTAAATAGCATTACTTTTATTTTTCATCTCTAAATATATTTATATATTATGTGTATATTTTATATTATATATTATAAGGCAACCGTTGAACGCCTGATGTAGAACATTCTTAGATGTTTATCTTGGAAGATTTGCCTTGTATATCTTGATGACGTCATAGTAGTTGGCCGGACGTTTGAGAACACCTGTCCAATCTTGAAGAGGTCTTCAAGAGACTTAAAGTGGCCAATTTGACTCTAAACGCCAAGAAGTGTCATCTTTTTCAAACAAAGGTCGCCTATTTAGGACACATCGTCAGTGTAGAAGGAGTAGGGGTGGACCCAGCAAAAATTCAGGTAGTCCAGCAATGGCCTACCCCTGTCAATAAACAGCAAGTTCAAAGTTTCCTGGGCCTTTGTTCCTACTACCGCCGTTATTTAAGAAAGTTTGGGGACATTGCAAAGTCTCTTAGTCCATTGACTGTAGAAGGTAGACCTTTCAGCTGGAACGACGAGTGTCAAGAAGCGTTTGACGCCTTGAAGGAACGGTTGACCTCGGCTCCAATCTTGGGTTACCCAGTTCCAGGAGGCAAATTTATCATAGATACAGACACCAGTAAAGAAGGCATTGGTGGTGTTTAATCACAATTGCAGGAGGGCCAGGAACGGGTTATCGGATATTTCAGCAAGACGCTATCAAAACCTGAGTGCAATTATTGCGTAACCAGACGGGAACTCCAGGCTGTCGTTAAGTCTCTAGATCTTATGTGCAGATAGTTGTATACTACGAGGTTTTTGTTGAGGACTGACCATACAAGCTTGAAGTGGCTGCTAAATTTCAAGAATCCTGAAGGCCAAGTTGCCAGATGGCTACAAAAACTCCAGGAATACAACTTTGAAATTGAACACAGACCAGGCGTAAGACACCGCAATGCAGATGCCTTGTCTAGAAGACCATGCCCACCTAATTGCTTCCACTGTAGCCAAATCGAACAGGAGGCCAACCTCTGCCCCGTTGGAGTAGTTAGCGAAGAATGGACACCTGGCACAATCTGGGACCGACAAGAAAATGATCCTGAGTTGAAAAAGATACGAGACTGGAAACTAGTTAATCACCGCCCGACTTGGCAAGAGATAGCTAACATTCTAACCTATTTTGAAGGCGTACTGGGCGCAGTGGAACTCCCTTGTAATAGACGATGGCTTGCTCAAGAGGGTTGTTGAGAACGAAGACGGCAGCCTGTCCAGGAAGCAGCTTCTGATACCGAGGACCTGTGTGCTGGAGGTACTTCGTCAGGTTCATGATGAAGTGTCAGGAGGACACCTTGGTGTCATGAAAACACTCTAAAAAGTACACGACAGGTTCTACTGGGTGAACTGCTCTGACGATGTCAAGGATTGGTACCGTAAATGTAATACCTGCTCTGCAAGTAATGGACCAGCTTGCAAACACCACGCACAGATGCAGCAGTACATTACGGGGAGTCCCTTGGAGGGGGTAGCCATGGACATATTAGGACCATTCCCAGAGAGTGACTCTGGAAATAAGTACATCTTTGTGATCTTGGACTGTTTTTCCAGTTGAGTGGAAGCATATGCCACACCCAACTAAGAGGCTGCTACCTTGGCTAACGTTCTGGTGAAGGAGTTCATCACACGTTTCGGAGTACCAATACCAATTGAACTACATTCGGATCAGGGGAGGAATTTTTAGAGTATGTAAATAATTCCAGGAAGTCTGCAAGAGACTTGGGATTTGAAAAACCAAGAGTCTACAGCCCTCCATCCACAGTCTGACGGAATGGTAGAACGGATGATACAAACCCTCATAAAGTACCTTTCCAAGGTAACCTCTGACCATCAACGATATTGGGACCGTCAGATACCATACTTCCTCAAGGCCAACCGCTCTGCAGTTAATGAATCCTCTGGACAGACACCTACGAGAGTTCTCTTCGGTCGAGAGATAAGGTTACCTTGTGACATAATTTTTGCCAGCAAACCCAGGGTGGATGGTATCTGGGCAAGACTATGTATCCGGACTCCAGAAGAGAATAGAATGTACGCATGAGCTAGTTCACAAGAACCTTCGCCTCGCCAGTGACCGAATGAAGAGACCCTACGGGAGTAGAGCAGATCAGGGCGGGTACAAAGAAGGAGACTTTGTTTGGCTCTACAACCCCAGAAGAAAGCGAGGATTCTACCTAAAGTTGCAGAAGATCTGGGAGGGACCATACGTGATAAAGAAGCGCATTAACGATGTGATCTACAGGGTTTTTAAGTATCCCAAAGGAAGGCCTATGATCGTCCATTACAATCGCTTTGCGCCATATGCAGGGAAGCACGAAGTTGAACAGGTGCAGCGGATTATGGAAGAGACCTTTCGTTCAACCTAGGGAGCAGGACTGTATGGAAAGGAAGACAAGGAATGTCTCTAAGGAGGGGGCAGTGTAACGTTAAATCAATAGATAAAAAAAAACATTTGATTTGAAATCCCAGACAGTTTGTTGGAACAAATTAAGCGGTTGGAGCGAACTGTTAGGATCTAGATTGTTTGAGCTCAGTCTATGGCTCCAGTTCCACCACCTTCCACAAAATTCTACAACGTTCTAGACCCTCCTTACGACTATATATAAGGAGCGATATATATAAGAGCTCTGTTGACTGAACAGAGTTAAGTCTGTGAAGCTCAAGCCATATGATTTGTGTGCTATAAAGTTATAATTTTTGTAACCTGCTTGAATATTTATGTTGTTATAATTTGTTGGCATTGATGTTGTTATATTCTAGTTCAATAAATACTTGTTAACCCACTGAAGTGTTACAATATTTAGTTAATAAATCCCTAAAATGTTTGTATGCCCAAAAAAAAATTTGCATAAATACATTCTATACATAAAAAAAAATAGGTATGTTCCAACAAGCACTTAAAACACATTGGCAACTTTCACAACACGTTGGTAACTTTCACTTGAGCAATACATTACTAACTGACCATCATTAACAAGTAAGTCATAATGCGCATGGGAAAGAGTTATCTATGCATGGGAAAGAGTTATCTATGTGTTTTAAGTGTTTGTTGGAACATACCTATTTAACGGAAATAATTTATTTCCATGATAACTAAATTAAGTTTTCATAACAACTAATAAGTAGAAAAATTAGATTATATGATTTTTATTGTCAAATACAATATTTTGGAATTTAACCATTTATTATTTTTAAATAATTAGTTTATAATTTTTGAACAATTTAATTAGAAGAAAAAAAATTCAACCATGGCCGGATATCGAACCCAGGTCATCTGCATCTCCGTTGCAGTGCTCTTACCACTGAGCTAACCATGGGGACATTCCCAGTTGTGTTCGAATACTTCTCTTCTGTGATCGCCACCTCCCTTCTTCGCAACTCACCCCAAGTGCTGTGAACTAGTATAGGATATCACCAGTGTTTGGGCAAAAGGGGTTAAGTGTTGGAATGTGAAGTTTATACAACGATTTTTCAAAGTTTTGAAAAATCATTTTAAATCCTGTCTATGGATTTCTTTATTCATGAATCACTTATTACCTCATAAGAGACTAAACATTATAGCGAAATACAAATTTAAACAAAATATTACTTATATATTTATTTTAGTGCATTTAAGCTCTTTGTATCTAATATTTTTGTCTCTTACGGCCTTCTGATCATACCTCATTAGCCTTTTGTACTTAACAATAATCAATCTAATTCCTTTTTACCAAGGATATGAGAAATGGACCTTGCCTTGGGTGTCAAAAAGTTTGGAAAAATCAAAAATATTTTATTTCTTGTTGAAATTACGATTTTATATAAAAACGTGTTAACACTAAGAATACACAATCAATTAAAAAATGATGGAAAAATCAATCTAAAGGTACATTATTAGTTTAAAATGAAACTCTTGATGAAGTTATTGATCTATTTCTACATCAACTAAATCAGGGTCAATATCTTCATCATTATTACACCTAAGGTTTCTGTAAAAATCGTGGAAGTAGGGGGGGGGGGGATTAGTTGTAAAAGATCTAGCAGATCTTTTTTCTTTTCCTTGGATATTGGGATTGATTCACTGTAGGTATTTTTCAAAGTGAATGTGCTTGACCATCGGCCTCTTCTTTTAAATGAAACATAATCAAAGGGATTTTCTCTATTCAGGCTGTTTTTAAAACTAATACGTCCAAAGTCATTGTCGTACCGAAACCATTGTGCTTCCCCCACACAAAATGAGTTCCATTCTCATTTTTTTTTTCAAAATGAAGATAGCGTATGTCTTATTCAGTCAGTTATCTTAATTTGATGAATGAAATCTTGATAGTTTGTTAACAATCTGAATATTTAAATGAAATAATAATAAAAACTGAGTATTTAATTTTTATTTTTTAGATTAAAGAGTACAAAATTTAATAAATGCATAATTAGCTTAGATCCAAATCGGTTGTTTTTCCATCAAAATTATTGCATGCTGCTTAAGAAGAACTTGGTAGCAGACATATGTTTGTGGAAAGGGCGTAGAATTGGCATAACTACATAGACCCTTTTGATCTGCACACGTTCTGGTATAAAAGGTGTAAGTTTTATCAAGTGTCACTTAACCCCTTTGGATCATTGCCAAATAGCAAATAAGACTTGGGCCGTTAAGATCAGCTTAACCATTTCGTAAGCTGATTTCACTTAAGCCGATTGAACCAATTAAACCAGATAGATCTTTTTGTCAAGAAGCCATAAAAACCTCATTTTCATAAAAATGGCACTTAAGCCCTTTTGCCCAAACACCAGTGATATATATTAGTAAGGGATACTAATATTTGACATCCAAAGAACGGATTAAAACTATTTCCAGCTTTTCAAAACTTTAAGTCCAATTTCGGTATCCAATGCGTCTCAAATTAACTGGTCAACTAATTAGCAACTGGCACTGTTTCCATCTTAGCCATATATTATTTACTATTATAAAAAATAATATATGGCTGAGGCGAATTGTTTATTAAAATTACATGTAAGTAATAAGTAGGTATGAATGTAATTAATAAGTAGGGAACGGATTTTCTTGTAATAAAAAGCCAAATATATATATATATATATATATATATATATATATATATATATATATATATATATATATGAACTTATATTTTGAGAAATATGTAACAAAAAAGTGTAAATACACTCCCGGTCAAGGGTATCGCAACACCTAAGAATTTCTAGTATTTAAAATAAAATGGAGAGTTTCTTTCCTAATTCCATTGCAGGGTGAAGCATGATAAGCATGAGGATTATCTAGGAATCTCATAAAAGGATTAAGAACTTAAGAAGCCCTTTTTATTTAAGAATTAAGCCCTTTTTCAGTTATAATTTACATATTTCATTCAGTGCTTACATGGTTTTCATTGTTTGACAGTGAGTACGGTCATATTGTGAATAATTTTGGCCTATTGACTGTATCCAGACATTAAAATGAACACACCTTTGCATCTCAGTCCAGAGGAATCCATTCGTATTGTCATTTTAGCAGAGGAGGACCTTTCTACATGTCAGATTGCGTTTTGTATTAATTTCCATTATTCTACAGTCCTCAGATGCATAAAATGGCACCGGGAGACTGGAAGGCATTCAAGGAGGCAACTGGAGGAAGACCACGCCATCGACGACCGCTTTCTGTAGGTTCAATCACTCCGGAGACGGAAATTGAAGAATCGAGAGTTACAAAATCTAGTCCTTCAGGTGCATAACTTACACATATCAAGGCGAACTGTTGGGAGGATGCTTAATGAAGTTGGACTTACCTCGAGAAGGCCTGCGGCTCACCAGGCAACATCATGTAGCAAGGCTTGCATTAGCAAGATAACATGTGAATTGGACCATGGATGATTTGAAGCGCCTACTCTTCATAGACGAAACGAGCGTCTCTCTCCATAGTCCAGAGGGTCGTGGCAGACTCTGGAGAAGCCCTCAGGAACGGTTCAGCCAATGCTGCATCAGTCCCCGTATGCCTTAAGTGATCCCTTAAGTATTCATATGAAAACTACAGAGATATTATATACTGATCCGGTAGAGACCGTTAATATTTCTTTATTTAAAGCTATCGTTGGAAAAGTGGTGATTAAACTAAATTGTATTTCCAAAAACCATATCATTGGATAGAAGTCTCTGCAGCAAAAAAGTGGCAGCCATAAAATTGATTGATATCAGAAAGGATAGAATCGACAGGGTTTTGGAACTGAATTTGGGTTATTTTATTATTACGAAGGATTTTATTGTTCTCGATACTTCACTATGTTGATACTTTGTGGTTGAGTCAATAATGTTCGTCATTCTTTTTGATGAATTGTTGATTAAACTTAAGAGCGTAGCACTAACAAAAATATACTTCTTAATAAAAAGATAGTCATTGGACCAATAAATGGAGAGGGTGAATAAAAAACACGATAAAAGAGGACATTGCATGCTGGTCTGACACATTCAAGGGCCTCATAGAGAATAATGCTATGAATCTTGCAGATTTTGATAAGGCCGTAGGAATGTACTACTAGGTATGAACTGCCACCAAGCCTCCCGCACCCTGCCATTAGGGTTTACCGAATAAGTCAGAAGAATAAAACAAAAATGGCTGACAAGGGGGAGGGAAAAGTTTCAAATTCAGAAAGCAGAGAGGAGTCGAGGAGCAACAATACCAATTCGAAGTCATGCAATATAATTATCATAATAAATGAAAGAAAGTTGGTTGAAATATTATGAACGCCGATGCCCCTAAGCGATGTCCTCTAAAACCAAAGGATGTTGAAAAACACTTCAAAGACCTCTTGAAGGCGGAAAATCTCCGCAAGCATGCGGATTATGATAATCTTGCCTAGATGCCTAATCTAATCATAAAAAATCTGGTGCGTGCGCGCAACACACAACTTTCACTTACCAACTTACTTAGATTAGAAATTGACGTGTTTTGCTAAATATCATTTCCTAAAGTCACACATTTTATAACATTCATATCTTATTTTTGTTAATCCTTAAAGCCGTTTTTGAGTAAATAAAAAAAAACCGTGAAAATGATACAAAATTTATTAAGTAAAGTCCCCCCTCCCGTAGATCAATTTTGATGAAATTTTTACAGTCATATCTCGGGCATATAAATACATCAAATACCAAGTTTGATCAAAATTGTTAAAACCGTTTTTGAGTAAATCGAAAAAAACTTAAAAATTTATTAAGTAAAGTCCCCCCTCCCGTAGATCAATTTTGATGAAATTTTTACAGTCATATCTCGGGCATATAAATACATCAAATACCAAGTTTGATCAAAATTGTTAAAACCGTTTTTGAGTAAATAAAAAAAACACGTGAAAATGATACAAAATTTATTAAGTAAAGTCCCCCCTCCGGTTGATAAATTGTGATGAAATGATGGTTATCGCATCTTTGGCACACACATACATCAAATACCCAGTTTGATCAAAATCGTTAAAACCGTTTTTGAGTAACTAAAAAAAAACACCTGAAAATTATACAACATTTATCAAGTAAAGTCCCCCCTCCGGTTGATCAATTTTGATGAAATTTATACAGTCATATCTCGGGCATATAAATAGATGAAATACTCAGTTTAATCAAAATCGTTAGAGCCGTTTTTGAGAAAATCGAAAAAAACTTAAAAAGTTATTAAATAAAGTACCCCCTCCCTTTGAGCAATCTTGATGAAATTTTTGCTGTCACATCACGGGCATATACATACACTAAATACCCAATTTCAGATTCGCACAGCTTATAGTTTTTGAGCTAGTCTGTTCACACACAGACACACAGACACACAGACCATTTCGCGGGACTTGGTTATTTTGACTCAGGGGACCCCCCCAAAACGTGTATTTCCGTTGAAAACCGGAAGTCGAAAATTTTCACGATCGCAATACTTCCACTTACTATATATTTCATATATAGGTAAGTGAAAGTAAAAAAAAAATCTGGTGCGATGCGCGCAACACACAACTTTCACTTACCAACTTACTTACATTAGAAATCGGCATGTTTTTTTAATTGCCATTTTTATAAATAATATAAAAAAGATGACTTGATTTTGATTAAAAATTATTAATTTAATCAAAATCATTATAGCCGTTTTTGAGTAAATAAAAAAAAACACGTTAACATAAGAAAAAGTTTATTAAATGAAGTACCCCCTCCGTTTCACCAATATTGATGAAATTTCGGCTGTCGCATCGCGGGCATATACATACATCAAATACCCAGTTTCATCAAAATCATCATAGCCGTTTTTGAGAAAATAAAAAAAAAACGTAAACATTAGATAAAATTCTTTAAGTAAAGTCCCCCCTCCGGTTGATCAATTTTGATGAAATTTTTACAGTCGTATCTCGGGCATATACATACATCATATACCCAGTTCGATCTAAATCGTTAAAGCCGTTTTTGAGTAAATAAAAAAAAAACGTGAAAATGATACAAAATTTATTAAGTAAAGTCCACCCTCCGGTTAATCAATTTTGATGAAATTTTTACAGTCATATCTCGGGTATATAAATAGATCAAATATTCAGTTTAATCAAAATCGTTAGAGCCGTTTTTGAGAAAATCGAAAAAAACCTAAAAAGTTATTAAATAAACTACCCCCTCCCTTTGAGCAATTTTGATGAAATTTTTGCTGTCACATCGCGGGCATATACATACACTAAATATCCAATTTCAGGTTCCCACGGTTTATAGTTTTTGAGCTAGTCTGTTCACACACACACACACAGACACACACACACACACACACACACACACACACACACACACACACACACACACACACACAGACCATTTCGCGGGACTTGGTTATTTCGACTCAGGGGGTCCCAAAACGTGTATTTCCGTTGAAAACCGGAAGTCGAAAATTTTCACGATCGCAATACTTCCACTTACTATATATTACATATATAGGTAAGTGAAAGTAAAAATTATAAGCTTCTTTGTACATGGGTCATTTTTGCAGAAGGGCCAAACGCTGGATTCTGAAGCCCCTTCACCAGTTTGGTACATTAAAACAACCTCTAATTATGCTTTCTGACTTGTCCTATCGACTAAGTAGGGTTTTACTCATATAACATTAAATATTGAAGGTTGAATTTCAATATGACCAGTGGAAATACTTCCCTCGCCATGTCACAACTCCAGTTTCCAAACTTTACGCTCGATTACGAATTGACCATTGACGCTTTTTACTTTCACTTACCTATATATGAAATATATAGTAAGTGGAAGTATTGCGATCGTGAAAATTTTCGACTTCCGGTTTTCAACGGAAATACACGTTTTGGGGTCCCCTGAGTCAAAATAACCAAGTCCCGCGAAATGGTCTGTGTGTGTGTGTGTGTGTGTGTGTCTGTGTGTGTGTGTGTGTGAACAGACTAGCTCAAAAACTATAAACCGTGAGAACCTGAAATTGGGTATTTAGTCTAGGTATATGCCCGCGATGTGACAGCAAAAATTTCATCAAAATTGCTCAAAGGGAGGGGGTACTTTATTTAATAACTTTTTACGTTTTTTTCGATTTTCTCAAAAACGGCTCTAACGATTTTGATTAAACTGAGTATTTGATCTATTTATAGGCGAGCGCAAGCGACGGTGCTGCTACTTTGAGGACCTAGAAGGAACTAGAGAAACGGGGATAGAAGCCGTGCAATAGACTGGAATTCATAGGTTTTTTGCCGTTTTTAATTTATTTTTCCATTATTAAAACCCGATTGAGCAAAAAATTGTTGGAAAAATGTCTAAAAGGTATTGCTCGGTCCCTCAGTGTTCAATTAGAAAATCAAAAGACGTGTCATTCCCTTTCATTTCCAAAAAATAAAAAGATTCTTAAAGAATGGATTGTAAAATTAAGAATAGATAAGCCTGTTTCGAAACATATGACGATATGTAGTCTTTATTTTAAAGAAAGAGACTATATTTATCCAGGTAAATATTAGTATTTGACATTATATTATTCCAAAATGCTAGTTTTATGCAAATAACATTGAGACCATAGTGTCATAGATTTGTTTTTCTTTTTTAATTTTCCCCATTTTTCTATTACATCCGTTGTTCTTAATTGTTCCATGTTCTCAATGCGAAGCCTGAAAGTTTTGAGAAATAAATAAATAATATGACAAAGAATCTAAGCTGTCATAACAATGATTGTGTGAATAGGTAATTAATGTTATTACTAACCGAAAAACGTCTAGTAAAGTTACAATGATTTGTTTGCATTTACCAGAACTACCAGCTTTACATGTACAATGACAAGAAAATTGCTTATTATTAATAATACATTTGATTTCCACTTTTATTTGATGGGACAGTCTTTTAAGATTGCTAGTTAAAAGGCACGAGGCTTGTAAAATAACTGTTTTTTTATTTTTAGATATTACTCCACATGTAAATATGTGGTTAGGATCAAGAATAGCCTGCCCATTAATTAATGGTCTTTTAAAATTACCAATTATCTCTATCACATCAACTAGGACTGACACCTTTCTTTCCGACATTTTGCAAAACTACTAGCGCACTCTATATTCGATTGCGCCCGCCTATATGCCTGAAATATGACTGTAAAAATTTCATCAAAATTGATCAACCGGAGGGGGGACTTTACTTAATAAATTTTGTATCATTTTCACATGTTTTTTTTATTTACTCAAAAACGGTTTTAACGGTTTTGATCAAACTTGGTATTTAATGTATTTATATGCCAAAGATGTGATAGCCAACATTTCATCACAATTGATCAACCGGAGGGGGGACTTTACTTAATAAATTTTGTATCATTTTCACGTGTTTTTTTTATTTACTCAAAAACGGTTTTAACGATTTTGATCAAACTTGGTATTTGATGTATTTATATGCCCGAGATATGACTGTAAAAATTTCATCAAAATTGATCTACGGGAGGGGGGACTTTACTTAATACATTTTGTATCATTTTCACGGGGTTTTTTTTATTTACTCAAAAACGGCTTTAACGATTAACAAAAACAAGATATGAATGTAGAAAAATATGTGACTTTGGGAAATGATGTTTAGCAAAACACGTCAATTTCTATTCTAAGTAAGTTGGTAAGTGAAAGTTGTGTGTTGCGCGCACGCACCAGATTTTTGAGGTTTTTATAACTGTGTTGCGGTTCAAAACATCTCAAGATTAGAATGTGAGGTATGTAATATTTTTAGAAATGATAGAATAATATATAGAGTAGGGAAAAGGCTTGTCCCCTTTTTAGGGTTTTTCCCCGCTTACGTAGTACTTTCGTATTTTGGCAGTTTTAACCCTTACAGATGACTGCGACTTCTGGCTAAGAGTAGGAATACATCTCAGGTAACAACTCTTTTTGCCGCCAAATGTTTTCAGTCACTGTGGAAACGTCAGGATAAGAACGTTGGTTCTGCGGCATGAAGTGGCATACAAAATGGGGTGTGAAGTTCATTTCGTATTTAGCGAGCTTAGTACTGCGCATGTGCAGGCTCAGTCTCGACGAGCGGAAGACCAGTGATGAGTCAGCTAGTAACTTGGTCTAGAGCTTGTCCACAAGTTGAATGTACTTTATCAGTTAAAAATAAATGAGTTCACTGAAGAACTGTGTTTCATTTCGCTTCCATGAACATAAAATAATCTGTTACAACTTTCGATCTGTTGAATGTAACTTTGTAATAATGGTCCCATTAAATCCGTGTGCACCTATTAGAGGTCCCATTAGAATCCAGTGTGCAGGATACACAGATTATTTATAAATAAGGCTTTATGGCTATAATTAAATAAAATTAAAATCCAGAATTATTTTGCATCAGCGGGGTTTACGGCACTGATATTTAGCGAAAATTTGTATAAATGTATGTCTTGTTTTAGAACAACCTATCCTAATTTCTTTAATTGTTTATATAATTATATGCTCAACTGATATTTAAAATCGTACATTTTTTTCTAATAACATAGAATATGAAATTAATGATCTTACCTGAATAATTTGCATTGGTCCCAATTAATTATTTTGATTCAACTACATCTAACTGTTTAATCAATTGTAAAAGGTACAAGCATTATTACTAAATTGGTCTTTATGGCTATAATATGAATTTCAATGATATAAATATAAAATAATATTATAAAATCCTATAATATAAAATCCAGAATTATTTTGCACCAGCGCACAGTGGTTCAAAAGCCACAATAAGCGGCAAAAATATATTGGCTCCAAATCTCCTTTGAAAAATGATATGCAATACTTTTAATATATGTTGGCAATTTGTTAAAATTGTTTTATGGTACTAGAATTGCTAGAATAAAACAAAAAAAAAGAACATTAATACGTTTCAAAACCGCAATTTCTTAAGAAAAAGTGATTCAACGTAACGGAAATTCGGAAAAAAATTGATTTTATTGAATTAGCTTAGAAAGTTGGGAATTTTACCAAGTTTATTTGCTCTAACAAACCAATATTTTATTTCTGGATAGAGTAAGACAAAAAAAAAAAAAGTTCAACGAAAAATCACTTAATTTTTATAAATTGTATTTCCGATTTTGACACAATTAATGTAGTACACAGTTAATGAAATAATGATTAAAGAAATTTATATTTGGTAGGGTTAAAGATGATTTATTAATTATCTATAATATAGATACACAAAAAAAAAAACAACAGCAACATTACTTATGTTATTATGAATTAAAAAAGAGATAAAAATTAATAAAAAGAAACGTTTACATATTTTCACAACACAAAGATTTTACTTCTTCGTTCAAGTCGTAATCAGATTTTTTTGGTAGTGTTCGAACACTGCTTAAGTAAGGATCAGATGTCGCCAACAGTATGTGCATAACGTCTTCATTAGTTAAGTGAACATTGCCTGGAGTGTTGTCTGAATTCACGATAGTCCTTATTACGTGCCTCTTGCGGTTCTTCTGTCAGCATTCCAATGGGCAACAAAGCAGCTGTTATAATCTTTTCACCATGCATTAAAACTTCATGAGCAGTACTCGGCATGTAATACCATCCATACAGTTGTATGTAAAGCTCTCCAGTCCTCCAAAAATACCTTTCAAACTTCACAGGATCGATATGAACACCAGAATTTATTGCTTGAGAATGACTGAAAACAGAATTATGAGCTCTTCGTTTACCCCAGTAATATCGGAAGTTAGTTTTGGGTTAGCAAAATATCTTCGTGAGGTATTTCCGTCATTAGTTGTACCCATTCCCTGTTTAACTACATCCAATTTTAAACCAAAAAATTCATCTTGAATCTTCTTTTTTGTTTATTCCTTTTGTTTTTTCGTCTCAGCATTTGTTCTCCATTGTTGAAATGAACTGTTACACGCAATATGGAGAATGCACTCCATAAATTTAATTCGAGCATGCAAAGGTGACATTCCCAGATTAAGAAAATGTACATAGGTATAGATCTAATAGTGTCTAAGTTGTTCATCTCGGGCGGTTTCGCTTGGCAAATGCAACAAACTGCCATTGATGGTGTTTGAGATACTTTTTGAGCAATTTTTCCATCAATCATGGTAAATATAAGTTTATGATCTACCTTAAATGTTTTTCCTCTTAAATGGATCACAGTTTCCGTAAGATTTTGTATTTCCGTTTCCATTCATGAAATTTAATTTCTCGTCACTTTAGCTGTCTCCTTCAAGAATTGAAATCTAACAGGTCTGCCGTATCTGGTTGAAGATGTTCTGGTGTTCTTCCAATGCACTTTTGACATGTTTCCTTTTTCATGTAAATGAAGAGGTCCCATTAAATCTGTGTCCGAAATATCATCTTCCTTAAACTTTTGCTTATATTCACTATGCACCGATGATCCGTCACATCCCCATTTAGAACAAATTGTTCTTCACTTTTTGTTTCAAAAATTCTTGTAGTGGTGTGATCTAACAATTTCTATAGATTCACACTTGGCCCACATTCATTAATTTCAACATCCGAAGGATAACATTCTTTCTTTGCGTTTAATATTTTGTGGTACGATGGAAAAATACCATACCCGAGCTCCAAAGTGGCTTTTCTAATAATTTGGTACTGATGTTTAGATAAAGATGCATCTAACATTAATCTTAAAGCTTTGTCTGGTGCAAAGCTTTCAGGTTTTAAACAATACTGATTTTTTCTAGCCGCCGAAGAAATTAACTCTTCTGAAAAAGTTTCACGCATTTTTTGTATTTTCATACGTTTTGTCCTACCACAGCACTGGTCGAAAGGTTTTTCATTGCGCCCAGCATGGGATGAAGGTCCTGCTGCGATGTCCATCGGCGTCACTCGTGACCCCAGTTCGACTGAAAACGTTCCTTTTAGCCAGATGTCATTCTGTTTCAAAAATCTTTCGTTATTACGGCAAGCCGATTGCCATTTTTTAGTAAAACTAGGCAAGAAAGTTTGACGTAGTTTAAGCTCAATTTGCTCTATCAATTCATCAGACATCCCGGGATATTTGTTAATAATAATTTCAACACACTTGGAAGTTTCCCGACTGTTTTGAAATTAGTATTTAAACTAATTCGATACATGAAATCACAAATTTTTCCATTTTAATTTAATATTATTACCAAATCTTTAAAAAACACGATAGTATAATGATTAGCCGGAAATCTAATCTGAGCTTGTCCTCTCCCAATTAACAACTAGAATGAATAATGCTTACAATCTTGGTGTTTGTAAATAGCGAATAGGAAATAAAAACATCTGCCACCACAACAGTCGCAGCTATATATCATATGATCATATGATGGCGACAAGAGTGCAACGCTTAAAAAAAGCTATCGAAAAAATCAAACAAATAGAAGATTCTAAGTCGAAAAAAGATAGCCAGTGTTTCATTAAAGAAGTTGTGGATCTTCTAGAAGACCTCCAACATGAAATGGAACAGGATGCATCTATTTTTCCTCAACCGTCTGCGCCTCTGGATTTTGCTGCACTCAAGAATAAAAAAGTAAGTGGGCTACCAGTTTCTATTACTCCTAAAACAGAACTTCTCATTATTACTTCAAAAAACAACAACGTATCTTATACAAAGATACAAAAAAAGACTTTAAAGCAAAAATTAACCCCACAGAATTGAGGTTAGGTATAAAAAATATCAAAAACCTCAAAGAAGGTAAAATATTAGTAGAAACAACCGATCGGCGGGACATAAAAAAAATCGAAGAGAAGCTGAAGGAAGATAGCTTTTTAAAAACAAGCCAACCTAAAAAGCGAAACCCCAAAATTATCATTAAAAGGCTACCAGAAGAGGCCGACAAAGATAACCTCTTAAGAACACTTATTAGCCAAAACGATGAGCTTGGGCTAACTGAAAACAGCCTACGCCTGCTAACCATATTTGGAGGGAAATCACCAGGGAGCCCAAGACATGCGCTGCTGGAAGTAGACCCGAAAATGAGAGCTCCTCTACTGAGCGTGAAACTAAAGCTATTTTTCACAATTTGTGCTGCAGAGGACTACCTATCAGTACGGCAGTGCAGAAAGTGCTCCAAGTTCAACCACGCGGAGAAGCACTGCAAGAGCCAGCTTACGTGCGCCATCTGCTGCGGGGAACACTACACGAAGGACTGCCTCAGGACCGAAGAAACTAAATGTGAAAATTGCATTAATTATAATAAGCATTGTAAGGCACAATTCGCCGTTGATGTCAAGCATTAAGCAACAAGTAAGTTGTGCCCTTCATATATAAATGCTATCCACCGTCTAATCCGCAACACAAACTATGACAGCACAACCACATTACAATTACCACAATGGCAATAAACTCAGCTACACGACAGTTAAACATTCTACAACAAAACACGCAACATTCATACAAATCAAAAATACTACTACAAGAATATATACACAAACAGAATATACATATTACTTTAATACAGGAACCTTATTTAGGAAGTAAGATTTGCACATATTCAGCATATCGAGAATTTTCTTTTAACCTATCCAATTGTCGATCTCTTATCATTGTAAATAGTAAACAAATAGATGCTATTTTGCTCAGTGATTTTTCTAATCCAGATGTTACAGTAGTACAGGTTATGATTGGAAAGGTTCCGTATATTTTGGTTTCAGCCTACTTTGATATCAATCGTGAGGTTATCGAGGACACTGATAACCTAAAACGCATTATCGATGCATTTCCAGATCGATGTATCGTCATTGGTGCGGATACTAACTGTCGATCCAGATTGTGGTATGATTGCATGACAAATAATCGTGGTAGGTCTCTTGAAAATTTCATCATAAATAATGATATAAATATTTGTAATATAGATTCTGGTATACCAACATTTTTCACTTCTCGAGGCCAAAGCAATATTGACTTAACCTTTACAAACAGGCTTGCTATTAATAAAATAAATTTCTGGCGTATAATAGAAGATGAAAATTTCTCCGATCATTCAACGATTCAATTTTCATTTGATTTACACTCATTCTCTATTATCCGAAATTATGGGAAACTATATAAAACTGAACGAGCTGATTGGGAAAAATTTGTTGATAACTTAAAATTTACATTCTCCTTAGGATTTAACATTCGCGAAACCGAAAATTTAGAGGATCAATTAAATTTAAAATTATCTGATATATCCTCTAAATCGTTCATAAACAAGTTTTTTCGGCTTTTGACTAAAACATGCAACAAATCATTCAAAATTATTAATAGTAACACTTTAAAAATAACTTCGACCCATAGATTAAATCCATGGTGGAATGATAAGCTGGAAATTCTGCGGAAATCTACCAACAGAGCCCGTAGAATTTACCAGAAAACCAAATCGGATGATATTACAAGAGCCAGTAAGCGTTTTGACTTAAAACTCAAACGTCAATATTCTAAATCTATACGGGCGAGTAAAATGGAATCGTGGAAGGAATACTGTGACACTATTCCTACCAGGAATCCATGGAAATGGCCTTATAAATATGCTGCCGGGAAAATGCCTCAGCAACTTAATTTAAACACTTTAAAGAAATCAGACGGGACATACACTAAATCCTTGAAAGAAACTTATTCCTATATTCTAAATTCTTTAATTAGACAAGATGACCTATCCACAGATTCAGCAGAACATGCCATCATGCGACAGTCTGTGGAGATTTTACCCGATACTGACGACGACATCCCTCTGAATGAGTTAGAATTATCAGATGTAATCAATGACCTCAATGATAGCAAAGCTCCAGGCATTGACGGCATTACCTCTTTGATATATAAAAAGTTATACGATACTTTTCCACGAACCATGTACAAAATATACGAAACCTGTTTTAGGCAAGGGCTATTTCCTAGTATTTGGAAACAATCTAAACTAGTTCTCATTAATAAACCAGGAAAAAAAATGCAGGATATAAACTCACTCAGGCCTATCTGTCTTATCCCAACTGGAGGCAAAGTTATGGAAAAAATAATTCACAGTAGGTTGTCCTATTATCTCCACAGTAAAAAACTTCTTAGTGAGAACCAATTCGGGTTCACTCCGCAAAAAAGCACTACCCATGCACTGTACAAAGTCAATCATATAGTTCGAAATGCATTAAATAATAACCAGCACAGTGTACTAATATCATTAGATATCAGTGGAGCATTTGACAGTGCATGGTGGCCGTCAATATGGAGTGCCCTTAAACGATTTCAATGTCCTAAAAACATTTACAGGATTCTGAAAGATTATCTGAGCGATAGATCTGTTTGTCTAGTTTCAAAAAACTATACAATGATACGGAATCAATCAATTGGAACACCCCAGGGCTCATGCTGTTCTCCGCTCCTATGGAACGTAATAGTTGACTCACTACTCAAAGAAAGATTACCACCTAATGTAACTCTTTTGGCTTTCGCAGATGACATACTTGTTATTATAACTTCTGAATATTTCCAACACTCACAAACATTAATCGAAATCGTATCACACAAAATAAACAATTGGGCACACTCACACAAACTGACATTCAACACACACAAATCAAATTATATGGTGATAACTTGGAAAAGGCAAATCTCACAACTTCAAGTACAGATACAACATTCTGAACTTCGCAATGTATCTTCTATAAAATACCTCGGTATAACCATTGAAAGAAAACTTTCATGGAACACCCACGTAGACATACTACAAAACAAACTCATAAAACTAATAAATTCCCTTTCCACAGCGGCGAGAGCGACCTGGGGGTTAAGAACGGAGGCTCTGGATATTTTGTATAGGGGCGCAATTTTACCCATCCTCGCCTATGGCATCGAAATTTGGTACCCTGCGTTTAAGAAAATGTACAACATTAGAAAGTTGGAAAGGGTCCAAAGGCTGATGGCACTTAAAATCGCTAAAGGCTTTCGAACCCTTTCCGATGAAGCCGCCTTCGTCTTAGCCAAAATTGTTCCCATAAGTATATTAGCTGACTTTTATGTAAGTAAATTCCATTTATTATCCACAAAGACTGATACTGAAACCTTCAAATCGGATGACGTGGAACACATTACTGACTACAAAGACTGGCCACATCCTGCAGATTACCCAAGAATTATCCTGAATTCCAAAAACACGACAGACTTTCAAATATATACTGATGGTAGCAAGGATGGCGAACATGTAGGGTGTGCTAGCCTAATATTTGAAAATGGGATTTTGATGAAAATTATAAAGTTTAGACTAGGTCCGGATTGCACTAATAACCAAGCCGAACAGTTCGCCATCCTCAAAGCCCTCGAATACATTAACAACTTAAAAAACACTAACAAAACTATTAATGTGCTGACCGACAGCCAATGTTCGTTAGACATGATCGCTAACACGCACTGTCACACACCGATTATCGAGAAAATCCACAAGCTATTAAGAAAACTACAAACTGATGGAAATAATTGGATTTCATTTACTTGGATAAAAGGGCACTCGGATATACCTGAGAATGATTTGGCAGACAAGGCTGCAAGTATTCCAAAGATACTTCCCTGCCTGATCATACACACAGATATCGAAACAACACCTAATACACATGCTACACCAACAAGCAGTACAACGATGGAACTCTACACACAAAGCACGACATTTGTACTCATTCATCCCACACTTACAGACTTACCTCAATAAAACTGACACATGGACAGATTTCTATACAACACAAGGAGTCACAGGACACGCAGCTGTGAACAGTTACCTTCATAGGTTTAAAATCAGGGACTCGCCATTGTGTCCCTGTGACTTCACACATGAACAAACCATTCACCACCTAATACATGAATGTAGACTACTTACTGACTACAGAAATTCGCTAATAACAAAAACTATACAAAATCACTTATTATTTGAAAAAATATTTGTAGACGTGAAACTATTCTTTAAAAACGCACTAATTAAAATTAAAGAAGTTAATGAAAACTATTTTTGATTGATAACTTCTTTCTGGCTTTCAAAAAAAAAAAAAAAAATATTTGTTCTATTTTGCTGCTGAACGCTATTAATCTAAGTTATAATAATTTCTCTATTTTATGTTTTCAAGTTTGTGATTACTGTAAGTTTGGTATCTGATTATATGCTCTGTTTAAATGTTCTGTTTATGTTATATGTTTAAATGTAGTTATAAATTTAAGTGCTTATCTATGTTCTTATGTTTTAATATGTACATATGTGTTTATATGTTTCAGTATATGTAAGTATGAATGTATGTACGTAAGTTCGTCAATATGAATGTAAAAGGTATTTATTGTGTAGTTGCTGAACGCTACTATTTTTCTAATCTTTTTTTCTTCACTTAATCATTTGCTTCTTATTGTCATGTTTCATTAGGCTTTGTTTTGTTTTATTGAAGTTTGTTTATTATTTTTTAAAAAATCTTATTATTTGTATAAAACTATAATATAAGTACGTCTCATGTAACATGTTTCGTAGTTGATGCTGCAGAGGTCTATGCACCAGTATCGCTGGAGGCGAGCCCCTGGAGTACCACCGGCGACACAACTAACATGTACATTGTATACAGAAATGTATGGTATGTACAGTATACAAAATAAATAAATAAATAAACTCCCTTCTGGCAGGGTTACTGTTAGAAGGAAATATTAAAAAAAACAGTCGCAGCTAAAATGCTTTTGTTTATTTACAAGAAGGATTAAAATATTTATCAACACAATTTTCAGCCCACCGGAAGCCGCCGATAAAAGTAAATTCATCAACATTTTCCATTATATTTTTTCGTAATTAATTTTTTTTTTATTTCATATAGTTCTTAGTTTTGATGAATTTTTAATTTTTAATTCCAGTGAAATATGTATGCTAGAGGTATGAAAACACCATCGGATATTACTTTTATTAAATTTAAGTTTCCAATATTGAAAGTATGAATTAAAACTAAAGTTTTAAGGGCACGTCTAAAAAAAATAAAAACATAGTTGTATAACGTTCTTGGCCTATTTTTGTTCATAAGCGATTTTTTACTTTCACTTACCTATATATGAAATATATAGTAAGTGGAAGTATTGCGATCGTGAAAAACGGTTTGAAGTTCGACTTCCGGTTTTCAACGGAAATACACGTTTTGGGGTCCCCTGAGTCCAAATGACCAAGTCCCGCGAAATGGTCTGTGTGTGTGTCTGTGTGTCTGTCTCTGTGTGTGAACAGACTAGCTCAAAAACTATAAACCGTGTGATCCTGAAATTGGGTATTTAGTGTAGGTATATGCCCGCGATGTGACAGCAAAAATTTCATCAAGATTGCTCAAAGGGAGGGGGTACTATATTTAATAACTTTTTAAGTTTTTTTCGATTTTCTCAAAAACGGCTCTAACGATTTTGATTAAACTGAGTATTTGATCTATTCATATGCCTGAGATAAGACTGTAAAAATTTCATCAAAATTGATCAAC
This sequence comes from Aelia acuminata, assembly GCA_911387785.2. NCBI lineage: Eukaryota > Metazoa > Arthropoda > Insecta > Hemiptera > Pentatomidae > Aelia > Aelia acuminata. The sequence goes on along the minus strand of OU426978.1, from coordinate 109,804,615 downwards.
TGGAGGGGGTACTTTATTTAATAACTTTTTACGTTTTTTTCGATTTTCTCAAAAACGGCTCTAACGATTTTGATTAAACTGAGTATTTGATCTATTCATATGCCTGAGATAAGACTGTAAAAATTTCATCAAAATTGATCAACTGGAGGGGGGACTTTACTTAATAAATTTTGTATCATTTTCACGTGTTTTTTTATTTACTCAAAAAAGGCTTTAACGATTTTAATCAAACTTGGTATTTGATGTATGTATATGCTAAAGATGTTATAGCCAACATTTCATCAAAATTGGTCAAACGGAGCGGGTACTTTATTTCATAATTTCTTTCCAATTTTTACCTTTTTTTCGATGATCTCAAAAACGGCTCTAACGATTTTGATTAAACTGAGTATTTGATCTATTCATATGCCTGAGATAAGACTGTAAAAATTTCATCAAAATTGATCAACTGGAGGGGGGACTTTACTTAATAAATTTTGTATCATTTTCACGTGTTTTTTTTATTTACTCAAAAACGGTTTGAACGATTTTGATCAAACTAGGTATTTGATGTATGTATATGCCAAAGATGCGACAGCCAACATTGCATCAAAATTGATCTACCGGAGGGGGGACTTTACTTAATAAATTTTGTATCATTTTCACGTGTTTTTTTATTTACTCAAAAAAGGCTTTAACGATTTTAATCAAACTGGGTATTTGATGTATGTATATGCCAAAGATGTTATAGCCAACATTTCATCAAAATTGGTCAAACGGAGCGGGCACTTTATTTCATAATTTCTTTCCAATTTTTACCTTTTTTTCGATGATCTCAAAAACGGCTTTAACGATTTTTATCAAATTCGTTATGTTTAATAAAAATTAGGTATTCTTTAATATCAGGTAAGCTTTATCATTATTAAAATGTTCTGTGGGGGCTTTTTTGTGGGGGGGGGGGCTTTTTTGTTTGTTTGTTTCCTAGAAAGTACCTTTGGTTTTGTTTATATGGAGAAATTAACTGTCTCTCGTTACGCCTAAAAATAAGAAATGGCTAAATATGAGATATAATAAAAATAAAGAAAACAAAAAGAGCAGAAAAAAAGAAAAATATTCAGTCAACTCATAAAAACTCGTTGAGCCCACGCATGCCGAGTACGCCTTTAATGACAGACCATTGTTCATAATTAAAGCCGTTCTGTTCATTTGAGAAGTGGCAATTAACGCTTTAATTTCTAATCTAAGTAAGTTGGTAAGTGAAAGTTGTGTGTTGCGCGCACGCACCAGATTTTTTTTCAAATATTTCTTATGGAGCACGTTACTATATCTCAAGGGGTAAGTAATTTAAGATAGGTTGTTCTAAGACCACGCTTATATAAAAATATTTCGATAAATGACAGGGCCGTGAAGCCCGTTGGTGCGAGGCTAAAAGAATAGAAGCTTCAATTGTTGGGTTTGGTGCGGTGCGATCGGCGAGGGTGTGGGGCTAGGGGCGGTGCGCCGACCTAGCCAGCCCCATTGCAAACGCTGTGTTCATTTTTACTTTCACTTACCTATATATGAAATATATAGTAAGTGGAAGTATTGCGATCGTGAAAATTTTCGACTTCCGGTTTTTAACGGAAATACACGTTTTGGGACCCCCTGAGTCGAAATAACCAAGTCCCGCGAAATGGTCTGTGTGTGTGTGTATGTGAACAGACTAGCTCAAAAACTATAAACCGTGGGAACCTGAAATTGGGTATTTAGTGTAGGTATATGCCCGCGATGTGACAGCAAAAATTTCATCAAAATTGCTCAAAGGGAGGGGGTACTTTATTTAATAACTTTTTACGTTTTTTTCGATTTTCTCAAAAACGGCTCTAACGATTTTGATTAAACTGAATATTTGATCTATTTATATACCCGAGATATGACTGTAAAAATTTCATCAAAATTGATTAACCGGAGGGTGGACTTTACTTAATAAATTTTGTATCATTTTCACGTTTTTTTTTTATTTACTCAAAAACGGCTTTAACGATTTAGATCGAACTGGGTATATGATGTATGTATATGCCCGAGATACGACTGTAAAAATTTCATCAAAATTGATCAACCGGAGGGGGGACTTTACTTAAAGAATTTTATCTAATGTTTACGTTTTTTTTTATTTTCTCAAAAACGGCTATGATGATTTTGATGAAACTGGGTATTTGATGTATGTATATGCCCGCGATGCGACAGCCGAAATTTCATCAATATTGGTGAAACGGAGGGGGTACTTCATTTAATAAACTTTTTCTTATGTTAACGTGTTTTTTTTTATTTACTCAAAAACGGCTTTAACGATTTTGATCAAACTTGGTATTTGATGTATTTATATGCCCGAGATATGACTGTAAAAATTTCATCAAAATTGATCTACGGGAGGGGGGACTTTACTTAATAAATTTTGTATCATTTTCACGGGTTTTTTTATTTACTCAAAAACGGCTTTAACGATTAACAAAAATAAGATATGAATGTAGAAAAATGTGTGACTTTGGGAAATGATAATTAGCAAAACACGTCAATTTCTAATCTAAGTAAGTTGGTAAGTGAAAGTTGTGTGTTGCGCGCACGCACCAGATTTTTTTTGCTTGGTGCGAGGGGCTAGGGTAGGTGTGCCAATTTGGCCGAAGCACGGAACCAATTTCGTCGGGGCCTTAAGATTTCTCAAAGACGTTTATCGGTTTCAAAATGATGCAAAAGCCTCCGTCGTAAAGCATTTATCACCGAAAGGGATTGAATGGAAATTCATTCCGCCACGCGCCCCACACTTTGGTGGACTCTGGGAGGCCGGAGTGAAGTCGGTAAAGTCCTTACTTGCCGCATCTCTTGACCGAAACGCCCTTACGTATCAAGAACTATCGACGACGTTTGCCAAAATCGAAGCTCTTTCTAACTCTTGTCCTTTATACGGACTGACAGAAGACGTATTAGATTACGATTTCTTGACTCCAGGACATTTCTTGATTGGAGCCCCACTGTACGCTCTTCCTGAACCCTCAGAAATCGACTACACGTCTTGCTCTCTTCACGACAGATGGCGGATCATACAAGCATAAATAGCTCATGTCTGGAACCGTTGGCGCGAGGAGTACTTATACACCCTTCAGCAGCGGTCCAAGTGAAACCGCCAGGCTCCCGATATCAAACCAGGTGATCTAGTCATCTTGTTAGAGAAGAAATCATTGTTAGGACAGTGGCCTGTCGCCAGAGTGGAAGAAACCTACCCAGGGAGAGATGGAATCACTCGTACTGTCTCAGTGAGAACCCCTTCTGGCAGTCTCTTTACCAGGGCTGTCTCATCCCTCGTTCCTTTATTTCACCCTGAGCAGGAGCATAACTCAGGGAAGTAAATTTTATTTCTTTCCCTTTGTTTCCTATCCTTCTTTTTTTTATTCCGTTATGTTTATTTATTACTTTCACTTACCTATATATGAAATATATAGTAAGTGGAAGTATTGCGATTGTGAAAAATTTCGACTTCCGGTTTTCAACGGAAATACACGTTTTGGGGTCCCTTGAGTCCAATTAACCAAGTCCCGCGAAATGGTCTGTGTGTGTGTGTGTGTGTGTGTGTGTGTGTGTGTGTGTGTGTGTGTGTGTGTGTGTGTGTGTGTGTGTGTGTGTGTGTGTGTGTGTGTGTGTGTGTGTGTGTGTGTGTGTGTGTGTGTGTGTGTGTGTGTGTGTGTGTGTGTGTGTGTGTGTGTGTGTGTGTGTGTGTGTGTGTGTGTGTGTGTGTGTGTGTGTGTGTGTGTGTGTGTGTGTGTGTGTGTGTGTGTGTGTGTGTGTGTGTGTGTGTGTGTGTGTGTGTGTGTGTGTGTGTGTGTGTGTGTGTGTGTGTGTGTGTGTGTGTGTGTGTGTGTGTGTGTGTGTGTGTGTGTGTGTGTGTGTGTGTGTGTGTGTGTGTGTGTGTGTGTGTGTGTGTGTGTGTGTGTGTGTGTGTGTGTGTGTGTGTGTGTGTGTGTGTGTGTGTGTGTGTGTGTGTGTGTGTGTGTGTGTGTGTGTGTGTGTGTGTGTGTGTGTGTGTGTGTGTGTGTGTGTGTGTGTGTGTGTGTGTGTGTGTGTGTGTGTGTGTGTGTGTGTGTGTGTGTGTGTGTGTGTGTGTGTGTGTGTGTGTGTGTGTGTGTGTGTGTGTGTGTGTGTGTGTGTGTGTGTGTGTGTGTGTGTGTGTGTGTGTGTGTGTGTGTGTGTGTGTGTGTGTGTGTGTGTGTGTGTGTGTGTGTGTGTGTGTGTGTGTGTGTGTGTGTGTGTGTGTGTGTGTGTGTGTGTGTGTGTGTGTGTGTGTGTGTGTGTGTGTGTGTGTGTGTGTGTGTGTGTGTGTGTGTGTGTGTGTGTGTGTGTGTGTGTGTGTGTGTGTGTGTGTGTGTGTGTGTGTGTGTGTGTGTGTGTGTGTGTGTGTGTGTGTGTGTGTGTGTGTGTGTGTGTGTGTGTGTGTGTGTGTGTGTGTGTGTGTGTGTGTGTGTGTGTGTGTGTGTGTGTGTGTGTGTGTGTGTGTGTGTGTGTGTGTGTGTGTGTGTGTGTGTGTGTGTGTGTGTGTGTGTGAACAGACTAGCTCTGTAACTATAAACCGTGCGAACCTGAAATTAGGTATTTAGTGTATGTATAAGCCCGCGATGTAACAGCAAAAATTTCATCAAAATTGCTCAAAGGGAGGGGGTACTTTATTTAGTAACTTGTTAAGTTTTTTTCGATTTTCTCAAAAACGGCTCTAACGATTTTGATTAAACTGAGTATTTAATGCTTATTATACTATTTGAGTGTGATTATTTGCAAGTTATATAAATTTCCAACAGATGACGGTGGAAGTTGATTCATTGACACAACACTTTCGATATTTAGGGAGGGTAAGCATAAATCTATTTTTTCCGGCTTGGACTAGGAAAATCCACGTTTTTCCCATGGCAAATTGTGTAGCCTTTTCACTAGCGGGGAAAACATTGAATCTATTTGTTTTAGCAAAAGACAGGTTAACCGAAATCATTGTGCACCTATTAGTATAACCTTGTGAAATGATATCTCATATCATCATGTGTTATATTCTGAATTCAAATAATGTGTAGTATGGCTAAAGATTAATTTAGTATAGTTTTGCTAATGGTCCATTGCGATTCTAGTAATCCCTGTTCCAATTATATTCTTTATTAGTTTCTTTTACATGTGTCATTCATTAACACTATGGTCAAATATTAGATGTAAAAAATAAAAACTTTAACCAATCTAAATTCTTTACCAAACAATTTTAAATTTGACGTAAAGTTTTATTTTAAATCCCGTTGGTTTTTAGATTAGCTGAAATTTTTTTATCTTTATCAGATAATTTTGATTTGGCTGAAAAAAAGAATAGGATATAACTAATTCAACGCATTAAAGCTAATGAGCCACAGCAACGTGTTGCAGTGTCTGCTTTTTACATTATATATTGACTAAATTTAATGTGTTGATCAATTAGCCTTCTTATATGAAAATTAATTCGTTAAGGAATTCAGTTGGTTCTAATTCATTTCAGAGACATAAAATGATTATTTTACTTTCAAACACAAAGGAAAAACTAATTATTTTAGCTTAATTTTGATTAATTTAAAAAGAATAGCTGAATCGAATAAATGGACTGTGAAATGTGAGCCACATCCTAGCGCTTCCTGGTAGTATGGAGCTCGAACTAAATTTTTTATTCGTTAACACGACCGTCATGCACAGAGAGGCTGACTACATATTGCGAGAGGCTTAAAATTCCAATCCTTTTCCTTTCAATAATATGACAAAAACAAACTTTAACAGAGAAAAACAGCACTGTACACGGTGCAACAATAAATCAAAAACTACTAAAGGAAAATTACTAAAAAACTTAGAAAGCTATACAAAAAGTTATAAAAAAACAAAAAAAAAAATGATGTTAAGTTTTATTCATTTATTAATTAAATGACAACAAATAAAAATTCAGTAAAATTATTATTTAAGAAAACAAATACATAAAAACTTAATGATTTTGTAGTAGGAAAGATGAGTCTGATGCACTAATTTGCTCTGTTAATTTTTTGTTGATATTCGATTTTCTGGAGTTCTGCTGCTCCCCTGCTTTATTTTGAGATGCACTGAGTATCTCAAGTTGCTGTAAAAGAAGTTGAACTCTTAATCTACTGCGGACTAGATTGTTATTTCAGATAAGTGAAACTTATAATATTTATCTCATATATGGATATTGACATAAGAATAAAACATAATCTAAAAAATGAATGGAATTGATCCACTAAGTCTGCGTTTAAAATGTCGGAAAAGAGGCAGAATAAAATCAAACATACACGCGATAAACTTGAAAAATATTGTAACACTTATGTGGGTTAACAATTTTTATTCAAAGAAAAATATCAATTTTCAATGCCACACAAATTATAACAACACAAATATTTGAACAGGTTACAAAAATTATCACTTAGTAACAAACAGATAACCATATGACTTAAGCTTCTCTTTAACAAAGACCAAGACAAGCTCTCCAGTCCCATTGCTCCTTATATATAGTCGTAAAGAGAAGACTCTATCGTAGAATTGGGTAGATGGTACTCGAACATCGTAGTCACAAACACGTGCTATGACAGTTTGTTCCAACTACTAGTTCGTTCCAACAATAAGTATAAAACCATTCCAAACCATATGTTTTTGTTTAACCTTTCAATGTTAAAAATAAAATAATTCCTACTTACTTGGTTGTAAGTGGTAAAAATAAAAAAAAAAGATTTTAAGAATATATCTCCGTTTTTCATCAATAAATCTTTTACCAACAATGATAATAACGTAAAAAACATTTAAAAACTTGAAGACGGGAATCTGTTAATTGAAGAAAATAATACAAAACAAACAGAATCCTTGTTAGCAATAAAAAAATTTATTGGTAAATTTGAAGTTAAGGTTAGTCCCCATCGCTCTTTAAACTATTCCAAAGGAGTGAAAAGATGTTTTGATCTCCAATATGTAACTATGGATGAGATATTGTTATTGGTATCTCATGGATTAAAATTAAAAAAGATGGGGTTGAATAATATACCCAAACCTATATTATAACCTTTGCCACATTCAAACCTCCGGAATCAATTAAGATTGGAATTTTAACCATAAAGGTACCCTTGTAGATGTTTATATCTATTAATAAATTATATCTATTAAGTGTATACACCTACCCTGAGGTTTTTCAATTGTTTAGGTTTATCTCAACCAACTCAATATTGTAAGAAAGTGGCTATTTGCACCAATTGTAGTCAGGCACAACATTCAGAGAATTCAATTTGTAAGTTAGACCCTCACTGCATTAATTGTAAAGGAAACCATAATGCCTTGAGCCAAATATGCCCTGTTTTTAAACTAGTAAAAGAAATTAAGGGAATTCAAATCAATAACAATGTCTCCTTAGTAGAGGCCAAAAATATTTTAAGGAAAATAAACCCAAATATATTTATCACAAGTTATGCTACAGTAACTAAATGCCCTGACAAAAAAGAAATAGGAATACAAGTGGATTTTACATTCACTAATCCATCAGCAAGCAACAGATATACCTAAAGTAGGCCATACAGCCGCTTAGAAGTGCTCAACATTGGTCCAACTGGAGGTGGGACCATCCTCCATCCCAACACCTCCTCTTTCTGTTATATTTTCAGCCAACCTGGCTCATCTATCCCTAGACGTGCGCGCCGCCGCGCCGCGCCGCCGCCGGATGATTTGAACTGCGCTGAGCCGCCGCCGATGAAGGTGGCGCGCCGCATGTACAGCACTCTCAGAGCAGGGTGTTTTTGTGCTTGGCGTTGATATTATTGGCAACAGAGTTTTTCTTTAGGGCCTATTTGCAGACCTTCATAAAGCTACGAGAAAAATTGATCAGCGGATATGAAACGTTGTTAGGACATATCAAGTCATTCCTCAACCGCCGCATCATACCAGCAAGAATTGGTTGCAACAAGTTGTTTCTATTTTTCTGCGGTATAATTACCCTAATCGAATTATTACCAGTCCTTGTTATTGTTTAAAGGACTGATAAAGAATTCCATTATTTCTTTTATCTTCATTCATTTTCCCCCTCAAAGTATAGTAAAACTTTGATTTTATTTATTATTAATTTTTTAACGACTGTTACCACTTATTATGCTTTCTACTTAAACAATCTTTCTATTTTATCAGTGCTGTTGTATTCCATCTCAGTGATCCAGTATGTTTCAGATGAATCCTATAATACTCCACCATTTAACCACTTCCCTTCTTTCCCCCACTTCCCTTTCCCCGCACATTGAATACCTGTTAGCTGAAATAGTCACCTCCCCAAATCCGTACTCTTTGGTTTCATCTACCTGCCTCCGAAAGTTACCTTTGATGAAACATTCGAAGCCATCCATTACAACACGATCCCTTCATATTCCAACATTGTTCTATCCGGAGACCTCAACAACAATCTTAAGATACCTTCTCCTAACCATCCCTATCTTTCAGATATCCTCTATTCCCTTAATTTATTTATAGTACCTTACGACCCGATTCTTAACACCCAGCATTCCATCACTTGGCTTGTCTTTTATGATCTCGATTCCCTAAAAAACTCCTCGCCTTATCACAGCATCCGGTTCCTTTACAGTCTTCCCACGACCTCATACAATTATATAACCTTCCCATCCTGCTGTATTCCCCCACAACTAAATCCTTTCGAAACCTTGATTCCCTATCACCTGCAATCATAGCGCCTGATCTTTAGATAATCCAATGGGACCCCATGTACACCTCAAACGCCATTGACTCTATGGTGGAAACCCTTACCACTTAACTTTATACCATCCTATATCGTCACACTCTTCTCAAGTTCAAGACAGTTAAGCATCCTCGAGCACCCTGGCTAACACCTACGCTAAGAAATTTTATGAAACTAAAAGACGCAGCTAGAAGAAGATTTTAGGGCACCTGACTTTCTGAAGATTACCATCAAGTTCCTCCGAAATAGTACTCAATCCTTAATATACCGCGCAAAATCCAACTACTTCCAGCAATCCTTATCCAGTACCCCCGACTCCAAAGCAAAATAGGTAATTCTCAGCAAACTGTCCATAGGTAAACCCACTCAAAACCAATTTATTCCATTTTCAGCCGATGCACTCAATTTGTCTCTAACATCTCCAATCTAAAGGTGTTCCTCTTTGTCCCCCACGCTTTTTTCTATCTGTATCAATGATGGTAATCTTCATCCTCCACCCATCGCTGTCAATACCATCTGTATGCCGATGACGCCCAGCTTTATCTCTCCTTTGCCCCGCTGATTCCTCCGACGATATCCTAAAATTATACGTTAAAATATATAAAGTAAAAATATAAAGTATACGACAGAATATGTGCTTGGGCAAACCTCAACGAATTTACTCTGAACGCGAAGCAGACGAAAGCCACCTTTCTCCTCAAATCAACTCCTGTCGCTCCAAATCTAGTCCTGAACAACTCATCTATCTCATTCCACAATTCTGACAAAAACCTGGGCGTTACCTTCGATCAATCCCCCTCTTGGAAACCACATATCTCACAAATATCCCGTCGCACTATCTCTACCCGGAAACAGTTCAACCGTCCTCTCTCATCTCTCTGATGACCCACTTTGACTACGGCTGTATGGTGTACAGCGGACTGTCTGAGGCACTCAAAGCCAAACTTAAACGCCTAATGAAATATTCAATACGTTTTGTCTTAAGGATCCCAAGAGGTACGCATAAAACCCAGTACTATGCTGAGATGAAGTGGCTCTGCTAGTCCTACCGCTGTCGGATCTACTGGCTTTCTTCTTATACTAGACCATCAGAACTCAACGACCCTCCTATATCTTACAGAGCCTACAATTTAAATCCTCCATCCAATCCCGCCAAACCAGATCCCGTACGTCCGATATATATCCTCCACCCCATCGAACTTATACATGAACAAATCCTTCATAATGCAAGGAACATCCCTCTGGAACTCTATTCTCTCCGTTATCCGACACGCTCCATTAACTTCCACTTTCAAATCACTCCTCTTCAAGATCCTATTCAATTTTTAATTCAACTGATCACTGAAGGAACACGATGGATCTTTAGAAGTACTAGGGGGGTAAAGAAAGTTCTAAGCCTGATATACATATATATAAAAATATATTTTCAACTTACATATTTTTATTTTTCAATATAGCCCCCCACAACAGCAACGCACTTATTCCACCGCTTCCCTAACATCTGTAACCCGGCCAAATTTTTTTTTTTTCGAAACCTTCCAAAACTACTTTGAGAGCTGAGATCACCTCATTGTCTGACGAAAACACTCTCCCACACAAATGTTTTTTCATATTAGGGAAGAGGTAGAAGTCTGAGGGGGCCAGGTCTGGCGAGTAGGGTGGGTGCGGGAGCAGCTTGGCCGTCTACGTGGTAACTCTTGATTTGTGGAGGGGAGTGTTGTCCTGCAGTAGCAGCACACCTTTGGTGATCTTTCCTCGGCGTTTCTCTTTGATGGCCTCTCGCAGTTTCACGAGAAGGTCTGCATAGTATTTCCCTGTTATTGTCATGCCATGCTGCAGAAAATCGACCAGCAAAACTCCTTCCGAGACTAACGTCACCCAGATCGGTCATCATCTTCGAGGTTTCCTCGGCCAGCTTTGAAGAGTGCGGTCCACCTTTTGATAGTGGCATACGATGGGGCAGAGTCCCACGAAGTTGCAAATATGTCGGCCCCATCCCATTTTTTACAAAATATTTTATCACTGCACGGTGATCAAAATTAGACATTTTTAAATCGACCAATAACTCACAACAGTCGGAAAGAAACTGACCTGAATTGAAAGGTGGAATTAGAGAGATAAGAACTTGTTATAAGTAAACAATGACCTTTAACCCCATTCAGCTTAGATGTTTTTATTTCAAAAACTAGTTATCTATGTCACAAGACTGTAAAGCATGTTTTTTACAAGTGAAACTCCTTTAATGTACGGCCTTAACATTAACAATCCAATTCAACAAATAAAATAATAAACGAGTACTCCCAGGTGCGTCCGCAGGATTACCTCTGGGGGGAGGGCAGGCTGATAAAATTTTCGAAAGGGTCGAGGTATTCTGACCTTGTAAGGCTCAATTAATTGTCAAAATAAAACTTACTGATATTTAAATGTTATTATACGTGTTTATGTAATGCTTTATAAACATATTAAATGAATATGAATTTATTTATTGGTTGTTTTTGTTTCTCAGAATTTGTAGAGGGCGCAGCTGCCTTCGCCTGCGTACGCCCATGATACTAAAATCTCGCGAGCATCGGCGCGCCGGTATGCGCCGCCGCCGGTTAAAAATCATCGGCGGCCCGCCGCCGAAGATTTTTCTGTGGCGCGCATGTCTATCTATCCCCCTTGCACCTCCTCCTCCGTCACCCTCACCACCCCCATCAAACAATACTCAACCTTCAGGATCATCCAGTACTCCTCCAGCTCTCAATTCGATCCTCAAGGTCCATTAACCCTACATCTCACCCCACTTCAGAGGAGCCACCGAATCAGCCTCTGGCATTGGGTGAATCGCCTGCTGATGAGGACACAGGACAATCGGAATCTGATAACGATCAGCCACGATCTAATAAAAAAAGGAAGGCCCAAGGACGGAGGAGGAGGTGCAAGGGGGATAGATGAGCCAGGTTGATAGAAAAAAGGAGGAATAAAATAAAGAGAAAAGAAAGTAAGGATAGACAACGTAAACATGAAGTTGACATCATAAAATAAAATAATTTGTGAAAAGTAAATTATTTATAACATAAATTGTTTTTATAAACTCAAAAATTAAAATCAGAAATTTATTTAACATGCGTTTTATTTCTTTAGCTTTTTTAGACCTAACCAATATGAAATCCTTGGGTTTATTATTAAATAAAATTAGCAGAACATTAGAAAGAGGAGAATATTTGTATAAAATCATGAAGGGATACATTATAAAATTTATGACCGATACTGTTATATGTTCCATTTTTATTAGTTGGCTGAATCTATTTTAGCATTTTTAATATTTATATAATTTTATTTAATAATAAACCCAAGGATTTCATATTGGTTAGGTCTAAAAAAGCTAAAGAAATAAAACGCATGTTAAATAAATTTCTGATTTTAATTTTTGAGTTTATAAAAACAATTTATGTTATAAATAATTTACTTTTCACAAATTATTTTATTTTATGATGTCAACTTCATGTTTACGTTGTCTATCCTTACTTTCTTTTCTCTTTATTTTATTCCTCCTTTTTTCTATCAAATGGCCTTAATTCAATGAAATTGTAACGGGCTAAAAACACACTTCAATGATTAAAAAATAACAATATATGACAAAAACCCATTCTGTTTAGCCCTTCAAGAGATTCATTTTTCACCTCGTAAAAACATTACAATGAAAATTTTTAAAATCTACTGAAAAAACGATCCTAATCCTACTAATCATTGCCATGGAATTCTAATCGCTGTTCACAATTCGGTATATTCTGAACAAATAACAATCAACTCAGATCTTCAGGTTAGAAGTTATTAATAATAAGTATTGGCAACATTACTTATATAAAAAATTATATGTTAATTAGGTATAGTTCGTTAAGTGATAACTAGAGCTCGGGAATCCCGTGCAATTGCATCTTTTTATTGGTAAGCCAGAATAAAGCAAATTTAAGTTACTTATCCGAATCAAGCCTAATGGGATGTTTAAATGAAGTTTTATACTGCACGAAATTGTACGTTTTGGGGTTTACTGCACGAAATTGCACGTTTTGGGGTTTACTGCACGAAATTGCACGTTTTGAAGTTTTATTGCAAGAAATTGCATCAGTTTATAATATGAAGAAAAAAAAATATTACAAATTTTAATTTTCTTAAATACACATAAAAAAAATAGTGGAAAAACAAATGGGAATTAGGAATAGGAATAAAAAAATAACGGAAAGGAAACAGGAAAAAAAAATAAAGGGAACTTGGGAGTTATAAACAAACACAAACCTCCAATTTCCAAGAACTAAGGCCTCAGTAGTTCCTGGATACTTACATTTTGTTTCTCAATTCTCTTCGTTATCACTATCAATCCAGCTTCAATCTGATTAGGCATTTATTAGATCGAATTTAGCAGCTTTGCCGGTTGCTATTACAGAACTAGAGGAGAAAAATCTTTCTCTATATGACCAAATATAAATAGTTAAGGACGTTGGAAAATCATTGGATACAATCAAGAACGAAAAAGGAATTGTCATTTACAAAAAATTTCGAAATATTTTTTTTAAAAATCCTGGATACAAACTATTAAAAAATTGTAATGATTGCCTGAACGGAAATTCAGTCACTGTTGAATTGAAGCAGATCCCTAGTTGCTGAATCGCTATAAATATTGTCCTCTAACGATTGTAGAAGTTGAGATATCTTTTTCTTAATTGAAAGAAAGTTTAAGTGACAGGAGGTACTGTTTTACAGAAACAAATTTAGAAATTTAGTTATAAACTTTAATTAAAAAATAATGAAGTGTAGTTACATTTCTAATGTACTCCATTAATTTTTCTTTACTAATAAAAAAATCATTATTTTACCAAAATCTATATTAAAACCAATATTTTAAAAATAAAAGTTTTTACTTCAATTTACTCTCCGCTACTTATTTGTTTCAAAAATAGCTATATATTGTTCACATAAATAATTTAATGCATGATTTTCAACCAATACATTTTTTTTTTGCATGTTTTAAGGTTTTTATTGCACGGTTTTGCACGTTTTTAAGTTTTTATTGCACGTTTTCAAATTTTTACTGCACGGAATTCCGAGCTTTAGTGATAACCTTGTTGTTGTTTTGGTAATGTTTGTTTTATGAATAAATACAGTGTTTAATGTGTGTTTATTACATTATTTACCAATATTTAAAATACACAAAAATTATCCACTTAGGTTTTACTTCCTTGGTTTGCAATCTTTTCTTCCGCATGACCGACCAATAGGCTCCCAAGAATTATTAGATGTTCAAAACCAATTACCTATACAGTATAATTTATTGGAGACCTTAATGACCATAACTCCTTGTTACATACCAATTTACGAGGTAGAATAATAGAAGATTACCTAGATAACTCAGATTTACTTTTACTCAACTCCGGAGAATCCATGTTCCTCAGCTCAAGCTATGGCACATATAGCCATAGATCTTTCCCTTTGTAACCCGAATTTCTATCGTAATATAGACTGGACCGTCCTACCAGATCTTTATGGTAGAAATCATTTTTCTAATTTTGATGAAAGTCACAAATTTAAATCCTACCATCCTTCCAACCAAGATGGGTATTCGATAGGGCTAATTGGTCTCTCTTTAGTTCCTTACCCTCCCCACCTTCCACTCCTCCAAGAGAACTGAGTGACAAAAAAGGATAAAAAAGCTATCACTAATGTGATAATAAAGGGAGCAAAATCCTCAATACCAATGACTAAAAGGGTCTTAAAAAGACTGCCAGTTCCATGGTTTAATGACACCTAAAAGAAAACTCTTAAAGCTTCCAAAAATCTATGAAGACTGAAAATGAAATAGAATACAAAAAACATTGTAGGAGAACATTTAACCTATGCAGAAAAATATCGTGGAAGAATTTCTTAGGTTCCATTAGCACTTCAACTACTTTATCTGATGTATGGTATAAAATTCGCAAAATAAAAAAAAAAAGCCTCTTTTCCCCGTTATAACATTATAGTTAATGGTCAATTCAATGACGATTCACCAGCAGTATCAAACAAATTTACTCATTTTTTCTCTAGGCTTTACAACCCTGGTGAACATAATTTCGAGGCTGATTGTGATGAAAGGGGATGTCGTGATGCCAATGATGATATGGTTAATTCTTCCATTCACGATGTAGGAACTTAAAAATGTTATAAATACCATTAAAGGATCCTCACTAAGTCCGGATCATATTCACTATAAGATGATTAAAAATCTGGTGCGTGCGCGCAACACACAACTTTCACTTACCATCTTACTTAGATTAGAAATTAATGTGTTTTGTTAATTGATACTTCTCAAATGAACAGAACGGCTTTAATTATGAACAATGGTCTGTCATTAAAGGCGTACTCCGCATGCGTGGGCTCAACGAGTTTTATGAGTTGACTGAATATTTTTCTTTTTTTCTCTTCTCTATGTTTTCTTTATTTTTATCATATCTCATATTTAGCCATTTCTTATTTTTAGGCATAACGAGAGACAGTTAATTGCTCCATGTAAACAAAAACAAAGGTACATTATAAGAAAGAAAGAAACAAACAAAAAAGCCCCCCCCCCAAAAAAAAAGCCCCCTCAGAACATTTTAATAATGATAAAGCTTACCTGATATTAAAGAAAACCTAATTTTCATTAAACATGACGAATTTGATAAAAATAGTTAAAGCCGTTTTTGAGATAATCGAAAAAAAGGTAAAAATTGGAAAAAAAGTCATGAAATAAAGTGCCCCTCAGTTGGACTAATTTTGATGAAATTTTGGCTTTACATATTTGGTATATACATACATCAAATTCCCAGTTTCTTCAAAATCGTTAAAGCCGTTTTTGAGTAAATAAAAAATATGTACACGTGAAATTGGTACAAAATTTATTAAGTAAAGTCCCCCCTCCGGTTGATCAATTTTGATGAAATTTTTACAGTCGTATCTCGGGGATATACATACATCATATACCCAGTTTGATCAAAATCGTTAAAGCCATTTTTGAGTCAATAAATAAAACACGTGAAATTGGTACAAAATTTATTAAGTAAAGTCCCCCCTCCGGTTAATCAATTTTGATGAAATTTTTACAGTCATATCTCGGGCATATAAATAGATCAAATACTCAGTTTAATCAAAATCGTTAGAGCCGTTTTTGAGAAAATTGAAAAAAACGTAAAAAAGTTACTAAATAAAGTACCCCCTCCCTTTGAGCAATTTTGATGAAATTTTTGCTGTCACATCCCGGGCATATACCTACACTAAATACCCGATTTCAGCTTCCCACGGTTTATAGTTTTTGAGCTAGTCTGTTCACACACACACACACACACACACACACACACACACACAGACCATTTCGCGGGACTTGGTTATTTCGACTCAGGGGGTCCCAAAACGTGTATTTCCGTTGAAAACCGGAAGTCGAAATTTTTCACGATCGCAATACTTCCACTTACTATATATTTCATATATAGGTAAGTGAAAGTAAACATCTTCCACACGAGCCACGAACTGGCTCCTCACATATTATAATTTTTTATGTTCTATACGGAAATTACCAAATACTTGGCGAGATTCCTTCGTAATCTCAATTCTCAAAAGTGGAGAACACAAACGATTGCCTAATAGTTACCGCCCTATTGTTCTGAAGAGCTGTCTTTGTAAAATCGTAGAAAGGATGGTCAAAAAAAGATTGATGTGGATAATAGAACAGAATGACTCCAACCCTTTCAATCTGGGTTTCGTAAAGGATGTTCCACAATAAATCATTTGTAGTGAAGGTGTTCGAAAGCATAAAGCATACAGTTATCCTCCAAAAACTAAAATCAGCGTGAATAAGTGAACGATTCCAGTTTATACAACAATTTATTACAAATCGACATTTCAGGATTCGAATCAGCTGTGATCTATCTCGGTGTCATAAACAGATGAACAGTGTCCCTCAGGGTCCTAAGCCCAACTCTATTCACATTAGCTATGAATGACCTGGGGCTGAACTTGCCAAGAGGTGTCAAATTATTATTGTTTGCAGATAATTTGGCGATGTTCTGCCGTTCCAGTAGCATTGATATCATTCGAAATAAATTACAAGATGCTATTAACAGAATCCAAAGTTGTTGCACATCGATAGGCCTACAAATCTCTTAAGAAAAACACCAAGTGCCTTCATTTTTGTCGAAAAAGAAATGGTTTCCTCCTCCTGAATTGTGAATAGAAAATCCAATTATACTGCATTCAAATGATCATAAACTTTTAGGTGCTATGTTCAATATATGTGTCAACATGTTCAATATGTTCGATCAAAAACTGAATTGGGAATCGCAAATTTCTTCATTGAAAACATGTGCTACTATGAAATTAAATATGTAACATTTCCTTAGTAGTACTTCAAGGGGGCGGACAGGCTAACAATTCTAAAATTATATCAGGCCTTGGTTTGTACAAAGTTGAATTATGGGCCATTTATTTATGGCCTAGCCCGAAAGCGAACCAAGCTAAGCTTGATGCAGTCTATCATGCTGGTATCGGAATCGCATCTCAAGTATCTTTTCACAAGCCGGATTACCATCTTTATCATTAAGTTGACAAAAATTCGCTTTAAATTTCTTTTCTAAATTATTTTCGCAAACAAGTCATCCTACGTATAAATAAATATTTTAACCAACATTCTCAGCAATTTTTCGACTAAAACCAAATTCTACTCTCCCTTTGGCAGAAAGAATTTTTATGGTTATTTCAAAAATCATAACAATTCCGTAACTCAAACCTGAACCAAGGAATCCACCAGACACTACAACCCCCAAAAATAAATCTTAGCCACTCACATTCTCCGAAAAACAGTACCACCCCTTCTGAATATAAAGGGAAATTTATCTAAGCTTCTTAATAACATTCCAAATTATTATTTAATTTACATCGATGGCATCACATCAGAAAACTCAACGGCTTCCTCCTTTGTAACACATAAATTTAAATTACAAAAATTATGGTCAGTATACACCGCAGAAGTATTTGCGATTGCTTCAGCCCGCCGTAATAATATGTCAATAACTCAGGAGACCATCATTATAATGTCAGATTCCTTAAGAGCTTTAAGAGATATCAAAATCATATATTTGGAACACCCAGCCGTTGTAATAGAACAGTTCTTCCTAACAACACTCCTAGAACAGGGCAAAACCGTTTATTTTATATGTATCTCACAACCATAAGGTATTGTGGGCACCAAAGCTTGCCGACCGGACTGCCAGAGAGGCACCTGCGTTGCCTGGCCGAGGAATCGTAGTTCTCACCCCAGAAGTTAGTAGATCTAAAAATGGTTTTAGATAAATGGCTAATAATGTGGGACAAAAGCTTTCCAATTAAATTGAAAAATATCAAGAAGGAAGTCTAACCATCCCTCCGCAACAATCAGATGGAGGAAGCTGCCCTAGCCCGATTGCTGCTGCTCTCACTCACTCATGCCTTATAAAAAAACTGCTCCCTCTGTCTTGCCAATTTTGCAATTCTCTTTTTTCCGATGGACATATTTTCGAAGAATGCCTTCATTACCCTTCAATCAATAAAATCAGATTAACACCCAATTTGTCAGTGTCTCTTCAGCCACAATTGTCATTAAATTTCTTAAAGAAAATCAACTCGTTTCAGATTTAATGTTTGTTTAACACGTTCACGCCGGGGCCGTTTTTCATTTATTTTGCTATGAGGCGGCGCTGAAATTAAAATCGCGCTTCATCTGGCGGCTAATAATTCAGAATAATAATTCAGAACACAATCGAATGCGTACCGCCGGTGACCCGCGCCGCCCGATAAGACAGTTTATTGCGGGTCACCGGTGGCCCGCGCCGCCCGATGAGACAGTTTAGTGCAGGCCACCGGTGGCCCGCGCCGGCGTGAACGTGTTAAAGAATATATCATAAACACAACATCTAAATATTAGTTGCTATCTTTTTATAAACATTTTTATATAGCTTCATTAATTATGTCTTAAACTGTTCAATATAAAAACAAGAGGATGAAATAAAAAGAGGTGCAGTCCTGGATAAATGCAACCATGGGAGAGTCAAGATGAACTGCAGATGATGGAAATTGACTGATGAAGAAATCGAGCTGAAGAACTGAAGAATTACTGAAGAAACTGCGATTTCTGTAAGAGCTACAGGACATAGGAAGATGAAGAAGAAAAATTTTTAGGTGTTGATGACCGAAGAGTTTTTACGCCTTTAAACTAAACAAATAAATAAAATTTTTAATTTTCTATTTGACAAGAGCAGTTAGCCTATTTGATTACAAAGGCTTTTGTGGTCATAGGAATTGTTATCTTGATAATGGTGTAATTTGCTGAAACCTCAAAGCAATAATGCAATACAAGTGAGACTTCAATAAAGGATCAAATAAGAGCTTCCCTAGGTTTAAGTATGTTTTGGCTACCATTGAAATACCTAGGGTATTATCAATCTGTACACTGATATTGAAGAAACGAATGCCATATTACAAGAAGAAGTGATCAGAATGAGCACTAATGAAGAACTTGAGGTAGAGTTTAGAAAGGGATATCCAAAATTTTGACTTAGAAAAAAAAAGTAATCATTACTTATCCTGTATTATGGGCGATAAAAAAAAAAAAAATAATAATAATACCATTTCCATCTTCAGACTTGTGAAAGAGGTTTCAGCGTTGTTCCCAATCCCCTTACTGATTGGGATTGGGAGATTGGGAATCACTGATCGGGGAGATTTTAGGTTAAACCTAACTACATAGAAGCCAAATATTGAAAATTTGCTATTAGTGCATCAGAATAATCTCTCCCACTAAAAAATCATTAAGTTTTTATGTATTGGTTTTCTTTTATAATAATTTACTGAATTTTTACTTTCACTTACCTATACATGAAGTAAATATTAAGGGAAAGTATTCCGATCGTGAAAAATTTCGACTTGCGGTTTTCAACGGAAATACACGTTTTGGGGTCCCCTGAGTCCAAATAACCAAGTCCCACGAAATGGTCTGTGTGTATGTGTGTGAACAGACTAGCTCAAAAACTATAGGCCGTACAAAACTGAAATTGGGTATTTGGTGTATGAATATGCCTGCGATGTGACAGCAAAAATTTCATCCAAATTGGTTAAAACGGAGGGGGTACTTTATTTCACAACATTTTTCCCATTTTTATGTTTTTTTCGATTTTCTCAAAAACGTCTCTAACGATTTTGATTAAACTTGGTATTTGATATATGTATATGCTCGCAATATGACAGCAAAAATGTCATCAAAATTGATCAAATGGAGGGGTCACTTTATTTCATAAATTTGTTTCCCATTTTTACGTTTTTCTCTATTTTCTCAAAACCGGCTTTAACGATTTTGATCACTCGTCATATTTAATGTGAATCAAATATTCTTTAATATCAGATAATCTTTGTCATTTTTAAAATGTTCTGAGGGTGCTTAAATGCGGAAGGAGTTTTTTTTTGTTTTCCTATAAAGTATATTTGATTTGGTTTATATGGAGAAATTAACTGTCTCTCCTTACGCCTAAAAATAATAAATGGCTAAATATGACATATGAAAAAATCAAGTAAACATATACAGGAGAAAAAAAGAAAAATATTCCGTCAACGTTGAGACCACGCATGTGCATTACGCCTTTAATCATAGAACATTATTTATAATTAAAGACATCCTGTTCATTTAATGAAAATTTTTTGTTTCATGTAACTAAATGGTGAATAAAATCAGACGTTATGGAGTATAATGCATTGCCGAATTATTACAAATAAAAACTTTTATTAAATAATAAAACTTTTTAGTATACTTCAAAGAGCAAATAGAAACAAAAATGTGGAAAAATGTGTGGCTTCGATGAATGGCATTTAACAAAACACGTAAATTTCTAAAAAAAGGAAGTTGGTAAGTAAAATTTATGTGTTGCGCGCATCGCACCAGATTTTTATTTTGTGTCATTTTAACTAATAAATGTATAAAAACCATTTTATAAAAAAAAAAAAAATTAAACAGACTTTGAAAACCAGGAACTGACTTTGGAAACTAGGAAAGAAAGAAAATTATACTGAGATAGAAAAATAAATGCACTAAAGAGTATGAAAGAATTACCTTCCAATTTTTATGAATACAAAGTAAAATTAAAAATGGTATAAAAAGCGGAAAAATACATTAAAACGAATAAGTTTATTTTGATTTGTACAAATACACACTAACTGTTAATAAAAATTATTAAATTAAAATATCATACAACGATGTTCAACACAACACAATCTTTTTGGAGGCGGCACCAAATAGAAAAACTTACAAGTGACATGTTACTTATTACGATTTCATTACAGAACGGTAGATATTGAAATTAATAGATAGAAAGACAAGATCCATTTAGAAGATTTTCATAATTTGTAGTGATAACAATTTTAAATTTTGTGCCGCCTCAGAAAAGATTGTTCTTTCAATTATTAACTTCAATATTTCAAGTCAATAATTTTTAAATAATTTATTTTTTGAAGAGAAAAGATTTGGCTCCGCCGGGAGTCGACCCGGGTCTCCTGCGTTACATGCGAGGATGCTAACCGCTACACCACAGAGATCGGCTCAAGGCAGAGCAAAACTAATAGGGGGAATAGGTATCAGTGAAGAGGAAGGATTTGCTCTGCCTTGAGCCGAGCTCTGTGGTGTAGCAGTTAGCATCCTCGCATGTAACGCAGGAGACCCAGGTTCGACTCCCGGCGGAGCCAAATCTTTTCTCTTCAAAAAAAAAATTATTTTAAAATAATTTAAAATTGGTGGTCAGCCACAAT
Organism: Aelia acuminata; assembly: GCA_911387785.2. Lineage (NCBI taxonomy): Eukaryota > Metazoa > Arthropoda > Insecta > Hemiptera > Pentatomidae > Aelia > Aelia acuminata. The sequence goes on along the minus strand of OU426978.1, from coordinate 109,783,062 downwards.
TTAAGATTGGATTAATTAAAATAATTTAAAAAATTGACTTATGTCAATAAATATCATAAATTGGACAAAATTTGTCCACATCCCGCTACTACTTGCAAAACTTGTGAGATAGGGGGAGTAGGTATCAGTGAAGAGGAAGGATTTGCTCTGCCTTGAGCCGAGCTCTGTGGTGTAGCGGTTAGCATCCTCGCATGTAACGCAGGAGACCCGGGTCGACTCCCGGCGGAGCCAAATCTTTTTTATTCAAAAAATAAATTATTTAAAAATAATTTAAAATTGGTGGTCAGCCACAATTTAAGATTGGATTAATTAAAATAATTTAAAAAATTGACTTATGTCAATAAATATCATAAATTGGACAAAATTTGTCCACCTCCCGCTACTACTCGCAAAACTTGTGAGATAGGGGGAGTAGGTATCAGTGAAGAGAAAGGATTTGCTCTGCCTTGAGCCGAGCTCTGTGGTGTAGCGGTTAGCATCCTCGCATGTAACGCAGGAGACCCGGGTTCGAGTCCCGGTGGAGCCAAATCTTTTCTCTTCAAAAAATAAATTATTTAAAAATTAAAAAAAAAAAAAAATTAAAATTGGTTGTCAGCCACAATTTAAGATTGGATTAATTAAAATTAAATTATTATTTTTTCGCTTTGTATACCATTTTCAATTTTCCTATGAATTCATAAAAATCAGATTGTAATTATTTCATACTTTTCGTGCATTTATTTTTACTGGTTCCTAGTTTTCAAAGTCGGTTTAATTTTTTTTATATATAAAATATTTTTTATTTCAGACTTTTAAGGGGCAGGAGATAATTTGTAGAATGCTGTTTTCGAAGTGCTTTTTCTTTTTTTTATAGAAATTTTAAGTGCATATTGTATTGGTTTCTGGTTTTCAAAGTCTTTTTTTTTTTTTATTCAGCACCCGTTCTCTGCCAGACTACACGTGTAACCATACTACTATCCATGGTGGGAAGGGCGAGATTTAGAAGTTGCTCAAAAACTTCAAGAGGACATTAATAATATTAGCCGCTTGGTGACAGAAAACAAACTACGCCTAAATCCAGGGAAAACTAAAGCAATCCTTATTGGTTCAAAACCCTTTCCAAATTTCCTTCCTTTCTATCCACTATTATATATCAATATCACTCCTATTTAGTTCCAAGACTCCATAAAAAACCTCAGTGTCACCTTTGATAATCATCTCACCTGGAATCATCACGTACCCCAAATTACTCGAAGATTAATCCTAAAACAGCAGTCCTAAAACAGCTCCGAAGATTCCGTGGATGTTTCCCCCGAAGCACCATTAATATTTCTTAAATACATATATCATTGGAAAAACAGTGATTAAACTAAATTGTATTTCTAAAAACCATATCATTGGATAGAAGTCCCAGCAGCAAAAAAGGGACAGCCATAAAATTCATTGATATCAAAAAGGCTTCCCCGCTAGGATAGAAGCGACAGGATTTTGGGATCTCTTTTATGGTTAATTTATTATTACGAAAGATATTATTATTCTCGATACTACACTACTGGTTTAATTCAAAAATAATTTTTGGTTGAGTCAATTATTGTTCACTATTCCTTTCGATGAATTGTTGACTAAGCTTAAGAGTGAAGTAATAAGAATAATATCCTTCCTAATCAAAAATTATTCAGAAAATGAGTTGCGAAACACTTTGGCTTCAATTCTACTGGGGCAGCCTTTTTGACATGAATAATTTTTATGGCTGCTAAATTTTAGTTCTGTGGACTTTCATACAATGAGGTTGTTTTCTGGGAGATATCAAGATTTTTTTGCAGTTTTTAATGATGGATGAACATCCGCAAACTCTATTTTTAATAATGTCATGTCTCTAAAGAAGATTTAATTATTATTTCACTACTACTGGAAGAAAGCGTTCTAAGAAAATTTTCATTAATTGGCCAATATAATACATAACATATACATTAATTATTTCGCTACCTGAGAGCATGATTGCCTCAAATACAAAAAACCCATGAAAACATCCAAGCTAGACTGTCCTATCAATAAAATTTATTCATTCAACACTGGACAACACACAATTAAGGAAAGATAATGAACAAATCGAAGAAAAAAAAAAGTAATTTGGAAATTAATAATGGAAATAATTCCAAATAAGTGCCTATCTTAAAGACTTTGAATTTAGACAATAGAAACGCCTGTAAGCGCCACCAGCTAGGAACGTTATCGTAACTTAAAGAAAAAAATGAGACAATTAGCCATCATAGATGGAATTGGATATGGAAAAAACTAATATTGAAATTATTTAGCAGAACGTATTCATTTCATGACTGGACAGGTCTCTGATATTTTTCCTTAATTTTCGAACCACATTTGAGCTTAGTTAATAGTTTTTTTGTTTTCTTAAGTCAATAATGTGGCAATTAAAACCTTTATCATTTATATACCTCGATTATTGCAGAAACAAAATTAAAAACCAATAATAGTAATCTGGATAACATAACAAAAGTGTCACTAAAGAATAAATAATCGGCACAAGATTTCATGATTACGTTTCATGTTAATATCTGAGTAACCGAGTGTAACAGGGAGAAGACGGAGGTGCCTGAATCCTTTGCTAAGGCCCCTAACTCAACTGAAAATAAGTTTTTCCATGAAGTATTGAATTCCTATTTAATGTGCATAGCGAGTGGAAGTAGGAAATCAAAATCTAATTTAAATCAATAATGGCCACGATTTTAAATTTAAAGAATCTTTTGGGAACTTGAAGAAGTCATAAATTCTGATTTAAAAAAAGGGTTGTCAATACTCAGCCTTTCTTAAAATTCCAATAATTTTGTAGTCTTATGATAATGGTGTACATCCATCAATTAGAACAACATTTAGGATGTCTTGCTGTTATCGGTGTTTTGTAGTGAATTTAATTTCTTTAAATAAAAAATAGTCTTTTGTATAATCTTTAATTTAGAAATAATCTAAAAAATGTTCTAGAGTTTCTTTCCTGACAAAATTTTCCAGGAACAGAGTCAAACTACAATAACTTTGCCTTAACCATAAAAGTGTTTTATTTTCAGAAAATGACAGTGATATTATATTCTGCTGATATTAAATATCTTTATTCAAGCCTATTGTTGAAAAATTATTTAAGGTTATGTTATAAGGTTTGTTCCAACAAACATTGAAGACACGATAATTACAGACTCATGTTCTCCCCCCACTCTATTGATTCTGAATTTGATTGGTTGGTTTTCCCATTCAATTTATTGATCATTAAAACGGTATTGAGAATTTACTATATATTCACAAGTATAACAATTATAAAAAAGGAAGATATTTATATAAAAAATTTTATGTAATCAATATATATTATAAAGCAAAGTGTACAATGTGCGTGCCGAAGAGGCTCAATAACGACTCCACGTAGGATTAAGGAAGTTATGTCTACGTTTAGCCATATGACCCCTTACGGAGAAGAAGGTTTCCGTTTTTCTCTTAAGAGTGTAAAATTGAAGAGAAACGGACTGGAATTTTAAGCCTCTCGCACCATTTAATTAGCCTCTCTGAGATAATGAGTTACGAGTTTATGAATGAAAAATTTAGTTCGAGCTCCAGGCTACCAGCAAGCGCTAGGGTGCCTTTCACTCAATGTTTATTGTCCATTCATTCAGTATGTAATCGTTCTATATTTTTTCAGCTGTTCTTTTTAAATTACTAAAAAATTAAGAAAATAATTAGTTTCCCCTTTACTTTCAAAATAAAATAATGATTTTACATCTCTGCAATCAATTAGAAAACCAACTGGATTCCTTAAAAAATTAGTTTTCTCATAAGAAGGCTAATAGATGATCAGCACATTACATTTAATCTATATATAATATATACTTAAGTAAATTTAATGCAATATGAGTGAACATTTCTTATTAGTACAGAGAGCGAATAAAATTAGACAAAAAAAGAGATGAATTGACTAAATATAAATCGAAAATAAAAAGTTTGAAATGTTCTTATTGTATTTATGAAAAAGAAGTTGGTTTGGTTACTACGTATGATGAGCATTCCAGTTGACAAAACGACTAACTCCAATAACAGCATTCAAGATTTTATCATCCCTCATAGTTCAAGATAAAAAGAAATATGATGAAAAAATTGTGCCTTCAAGAAATTTTGGTTTTCACTTTGTAATAGTAGTAAGATTCGAGATATGCAGAAACCGTTCAAATTACGGGGGGGGGGGGGGGGGGATATCTTAAGGGAGGTTGAAATGGAAGAAAGGTCTTAAAAAAAAGTTTCTATGAATCTTCGGTAGTGTCTATACTTCTAGATCAAATAGGACCATCATAGTAGTAAGTGATTATGTTTTACTCGAAATATAATTTTTTTAACTGGGATACCAGATTTTTCAACAATAATCTAATAACTAATTATCTTCTGACTACTTGTAATGGGCTTATACGAGGGGTGATCAAAAAGTTCCAGGACTGATTTTTTATTAATTTATTTAAAAAATCTACAGGCTATTGGACGTCGTCCCCTTCAAAGTACTCTCCTTGGGAAGCTATACATTTTTCCCAACGATGTTTCCACTGTGTGAAGGACTTTGAGAAATCATCTTGTGAAATGGTGTGTAGCTGCTCCAGCGATTTTTTTTTAATGTCATCTACGGACTCAAATCTCTTTCCCTTCATGGGTCTCTTAAGTTTTGGAAACAAGAAAAAGTCTGCAGGGGCAAGGTCAGGTGAATATGGAGGCTGGGGAATGACCGTCATTCCATTTTTGGTGCAGTAGTCGCGAATGAGCAGTGCGGAATGAACAGGCGCATTGTCATGATGCAGCACCCACTCACCGCTCCGCCACAACTCTGGTCTCTTCCTCCTTATTGCCTCGCGCAAATTTCTCAGGGTTTGAAGATAACGAAAGCGGTCGACGATTAGAACGCACGAGACTGTTCATTCTTGCAACATGATCGTCGTCAGTCGAAGTTGATGGGCGCCCTGAACGAGAATCATCTTCACACGATGTCCGGCCTTCCTTGAACCTTTTGTACCACTCATGACACCTTGACCGACTCAGACATTCATCACCGAAAGCCACTTGCAACATTTGAAAAGTTTCAGTAAACATTTTACCCAACTTCACACAAAACTTTACGCAAACGCGTTGCTCTTCCTTTACATTCATTTCACAAAATCGCCGAACACAAAAAACTTTTTTTTACGAAAACAGCAGTAACTTTGCAATGAAGAAGGTTATCAACAAACTGAATAAACAGCTGAGCTCAGGAAGAGTCACGCTAAACAATGCTGCCAACCGCACTGCTCTATGACACTCCATTGCCGCGCAATCTCAACAGTCCTGGAACTTTTTGATCACCCCTCGTAGGATTCAGAATCACAGAAACTATCAAAACGATGTATAACTCGACAAAGTTGCAGCAAAATTAATTGTTCATTTACCATTTTCAACCCCCTGTAAATTATACTGGGTTCCTTATTTGGGCGGACTCTGCAGATCTCAAGTCTGCAGATTATTGATACCAAGTTAAAACCGAATTTTCAAGAAGGTGCTAATTTTTTTCTATATTTCCTTTAGTTTTAAAGTTTTTCTGGTATTAAAACTACCACACAACTACCGGAGCGAAGCCGGGCACCCTAGCTAGTTTTTTAATAAATGATAGTGGGAAGATTATTTTCACCATCTATCTAGTATTGAGAATTGTTTAAATTCAACCAATCAAATTTAGAATGAAAAAAATGGGGGAAGGACATGAGCAGTCTGTTAGTTATCAATGTATTTTAATAGTTTGTTAGAGCATATCTAATGTTATATATGCCATATGTTTCTCAAATAAGTAAACATTTTGAGCAATAAATAAATAATTACTTTCATGTTTTTTCCTGATAACTTCGTGAATAAATTAAAAACCCAAAAAAGGCTTCAATGGGACCACCTTGGGAAAATACTCAACAAGATGCAAAAGGTTACGTTCCAATTGGTCCATCCATCTCTGAGTAATCGGTGAACATACATAGAAAAAAAAAAAAAAAAAAAAAGTCACATACGTATCGAATAGTGTAACCTCTTCTTTCGTTCGAAGTCGGTTAAATCAGTTAGGTAAACCTTTTTATTGAAATAATGTTATTATTTGTTTATTTTATAATCTCATTACTTTTATTTATTTGTTTAATTAAAATAAGGTAATTTCATTTAATAATATTTAATAGTAAAGGAAAGTAACTAATACTTGTTTTCATTTAAATGTTAGATATAATATTTTTATCAATCACATAACCTACTTGTTCTTTAGTTTTTATTACTTAGTTGTTTATTCACTGTAAATAAGGTTTCGTTTTATCAAAAACTTATTTCATGTTCATAAATTTCTAACATGAAATTTCCACCCCTAACTGAAACAGAAAAAAATGGAGAGTGTACTACGAGGCAAAAAAGTTCAGGGACATCTGGTGTAAATAGTCTCTATATACAATATGTAAGATAGAATGGAATGGAAATGAAATAGGGTAATAAAGAAAGATTGTTTTTTTCAAAAATAATAGTGTCCGACCGAAACTAGGTGTATATATTATAATGATTTCATAAATATGCATTTAATTCAAAAAAGAGAAGGAAAATACCCGTAACTCGTTGAAGAGAAGACTGTTTGGCAGGCTTGTTTTTAGGAGAAAAAGCATTTTAGTGTAAAATATGATATTAGACTCCTAGTGTAAAATATGAGCCAGGTTGACTCCAGACTATTTCGATCTTTGTTATATTCCTTTAATTATGGTGTATACAATAAGTAAAATATTTAATCATAAATAGCTATTTTACTAATAAAACATCTGAGGAAAGGTTGTTTCTATATAAAAGAAATTAGGCAAGGAAAAATTGTTTTAATTACAATTAATACATATTTTATTCTATATGTACTATTCATTTTTTATAATAGTTGTTGTTTGTATGTTTAACGTCCCTTTATGCTACTAAGGCTAATCTGAAGATGCTACATTGGGAGTCCTATCTAAATTTTGCCTATCCATGCAAGGTTACAGAAGAACAGTAATTTAACATAATTATTCATACAATACATGGACTTGGTATATAAGACTGGTAAGAGAGGAGCAGTAATAAGGTTATAGGATCGAATCCCGGGTCCTTCCAGGACAGCTGGTACCCGTGGGAAGTTAGTATTAATGTTTTAATAATATAGGGAAAATACCCTCTATATCATTTAGAGACCTAAAAGTTGAAATATACTTGCAATATCAGGCTTATAATAATAATTCAAAAAATATATCTAAATGATTAATAATGTAAATAGGTAATAAAGAAAGTACACAGAAAATAAACCTTACTCAGGCCCAAATGACATAAGGTATTAAACATTCGAGTTTTAGAATGTTTTCGTGCTTATATTGTGAATAGCTCTTTAACTGCGGAGGTAGCGTGGCATGAGGTGGTCCGCCGGTGCGCGTTAGTAAGCACACCGAGCGGTTCCGCTGTGCGGAGACTTTTACTGCATTCAAGCTCTCGCATCTTACATCTTTTGTGAGCTTAATTAATTCTAAAAAAACTTTTCCATCCTCACCTTTCGATTCGGACTGTGGACCGGCACTGGTGTAGTTAAAAACTTTTTTTTTTCCTTTCTTTTAATACCTTTTATCATTTAAAAATTTTCTTTAGTGTGGTAAATCTCAAAGCATGAAACAACACATCTTCCTCAGTATTTAATCTTTTTGCTATCACAACTCACAATTTCACTACACAAGTTAAGGCCACAGGAGATGCAAATGAACTGGATATTAGAAATACGCAGGTATGAATTTAAGTTATGCTATTCACAGAAGGCACGGTTAGTAAGGAAAAGAATAATCAAATACCATGTAGCGGTACGGGTAAACATTATAGATTCCAAAAAACGTCGAAAGAAAGCGTTAGTTACCCCGCGGAAAAAGGGTGACTAATATGTCAGCCAACAGCACCCGGGGACCAGCGCCGTGCCGGCTGATATATTAGCCTACAGCACACGGGGACCAGTGTGCGGCTGGATTATAAATCAGCCACCAGCAGTTAAAGGGATAGGTATCGATAGAGATGATTTGTATATTATAAGAATTTATTGTTTTCAGTTTTTCCAGTAATAAAAAATATATAATAGAGTAATAAATAATAGTATAAGTAAATATTGGCCAATACACCAGTAATAAATATAGGGGTCACCTGTGGCATATTCGCTATCATAGCAGTCTGCAATACTAAAAATCGCGGGTTCACCTCTCGTGATGGCCTTAGTATTTTTTAATGGGAGTAAAATATCCTTGGCTATGCCATCCCCAGATATGAAATAAAATGGAGGTCCCGAGCCTGTACAATGCCAGGTACTCATTAAAGATCAATGACATTATAATATTTGGGTAGGCAGACTTTTGGGACTCCCACTGTTCAAATTTCGAAAGTTCTATAAGTTCCAATTTTCTATGAACCGCAAATACCCCTTATATCCCATTCGCTACATATTTACAAAAAATAGTAAAAAAAAAATCGACAATTGATGAAATTAGAATTTGTTCCTCTTAAAAAAAAGAAATAAGTAATAATGAAGAGAAAATTAAAGAAGACGAAAATTTTCAAATTTTGCAATAATTATAATACTCTATACCTTATGGAGGATAATAAACAAAAATAAGTAAATAAGTGTAGATAAAGCTATTTCTGTGCAGTTTCTAAATTTCGTTAACACAATTATAAATACACATCGGGTTTTATTCCATGTAGGTTGGTAAGTGAAAGTCGTGTGGTGTGCACATAGCTCCAGATTTTTCATGGTATGATAATATTATACAGTTTCATTATTAATGTGTTACTCCTCCCCTTGCTTGTAAATCACTGCCCTTATTATCACTGGGGTGCAGCTAGTTAATAAGGATATCTTTTCCTGTGGGAAGTGGTTCTATGGTTAAAACCATTCTGAGTATAGAACAGAATACCATAAACATTAGGGAACTTAGCTCCATTATCATTCAAAAATGAATGAAAGTAAACTTATGAGGAATGAATGTGTATATTCTTGTGGCAAAAATCATGAAGGACTTTGCATTAGATTATTGATAGAAATAAGACTATTAAACATTATTTCATAATGTCAAAAAAAAAAAAAAAACTGAATTACACACTTTAAATATGCATTTATCAAAAAATGGGTTTAGTGTTGATTTTCACGCTGTTTAGTTTATATAAACATATTTTATCATGTTTATCACACACTTTATATGTATAAAATAAATTATAAATAGTGATTCTAGAGTTTATTATATATTTACCTTGTAAAACCTAAAGTAATCCTTGTTAAGCAAACTTTGTAATCGAGGATATATTTTTATATTGTTGAAGTAATCCACTGTATCTACATTGCAACTGCAGTCTCCTATCTGTCCTTTAAGCTATATAACACAAAATTAAAATATATAAATAGATTTATTAAAAAATTGGACAATACTTATTACACCTTAAATGAACAAATGATAGAATTTATAATCATTATAATCCTAATGAAGATTCGAATATACAATGGTTTTAGAAATAAAAAATGAACTTCTAAATATATTGAAGTTTAAAAAATATATAAAAATTATTAATTAATTATCTAAACTAATAAATGATGAAATTTCAACATATAAATTTAAATAGAAGTATAAACAAATTAGCCATAATAAAATGAGATTAGAGTGGTATCAAAATTAATTTGTATAGATAACTCTTAAGAAAATGTAAAAAACAAATGATCTAAAGTGAAAAACTGAAACGAGTGTATTATCATCTGAATAAGCTCTTTCTATTATGATTAGATGGAATACCAGATATCACACATATTCTGATGAACTACATACCAACTAAAACCAAAAATATAAGACAACTGGGTTATACTATATTTTCTTGAAGGGGAAAACATTCTAAACCTAAGTTACAATTATGTTATGGATGTGCACAATAAGGCAACATGAGTGGGAATTTTTTTTTTAGGTTTCTAAATGTTAATACACAGGAGAATGAAATACATATGGCAAGACATATCCCTATACTAAGACAATTAAATAAATGACAAACTCACTTTACAGAAGCAGTGATCTCCTCCAGTAAGCTCATTTGGTTTAAAAGAACTGAAAACTACAGTTGTGAGAATAAATTCAATAAAAAATATCAGAAGTAACATTATGAAACATTAAAAAGTCTTTGACCATTTCTATTACATTTATAAGTTCTGTATATTACAACTAAAGAAATACCAATGAACATTATCTAAAAAGAACTTATTTATCATAATAATCGTCGGTTCATCGGTTCATTCAAATAATCTTTAACGAAAATTCAAACGATAAAACTATGAGCCGTCACCAAAATTTGAATTATTATGAATCTTGATTCACAGCTAGTTAGTTGCATCCGCACTAGATAGCACTGCTAACAAAAACAAATCTTTGTTAAATAGGAAACCAAAAGTCTAACATTGAGGTTAATTATTAAAAAGGGTGAATGAGACGAGGTTGCTTATGTAAAAGCCGACAAAAATAATCTACCGGCAAAATGAGGCGTCGATTTATACACTATAAGAAAATAGGAGTCAAGATAAGAACGAACCGTGATAATCCACGTATACTTAGTCTAATGCGTCATCAGTGTACATGATTCTCGTCAGCTTCCCACTTGAACATTTGAATCCATTTTGGAAGGACAGAGTTACAAATAACGATGTAAAAAGGAAATGTATTATAGTATAAAGTATTATGATCATTTCTTAAATACTTAAACATTATTTTCAGTTTAATATAAAAAACCGAAAACTGACAGACATCGGATAAATTTAGCAGTTCATACAAACAGCTCTTCTATTCATTTCTGAGGCTAAGCCTCCAGGATCAGTTTTCGACATCTGTCCTTACAGTACAGTGCTGCTACGAGATCCAGTTTCCTACTCCAAGAAGTGCTTAGTGCAACCGCGTCTTGCCAGAGCAATCGTGGTCGTCTTCTTTGTCTGGTCCCGTGCATGACATGTGACATATGAAAAGGTTTTCAGGAGAATAGCAACATCTCCTATCCTAGCCAGGTACCTGTTGTAAATCATAAAGAAATTACTACCAAATCAAAAGGTTTTAATAAACAAAGAACTTTACATGGGTATAAATAGTAAACCATTTTTTAACCGATTTGGAAAGAGGAGGTTACTCAATTCGATACGTATGTGCCTTTTTTTCTTTTTTTTTTTTTTCTATGTATGTCCACCGATTACTCCGAGATGGGTGGACCAATTGGAACGAAACCTTTTGCATCTTGTAGAGTATTTTCCCAATGTGGTCCCATTTAATTCTTTTTCGGGTTCTTAATTTATTTAATAAGTTATCGGGAAAAAACTTGAAAATAATTATTTAATTATCGCTTAAAATATTTACTTATTGGAAAAACATATGGCATATATAACATAAGGTATGCTCCAACAAACAATTAAAACACGTTAATAACTAAGAAACTGCTCATGCACTTTCCTTATTTTTTTATTCTAACTTTGATTGGTTGATTTTAAGCAACGCTTAATAATGTTTCAATGTTCGATGAATCGGTTGGAAAAACCAACCAATCAAATTCAGAATCAGAAGAGTAGGGGGAAAACATGAGTAGTCTGTTGTTAGCTATTGACGTGTTTCAGGTTCTTGTTGGAACAAACCTTATACATAACCTTATATAAATTTTCAACAATAGATTTAAATAAAGATATTCTGGAGTGATACTTTTGTTATGTTATCCGGATTACTATTATCGGTTTTTAATTTTGTTTCTGCAACTGTTGAAGCGTATGATGAAAATGGCTTGATTATGAGAAAGAAATAACTATTATCTAAGTTCAAATGTGGTTCAAAAATGCAATAGATACGTTCTCCAATTCCATATATGATGGGTAATTGTATGATTTTGTATGATTTACGTTATGATTACGTCCCTAGCTTGCGGCACTTAGGATATGCTATTTTCTATACAGAGCCTCTATAGTGTGCCTATGTGTTAGTATCAATCCTTTCCTATGTAATAACTGAAATGTAGCGGAATAAATCTTTACTAAAGAGCTAAATACAATCTGATTTTCAATTTTTATGGATTTTGAAGTCTTGATCGATCTTTATTAAATCGAATGAAATTTAAATATTCTATGAAGGTTGCCAAGACTTTCAAAAGTCAAAACCTCATTAAGTGTTTGCGTTTCCTGTAAGGATGAGTGCGCTTTTCAGGACCTAAGTCTAGTGTTGAATGAATGCATTTTATTGAAACAGATATGATAATGGACTTAAAACAGTCTGGGTTAGATGTGTTTATGGGTTCTCCGCATTCGAGGAGGCCATGCACTCAAGTACCGCAATAACCAACGTATATGTTGTGCATTATATTCCCCATAAATGAATATTTTCCTAGGAAACATTCTCCCAGTATTAGTGTAATAATAATTAAATCGTCTTTACAGACATTTAAAAAAGAAATTAAAATTTCAATGTTTGCCAATGTTCATCCATCAATAAAACTAACGGAAAATTAAAGTTGATATCTCTCAAAAAAGCAACCACATTGTATGAAAGTCCACGCAGCAAAAATATAGCAGCCATAAAAATGTTTGCTGTCAAAAAGGCTACTCCGCTAGAATTGAAACTGCAGTGTTTTCTACAAACTCATTTTCTGAATAATTGTATATTAAGAAGGATATTATTCGTACCATTTCGCTCTCAAGTTTAGTCAACAATTCATCGAAAGGGATGACGAACATAATTGACTCGACCAAGAAATATTATTGAATTAAACCAGTAGTATAATATCGAGAACAATAATATCATTCGTAATCATAAATTAACCATAAAATGACTCCCAAAACGCTGTCGCTTCTATCCTAGCGGCTGCCCCCGTTTTGATAACGATCAATTTTATGGCTGCCCCTTATTTGCTGCGAGTACTTCTATCCAATGATGTTGTTTTTGGAAATGCAATTTAGTTTAATTACTACTTTCCAACGATAAATTTAAAGAAAGAAATATAAAAGGTCCCTACCGGAGCAGTATACCTCATCGCATTAGTTTTCAAAAGAATACTCAAGCGATCATAATTCAAAAATTAGGGTCCAATTTATTATAGGCCATATAAACATCTTCATTATATCATCATGTATATTCGACTGCCGAAATCTCGACTGTTCAGTGACGTACCTACATCATCTTGGAATTATGTGACAGCGGAGCAAACTCGATACCTCCTCTCGGAACACAGATGTATAAATGTAAATGACATTTACTGACAAAAAAAATTCAGCAAAGGAAATTATTGTCATTGTGAAAAAAAAAGTTTTAAGTTTTATGTGTCGTCCCAATGAAACATTGGTCTTTTAGAAAAAAAAGTCCATTTCTAATCAAAGTAGGCAGGGTGTTGAAAGGAGTGTAATGCACGCCCCGCACTTGATTTTCCGCGCGTATTCATAAAAATGAAAAGGTGACTCTTAATATAATTATAATATAAAGGCCCGGGATAGACGAATGTGGTAGAGCGCCTGGGTTGACTTTTATTTCGCGACGGACCCACGGAATAAATCTCGACCTTCCCACCTAGATAGAACAACCAACCAATGAACCAAACTCTCCTGTAGTGTCCGAAGAGGAGTACCAAATAATTTGGTTTTTGTTTTGTAATTATTACAAAAAAAACAAAAACAAAAAAAAAAGTACTTCGAAAACAAGAAATAAGTTCAAAATACACTTTAAATCTGTATAAAAAAAAAACACTTAGATTTTTTTTAGAAATTAACTTATTGCTTTCTATAAACTATCTCCCGCCACTAAAAAGTATGAAATAAAAAAGATTTTATAAAAAAAAATTAAACCGACTTCGAAAACTAGGAAACAGTAAAAATAAATGCACTAAAAAGTATGAAATAATTACCTTCTGATTTTTATGAATACATGGCAAAATCGGTAATGGTATAAAAAGTGGGAAAATGCAATAAAACGAAAAAAATTATTTTGATTTGTTCGATTACACACTAACTCTTAATAAAAAGTATTAAGTTGAAATATTAAATACCATGTTTAATACATCACAATCTTTTCGGAGGCGGCGCAAAATTTAAAATTGTTACTCCAAATATTATGAAAAATCTATCGATTTTCTATTTTGCGCCGCCTCCGAAAAGATTGTGATGTATTAAACATGGTATTTAATATTTCAACTTAATACTTTTTATTAAGAGTTAGTGTGTAATCGTACAAATCAAAATAATTTTTTTCGTTTTATTGCATTTTCCCACTTTTTATACCATTACCGATTTTGCCATGTATTCATAAAAATCAGAAGGTAATTATTTCATACTTTTTAGTGCATTTATTATCGAAGTCGGTTTAATTTTTTTTTTATAAAATCTTTTTTATTGTATAAACATTCAAACACGTGTTTAAATAAATATTAGAAGGTTATCATAATATTTAATTTAAACAAGTGATTATAATAAATATTAGAAGCTTATCATTTCCTCATTCACCTCATCTCTAAAAAGTAACAAAGTCCTTGAGATAACCAGGTGGTCGTTTTTCACGGATAGGGAGATTCACTGTCGCTGGGCTTCCATATAGACCTTGGACTAATTCGTCTTCAGTTGGGCTATCTGTAGTCGGAGAGTTCATCTCTGTAGTCTTCGAGTTGTTTTCTAAAACTGGAGTTTCATTGATACAATTTTCTGATCGTATGAAGGATTCTCCAGGTGGGGCTAGGTGCCGAGTCGAAATAGTTGTCTCTCTTCCATCGGGGAATCTGATGTGTGCATATTCAGGGTTTGATTCCAATAGCTCCACTTCTTCCACTAGAGGGTCTTACTTCGTTGCTCGAATATGGTTCTTCATTAAAACTAGTCCAGGTTTAGTCAATCATGTCGGCATAGAGCATCCGTTGAACGAGCGTCTAGGATGGTTGAACATGCGCTCATGTTGTGTGGCATTCGTGGACGTGCAAAGGAGAGACAGTATTGAGTGAAGTGCCATGTCGAGTACGTCTTCCCATTGCTCAGTTTTCTTACCAAACGTCCTAAGGGCAAGCATAATACTCTTCCATATTACACCGTTATACCTCTCTACTTGTCTACTATTACCTTGCGGGTTATAAGGGGTCGATCGGCTGGTAGCCACTCCGTGAGAAGTAAGAAATGATTTGAGATCTCCAGACATGAAGGAACTTCCTTGATCTGAATGGACATACGCTGGTGTGCCGAAGAGAGCTAAAAGTTTGGTCAAATGCTTAATCACAGTTCTGGCTGAGGTGTCCAAACTAGGGAAGGCGAAAGGAAACCTCGAGAATTCGTCCACAATAGTGAGTAAGTATATGTTTCTCGATGCAAAAGGGAAAAGGGCCTTTGAAGTCTAGATTGATGCGTTCGAAAGGAGCTGTAGCCTTGACCAGGTGCCCAACATGCGAAAAGTAACGCGGTTTTAATTCTGCACACACCGAGCATGCTTGGGTAATTTTTCTTATATCTTCCAAAGAGTAGGGAAGATTCTTAGCTCTAATCCAATGCGACATCCTAGTTACTCCAGGATGGCAAAGTGAGTTGTGCAGGGTTTAGAGATCTGTAATCGATTTAGCAACGGCGCTTATTCTTGAAAGGGTGTCAGCAGAGGAATTTTCGTTGTCGGGACGATAGATGATGTCAAATTTGAAGCAGGCGAGTTCCAATCACCATCGCATGATTTTCTCATTTTTAATTTTGCTGTTGTGCCGTTGGTGAAACATAAAGGAGACAGACCGTTGATCCGTGAGAATTGTAAAAGGTCTCCCTATGAGGTAATGACGCCAGTGTTTTAGAGATTCTACTATGGCGTACGCCTCTTTTTCGATAGAAGAGTGTTGCACTTCTGATTTGTTCAGCATCCTGGAAAAGAAGGCAACTGGTCGCCCCATTTGACTTAAAGTGGTGGCTATGGCAAACTTTGATGCATCCGTCTCTACTTGAAAAGGTACATTATCAAGTATTGCGGCAGTAGCTGCATTAGCAATTTCATTCTTCAGCATGTTGAACACTGATACAGCTTCGTTTGACAGAGGGAATGTGGTTTTCAGCGAAGGGCGAATCTTTTCTGAAAAGTGGTGTATCCATTTGCTGTAATAAGAAAACATTCCCATCGCTCTCTGCAGTGAAGCAGCGTTTTCGGGTACAGGTAAATCTAAAAGGGGCTGCATGCGTTGGGGATCAGGTGTAATCGTGTGAATCGAAGTGACATAGCCCAGTAAATGGAGAGTTTTCACCGAGAACTTACTTTTTTCTTTATTCAAGGTCAGGTTATACTTGTCTATGGCAGCTAAGAAATTCTTTAAGTTTTTGTCATGGTCCTCTTGATTTTTACCACATACCGTCACATCATCTAAATAAGGAAAAGTGCCTTCAAGATTTTCGTCCTGTGCAATACGATCAATAACTCTTTGAAAAGAAGCGACCCCATTAGTTACTCCAAATGGTATAAGAAGGAAATAGTATAATTTTCCGGCAGCTTCAAAAGCGGTGTACCGTCTTTCAGATTCCAGAATAGGTACTTGATGGTATGCACTCTTTAGATCTATAGGGCTTTTATCTGTTTTTTTTTTAAATTTTAGATATATTTTAGGGGGGTGGGAGATTTTATCTGTTTTTAAAGTAACATTTTATATAACTTATTTTAATTATTTTAGATAGTTTTTACGGATTTTAGCAATATTTTATTGGTTTTAGAAAGTTTTTAGGGATTTTAGCTATATTTTAATTTTTAACACAGTTTTATATTTTTAGTTTTTACCATATTTTATTAGGGCTCCCTGGCAATTCGATCCTTACAGAGCAATATATATTTAAACCACCAGGAACCCACATGGTTGGTACCATTTGGGTTCCTGACAGTCCTAAGTCTGTGAAAAAGTGTGAAGGGATCTATATTGCTGACATACACGAATCTATATAAGAGAGCTGTAGTATTGTATTCTTCCAGTCTTCATCATGCGTTTGTTGAAGCAACACTCATCTTTCGAAATAGCGAACGTTGCTAACCTTCATGAGGAAGGTATCGGATCCAAACATGGTTCCTTGTTCCCAAATAGTATACGATGTTTAATTTGCGGTCCTTCAAACTGTGGTAAGACGAACCTAATGTTGAGTCTATGATATAACTCTAACGGATTAAATTTTGAGAATATTTATCTGTTTAGTAAATCACTTCATCAACCAAATATAAATATTTGGCTCATGTTTTATCAAATATCGAAGGGGTCGGATTCCACCCATTCGACAGTAATACTAATATTCCTGATCCGAAAAACGCTGCTCCAAATTCAGTATTCATTTTCGATGATATTGCTTGTGATAAACAAGATAGAGTGAGATCTTACTTTTGCATGGGTAGACATAGTAGCGTCGACAGTTTTTATCTCTGTCAGAGCTATACTCGTGTACCGAAACTATTGATTCGGGATAACACCAACTTTCTTATACTATTCAGACTAGATAGTCTCACTTCTAAAAGGATATACGAAGACCATGTTAATTCTGATATGACGTTTCCTGAATTCAAAAAATTATGTTTGGAATGTTGGAAGACCAAATACGGGTTTATGATAATTGACAAAGATCGCGATTTGAACAGTGGTCGATATCGTAAGGGACTCGATACATATATAATCGTCTAGGAGTCGCTAGTCTTTCAGTAAGCTTCTGGCCAGGGCTGAAGCAACATCTTATGCGCTAGCTAAAGAGACGGAGGAAATTCGTAATGTCATTCGTGAAAAATGTAAGAATTTGAAACGTAAGAGGGAGGAGAGGGAAGAGTACTTGAAGGAAAAATATAAGCCTTTGATACAACCGCTTCAGTCCGGCCCATGAACCACCAAACCTAAAAAAAGAAGAAGAGACTCTGACCATACTCCCCAAGGACTCGATCGAGACTCCTCCCAAGTTTTCCACACCTATCCCTATTACCACATCCTCCAGACTCAGACCCAATGTTTTAGATATTTTTTCAACATCTGCCACCTATGAGAGTACTTCACCTTTAGAAGAAATAAGTCAACATGCATCAACACCTCAAGGAGTAGAAACAGTTTATAGCTATTTAGACCAGATTGGTAAAGAGGCTACGAAATATATAATCAAATTTACTACGAATCAAACGGAGGAACTGGATCAAATTTACGGAATATGTTATTACGGGGAAAATTTCACTCTCGGTGACTCGGTTATAACCATTAGTGACGATTGGCTTGATGTGGATGGCTCGCTATACAAAATTACTCCAGGGCTTTCCCAGCTATTATTCTTAAAAAAAAAACCCTGATATGGATGAAGTAACAGAAAATGATAAACAAATATACAAAACGCTATTAACAAAAACTAATGCCCATAGATTGGATTATAGCTCTACGGGTATTGTAAATGTTCAAAAAGGAAATCAAAAATATAGGAAGGTAATTTCTAAACTTTTCCCTCCTAAAGACAAAATCAAAGGGAAAGGATTTGAGGACCCGAAACAGTTGGTTGAAAAATTGAAAATATTACTGCGAACTGACGGCTCTGAAAAAGAAATTTCGAAAATTGAAAAAAGACTTAGAACTTTAGGTATAATATTATAAAAAAAAAAATAGTTAAAATGTCGGATATCAAGAAACAGGTAGTAGAAGAATTGCATAAACCGCTAGACGGTCCTTTAATCGAACTTTGTTCATATGCTAAAGAAAATAAAGGATATAAATACATTTTAGCGGTGATTCATTGTTTTTCCAAAATCGTATGGTTGATACCATTGAAATCGAAGTCCGATAAAGAAGTAGCATCAGCGTTTGAAACTATTTTGACTCTCAGTGGTAGAAAACCTCGTAATCTACAATCTGATCGAGGAAAAGAATTTTACAATACATCTTTCCAAAAACTAATGAAATCCAACCGAATAAATCATTACTCTACTTTTAGCAATATGAAAGCCTGTATCGTAGAACGATTTATAAGAACTATAAAAAACAAAATGTGGAAGCAATTTAGTCTCCAAGGATCATATAAATGGATAACGATATACCAAGACTTAGTTAAAAGATATAACAATACAAAACATCGAACGATCATGATGAAACCGTCTTCAGTTAAGGGTAAAAAAATTGAAGATCATTTACTAAATAAGGTTTATAAATGTAAGCCATCACCGATCCTAAAGAAGCCCAAGTATCAAGTCTGTAATTTTGTTAGAATTTCAAAAATAAAGCCGATTTCACCAAAGGGTATCGCCCCTCCTGGTCGACTGAAATCTTCAAAGTCGATTAAGTGAGGAAAACCGTTCCTATAACCTATCTTCTTAAAGATACATCGAATCAAAAAATTGCTGGTGAGTTTTATGAGCAACAAATTCAAAAAGTAAAGTATCCAAACGTTTATTTAGTTGTTTTTTTATAAAAAATTTTTGAAAAGGAGAGGTGACAAGGTTTTAGTAAAATTTCGATTTTACTTCGATTCCAAGCATAACAGCTGGGAGAGCAGTAAGAATATAAATGTATAGGGGTGCAAATTCATCCTTCTCAGTCACCCACCGACGCTTCGACAGATAACATTGGTATGGCTAAAACTAAAGAAAAAAAGAACGTTTGTGTTATTGGTCCTCCGAAAAAAATCGGTGGGGCCTTCAGCGATAAAGCTAATCAGATGTTGAGGACCTTACTGAAAATGAGTTTGAGTAATACGGATCTTATATCTTTGGCTAAAAAACATAAGATCCCTCATTTCCGCGGTGTCTTTGCAAGAGATAACTTGCCATCGAAGCCGTGGCTACGTGAGCGCGCCATTTTGAATCTGGATAGTATAAAGGGCCGAGGAATGCACTGGGTATGCTATAACAAAAGCGGTAAATATGTAAAATTCTTTGATAGCTCCGGTAACGGAGGACCTCCATCAGAGCTAGTCAAATATCTCAAGGATTGTCGGATAAGTTTCGTTAGTAAAAGATATCAAGACCCCGATACAAACATTTGTGGGCACTTGTGTTTATTATTTCTTTCTAATCTTATCTAAAAAAAAAAATGGGGCTAGACTTTCGGAGAGTGTATAAAAGTAAAGATAATTCAGGAAAAAAGCTCATTCCTCCATCCGACTTCAAAGGAGTAACATCTCTAACAAAAGAAAATATTGAGTTTCTCAAGTCGGCAGGTTATCGTGTAATATGGAGGAAATAACTGATCTAGGCTCAACCGCTGCTTTTACCGATTCTATCGAGGGGATAGAATATCATTCCCATTTCCCTTACGCATCGACAAAACTACTTCGAGGTGATGAAATTAGAATATTAGTCCAGCATCAGGATATTATGACTCTACCATCTAGAAGTTTTCTTTATTTCGAGGGACGGTTTTTAACAGAGGATGGTAGAGCTGTACCCGCATCGGCTAAATTAACGAATAATGCTTTGGCATATTTATTCGATGAAAATCGATATGAATTATGTGGAGTTGAAATAGATAGAGTTCGAAACTAGGGGATTACTAGCACCATAAAAGGGATGTTGTCTCTACCGGGTGGATCCTCTGTGTAGCATCTCGGTTGGTGCTGTCCTGCATCCGATACACTCGATGTGTCGAATGACGGTTATTTCAACATGTGTATCCCCTTATCACAATTACTAGGATTCGCTGAAGATTATCAAAAAATTATTGTTAATGTTAAAAAAGAGTTAATTCTCATAAGATGTCGGAATGATGACAATAGTTACATATCTAGGCATACGGCTGCGGCAGAGAAAGCCAAAATTGAATTAACGAAGCTATGTTGGAAATTACCTTATGAATCAGTAAACGAATTTACACGATTAACACTGTTACGTAGACTCAAGTCGGAAAAGGTCGTTTCGGTAGAGTTCAGAAGCTGGGAATTGTTCGTTTACCCACTTCTACCATCCACAGGGAGACAAAAATCCTACTATCCTGGGGGATATCCGACTCAGCCGCTTCTCTCGCTAAAGAATTTCAAAGAAAAAGCACCGATTATCGTAATCGATTGTTCTAAACAATCGGAATCAATAAAATCAGGACCGGTCGATGTCAGATTGGAATTCGACGCATCTAAAGCGTTTCCGGCTGAAACAACTGCATTCTGCCTCATAATACATGACAATGTGGTGGAATATAATCCACTAACAAGTATTCTTAGAAAAAGGATATAAATAGACTTTTATTGTTTCTATTCCTCCAGTCTTCACCATGTCATCGAGCAGTGCGGTTGTAGAATTTCAATGCTTCATAGACGATTCCAATAATAATATTGTTAAAGAATTATCAATTTTCGATTTAAAATATTATGCGACTAGTCATTGGATTTTCAAGCCGCCTACTTATCCAGGGGTAAATAATTATAAAAGCATAATCACGAACCACTGGCTAGCGAGAAATTATCATTGTTTACATTGGGAGGACGGAGAAGTTTCTTACCACAGTTTATCATCGATTTTGAAAAACTTGGATTCAAATTATAATTATGTTTTTGTTAAAGGTCTTCAAAAAAAGGAATTTTTGTTAAAATTTTTACGCTCCTGCGTTGTATTCAACCTTGAGGATTTTCAATGTCCTCAAGTCGATAAACTGCCTAGTCTACAAATAGCTCCATGTATTATTCATAAAGATTTAAAATTAATGTGTACACATTATCGCTCTCATTTATTATTATATTAGCAGAGTGGGTGTATTCGAATCATGATTTGATTTCTAAATTTATGTAGGTTAGCTTAAAAAAGATACAAAAATGAAAAAAAAATGTTAAAAAAATACTTATAAAAATTTAAATATGTTATTGGAAGCAATTTTATGTTTTTGTTTGTTTCTGCACAGCGAATGTGTGCTATGGTCACTGGTGTGGTATTGATTTACCCGTAAACCAATGTGTGTTTGCTGGTCACTGGCGTGGTATTGATTTACCCGTAAACCAATGTGTGTTTGTTGGTCACTGGCGTGGTATTGATTTACCCGTAAACCATTTTGTATGTTTTTAAAATTGAAAAAAAAAAAAAAAAAAAAAAAACCTCCTTGATATACCCTCACCTTGACGTGGTAAGGAGGCTTAAGTTAAAAAAATTGACAAACAAAGAGGGGTATGCAATGCTGTGAATTATTTATGAAATATATAAAACCCACACTTGCCATATTTATTATATATGTTGGTAGAGAAAAATCTTTTTTTAATTTAAAATTGACTAAAATATTATTCACAACCACCCTAACCTCATATAGAAAAGTTTATGTAAAAAAAAAATAATAACGAGGTCGGTATTGGATACCATGATCTTAACTTTACAAGTCGAGCGCGCTAGCCATCCCCCTATACCGACCTCCCGAGTTATAGTATAAACAGTAGGAAACATATTGTGTTTTTATTAAAGAAATTATGCATTGTATGTTCACTTGTTATGTCTTAACTATAGATTTATTGTCTTTACAACAGGTTTTGACAAGTTTCGGACAAGTTCTGACAAGTTTTGGACAAGTTCCGACATGATTTTACGATGTGTAGAGTAAGATTCTATCGATGATATCAGCTGATGTGGTTATTGTGTAAGGTTATATCGATTCTGTTATATATTTCGAGGTTTATATTTCAAAAATTATCAAGATGGCAGTAACTATTCGAAAATATTTCGATAAATTATATAGATGGCTATGCTTATTCGAAAATATTTCAATAAATTATATAGATGGTAGTGCTTATTAGAAAATATTTCGATAAATTATATAGATGGCTATGCTTATTCGAAAATATATTACGATCATAAGGTAACAGCTGATGTAGTTATTATGGAAGGTTATGTCGATCATATGTTATATATTCCGAGGTATATATTTCGATAAATTATCAAGATGGCAGTAACTATTCGAAAATATTTCGATAAATTATATAGATGGCTATGCTTATTCGAAAATATTTCGATAAATTATATAGATGGCTATGCTTATTAGAAAATATATTATGATCATGAGGTAACAGCTGACGTGGTTATTATGTAAGGTTATGTCGATCATCTGTTATATATTTAGAAGTTTATATTTCGAAAAATGATGGCGGTAACTATTTGAATATATATTTCGAAAATTATCAAGATGGCAGTAACTAATCGAAAATATATTTCTATAAATTATATAGATGGCTATGCTTATTCGAAAATATATTACGATCATAAGGTAACAGCTGATCTGGTTATTATGGAAGGTTATGTCGATCATATGTTATATATATTTGGATAAATTATATAGATGGTAGTGCTAATTCGAAAATATTTCTCGAAAAATTATCAAGATGGTTGTGCTTATTCGAAAATATATCTCGAAAAATTATCAAGATGGTTGTGCTTATTCGAAAATATTTCGATAAATTATATAGATGATAGTGCTTATTCGAAAATATATTTCGAAAAATTATCAAGATGGCTGTGGCATTTGAATATTTTGATAAAATAAATATATATGTTCGACAAGTTCCGACATGCACTCGACAAGTTCAAACATGTCCGAAAAAGTTTCAAAATAATATATTTTAGGAATTAGGGATTAATTAGGGGATTAAGGATTAATTAGGGGATTAGGGATTAAGACCACGTGGTGGTTAAGGTTGGTTTGCCCCTGGACAACGTGGTGGTTAAGGCTGGGCAAGCCCAGGGTCCAAAGTCCAATTTGACTCCGCAAATTGAGGCGCCAGAACCGGCAATTCCTCCCTACTCAAGTTTGATCAAAATCGTTAAAGCCTTTTTTGAGTAAATAAATAAAAAAACACGTTGTAGTGAAACAACATTTATTAAGTAAAGTGCCCCCTCCGTTTAACCAATTTTGATGAAATTTCGGCTATCGCATCGCGGTCATATACATACATCAAATACCACGTTTGATCAAAATCATTAGAGCCGTTTTTGAGTAAATAAAAAAAAAACACGTTGTAGTGAAACAACATTTATTAAGTAAAGTGCCCCCTCCGTTTAACCAATTTTGATGAAAATTCGGCTATCGCATCGCGGTCATATACATACATCAAATACCAAGTTTGATCAAAATCGTTAAAGCCGTTTTTGAGTAAATAAAAAAAAAAACACGTTGTAGTGAAACAACATTTATTAAGTAAAGTGCCCCCTCCGTTTAACCAATTTTGATGAAATTTCGGCTATCGCATCGCGGTCATATACATACATCAAATACCAAGTTTGATCAAAATCGTTAAAGCCGTTTTTGAGTAAATAAAATAAAAAAAAAAACACGTTTTAGTGAAACAACATTTATGAAGTAAAGTGCCCCCTCCGTTTAACCAATTTTGATGAAATTTCGGCTATCGCATCGCGGTCATATACATACATCAAATACCAAGTTTGATCAAAATCGTTAAAGCCGTTTTTGAGTAAATAAAAAAAAAAAAACACGTTGTAGTGAAACAACATTTATGAAGTAATGTGCCCCCTCCGTTTAACCAATTTTGATGAAATTTCGGCTATCGGATCGCGGTCATGTACATACATCAAATACCAAGTTTGATCAAAATCGTTAAAGCCGTTTTTGAGTAAATAAAATAAAAAAAAAAAACACGTTTTAGTGAAACAACATTTATGAAGTAAAGTGCCCCCTCCGTTAAACCAATTTTGATGAAATTTCGGCTATCGCATCGCGGTCATATACATACATCAAATACCAAGTTTGATCAAAATCGTTAAAGCCGTTTTTGAGTAAATAAAAAAAAAAAATACGTTGTAGTGAAACAACATTTATGAAGTAATGTGCCCCCTCCGTTTAACCAATTTTGATGAAATTTCGGCTACCGCATCGCGGTCATATACATACATCAAATACCAAGTTTGATCAAAATCGTTAAAGCCGTTTTTGAGTAAATAAAAAAAAAACACGTTGTAGTGAAACAACATTTATGAAGTAATGTGCCCCCTCCGTTTAACCAATTTTGATGAAATTTCGGCTACCGCATCGCGGTCATATACATACATCAAATACCAAGTTTGATCCAAATCGTTAAAGCCGTTTTTGAGTAAATAAAAAAAAACGGCAAAAATAGACAAAATTCTTTAAATATAGTACCCGCCCCCTCCAATTAATCAATTTTGATAAAATTTTGACTGTCGCATCGCTGGCATATACATACACCAAATACCGAGATCCTTGTTAATCAAAATCGTTAGAGCCGTTTTTGAAAAAATCGAGGAAAACGTAAAAAATAGACAAAATTCTTTATATAAACTACACCCTCCGTTTGACCAATTATGATGAAATTTTTGTTGTCACATCGCGGGCATATACATACACCAAATACCCAATTTCAGTTTTGTACGGCCTATAGTTTTTGAGCTAGTCTGTTCACACATACACACACACACAGACACAGTCCATTTCGCGGGACTTGGTTATTTGGACTCAGGGGACCCCAAAACGTGTATTTTCGTTGAAAACCGGAAGTCGAAATTTTTCACGATCGCAATACTTTCCTTACTATACATTTCATATATAGGCATTGTGAATTCTGTTTCATTGTGCCCCATGCCCGGGGAACAATGAAATAGCTGAAAAAAAAATAACACCATAATTAACAAAACCACTTTATTCGGCTTCCAGTCGGTTTTCGTTCTTGTGCTTTAGGAGAGCCACGAAATTCTTCAGGAAAGAGGAAAGTTGGACTTTGTTGTCAGTTGTCATAAATTCATACAGTTTTTTTTGGAGTTCCGCTCTCAATTTCGCACCAATCTGTAAGAAAATGAAAAAAACCGACTGCTTATTGCACAATGAAGAACACATGCGGCACGATGAAACAATCATGGGACTCCTTGAAAGTTTTCATTGTGCCCCGAACGCCCTTGTTTCAAGGAAGCCAATAATAGCCGTTTTGACGTCTTTAACTTCCTACTATGAACCTGAAGAGGTAGGAAAGCCAAAGTCGGGCAAAATCTTAAGAGATTCATGCATAATAAAAAAGTTGTAAGAGCAGATACGTACCATGGGCAGAAGCTAACAATCGGTGATGGAAATTCGATGAGGCCAAAAATAGGAAAGAAAGGCAGTAGGGGTGATAGAAAATACAGAGCACTGGAGATAAGTGCTAAAGAGGGAATATGGAGATTGCTTTGTTTTTTTAGAGAAGCGGAGTCACAGGAAAACGGAACACGAAATCCCGTCGAAGAAGTAACTTATGTCAAAGAAAAGCGGTACCCACAACGAAGGCACATCCGGGAAGAGCCGGAGAATCTAAAGAGCCAAGGAATTACTGTGGACAACACTTCACTATATAACAGCCCCCTTAGTGAAGTAAAGAAGAAATCCTGTAAAAGCTGAGCTGCTATATGAGAATACTTTAGATGGAAAATACTCGATCCCATGGTTTGATGACACTTGGATAGGTTAAGTGGAGCCACAATATTAACAGTACGCTTGGACACCGTGTTTGATGGTTCCCCTTTTTCTAAAGGATCATTTTTATATTGCCCTAAACTTGGGAAAAACCTTTTCTGGTCCTCAGGTTACCATTGTTCTCTTTGGGGGTACTGATTCGATTCCTTCTTTCGTGGTATTCATTACGATGTAATGTAATATTCTTGATGGTGATCTCGCAGGGGGTATCTAGGAGAGTGTCTACGCTCTTCCCGATAGAAATTGGGGGGATGGTAATTATGGTCAATGTTTTTCTTTGATCGAAATTCATTTTTTTCGACTCCTGCTTCTCTCCAGGTTCCCTCATGTTCCCAGAGTTGAGTAAATCTTCGAACAGCAGGTCAATCTCATTTTGGATCAAATTACATAAATTGTCTAAGGTTTTTAGTTTAACAGTTTTCTTCATTAAATACACCCTTACATGCTGACATATTGGTAAAGAAGTGGAGCAAAATATTTTTTTCTAAAACTGCAAAAAATGTTACTCTCTCCGGAATGTTTTGAATACGAGATCTAGACATTATTAATGTTATCTAATATCTATGAATATCTAGTAATTCATTAATTTCAATACATTTTAAACTCATCCCAGTTTCATTTCATTTTTAAAATTATTATTTTTATTTATACGATATTTGTAGACAACACAACTGTCTACAACTTTTTTTTTTTTTTTTTTTTTTTTTTTTTGTGTGTACCGAAAAAAAAAGCCTTTGAGAAATAATATGATTGACTGAAATCGCATGTTTTTGCTTGTGACTCGCAAAAGACGCCGACAATCGGAAAAGTGTATATAACTAAAAATGTTCGTCTCGGCAAACCGAAAAAAATGACACCTTCGAAAAAGCCGTGCGACCATTTTGAAATTTCCGTTTAGAATTGCAGTTTTTGTTTACAACTCGCAAACAAAGAGGTTAATCGAAAAAATGTTTATGTCCGAAAATGTTCTCCTTGAAAACCTGAAAAGATTGAGACCATTTAAAAATTTCTACGACCATTTTGATTTTCAAGAACCCCGGTTTTGCGCCTATTGTGAAAATTGTGAAAGAGCTCTGAAGGAAAGGAATGATGCAAGAATGGCTGTTCTAAACAGGAACACGAGGCAAAATATTGAAATATATTTAGCCAAACGAAGAAGAGCCAAAATTTTGTGTAGGTTGAAAAACTGGAAAAGGCACAACTGGAAGCATTACAAGCAGACTATGAGAAAAAACAGACTCTTTTAGAGATGTAATACAAAATATTTAATGTACTCCTTAATAAAAAAAATCGTCAGAAAAGTGTCTGTAGGATTATCAGTGCGGCTTCGGAGAGGGCCGATTAACAGTGGACCAAATCTTCGCTCTGAGGCAGACTATGGAAAAGACATACGAATACGGCGTCGCTTTTGTTTTTTGGGCCGTGATAGCTGAGCGTGTTGGAGCACGCTCGAGCCGAACGGCGGCGGTTAGAATCCGCCTTTGGAGGGTTGACTTTTATTTCGTAGAGGCCCCACGGAATAAATCTCGACCCTCCCATCATGGTTAGAACAGGTTGGTTACACCTATAGAGTAACACATGGCCAGGTAGGGGGTACCGAACAAAAAAAATAATAAAGATTACGGTGTCGATCTGCACCATCTGTTTGTTGACTTCAAACAGGCATACTATAGCATCAACAGAGAAAAATTAATGAAGGCTATGAAAAGACTGAACATAGATAAGAAGTTAATCAGGTTGGTCAGAATGTCACTTACGGGTACCATTTGTAAAGTCAAGATACAAGGAATGCTGTTCAGCCAATTCAGTCAAAGAGGGCCTAAGACAAAGAGACCTCCTCTTTTTAATCTGGCGCTTAAGATGGCCATTCGTGCAATCCGAACAAATGAAAATGGCACCACATACAATAGAATGACCCAAGATCGATTGCAGCCCTCTCAGATATTTTCGAAAAGTTCGAGTGTGCAGCGCGCAAATTGCGTTTGCAAGTCAACAAGCAAAAGACTGATTATATGAAGACTTCAAGAAAACCAACAAGGACAGAACCAGAAGTAAAATTTGTGTCGTAAGTCTTTAAGTCGGTGAGCCAATTTAAATGTTTGGGAGCGCTTGTTACGGAGGAAATGAGGTAATGGAAGAAATAAAAGCGGGATTGGCTGCATGCAATAAGTGTTTCTTCGCACTCCAGAAGCCACTTAAATTTAGATTCAATTAGATTTAGTTCAATGGCAAGCCTGGAGGACCAAGGCTAAGAGGGCGACCACAAAGCCGATGGGTAGAAAGCGACTGTAAAATTAGGGAGTTAGAAGATGGAAGAGACAAGCCCTAAACTGAATGGAGTGGCAAAACGTCTTAAAACTATTGTAAAGGAGGCCCAGGTTCTCAAATGAACTTAAATTAACTTTCAGACATTATAAATAAATCGTAAAGGTATTTACTTACCTACTAAATCAAGTTGGATGAGTTAAGGTTGGAGTAGTTGAAGGTTAATACGAAGAGTTATAGTAGGTGAATATAAGACATAAACAAGAAATGCAAACAATACTACGTTCACTGCCAAGGAAAAAGCAAGACATAAAAAAAAAGTTTACTTACCTTGAAAGCAAAATAATGATAAAATCCCTAGAGCAAAGAAAGATTTTTGGTGCCTTGCACGGAAAAACTTGGACTAACATTCTACACTCAAACAAATCCAGCAATAACCGTGTAATAACAAACAAAAATTAGTTTCTTGTTTTAAATGCCACAGAGGGAGTCATAAATTTTGTCATAGCCAGGTTTAATTAGGATAGGGATCTTCAACGAGTACCTGACATCTCACAGGCTCCGGACCTCCATTTTACGTTCTAACCAAGGGACGGCATAGCCAAGGATTTTTTACTCCCTTTAAAAAATCCTAGGGCCACCGGGATCTTCAGCCACACGAACACGCGATCTTTAGTATTTTAGGTTGCTATGCTAACCACTAACACCACAGGTGTCCCCCACCTTGTAATTACTTTTGGGAGGTAGTCTATGAGCTAACTGTCCCACAGTTAAGCGCGTCGCACTGTTCCCCTCCTTCCCTGTTCTCCACTACTCCACTGGATAGGCAAACTTTAGGAATCTCAATGTAGCACAATCCGATTGGTCATAGTAGCAAACAGTTTTCTTGAATAAATATACAAACCTAAAAAGTATTAAAAAAGTATATACTAAGAAAGTGCCTCATGGCTAATGTAACACCTGGGTTAATTTTTGGAGCTTAAACATACTATATCCTCCAATAATATGTTAAAAAAACAACTCATCCCACTCTAATCGACATACTCTAACACCGCTACAATTTTAAAAACTACAATTTTTTTCTATCCTTCTCTTTAGCAATGATAAGGTGCTATAAATCAAAATTACAATTCGTCACATTTTCATGAAAGTTCCTTTAATATGATAGTTCGTTCATCAAAATCCATCACCCTGAGCCAGGAAATGGATTAATAATACCCTATTATAAATGGTATAACAATTGCTCTCGAAGTATAGTGGAAAGTGAATGTTTTTTTTTTTTTTGTTTTTCAAGGACCACAACAGATATAAATTAAACAGATAAATACATATTTTAAGATTAGTTTATTTGAAAAATGAATTCCATTGGTTTTATTTTATTTCTCATCAAGCTGCTTATCTTTCACAATAACACTTTCCTCAAACTGTACCATATATGTAGTTCCTTTATGCCAGTGAGCAGTAACTTTGGCCATCTGAAAGAATTACAAATTTAATGATTTGATTTAAATCTGATGTGTTAATAGCTGACCATTAAATATAATTAACAATTATCAAACAATTATCATAGGTCGTAGGGAAAACTAAGTTCGTTTATGACATTTGCTGGATCTCTATAGCATTTATATATAAGATTATGCCTGTGAAATCTTTTACGAAAATAGAAAGTAATTATGCACTGTATAGAAAAAAGTACCTATAACATAATCAATATGTAATGAATCATATTATTTTATTTTAGTTTAGAAACATTTTCGAGTTCCATAATAGATTTCTGAATGGAATAATAAAGTGATTTCAGAGGAACAGTAATCGTTCTCGGTTTCCAGACAGGCATAAGAGACAAATTTTACTACGAGACGTAATACGTCTTCTATCGATTCACCTTCACGATATATTTACAAAAAACAACTCGCAATAAAAAAACAAAACAAGCAAGCAGTAAAAAAACTCGACTGTTGATGAAATTAGGACCATTAAAAAAAGAAATAAGCAATAATGAATCGAAAAGTACTGAGAACTTTAAGATTTGCAATACAATTACTCTATAACGTGTGGAGATTTACAAATATAAGCATATAAATGTGGAAAAATGTGTGACGTTGAGGAATGGTGTTTACAAATTATCGAAACAAGTCGATTTCTAATCTAAGTTCGTAAGTGAAAGTTGTGCGTTGCGCGAATAGAATCAGACGTTTTACTTTCACTTACCTATATATGAAATATGTAGTAAGGCAAAGTATCAATCGTAAAAAATTTCGACTTCCGGTTTTCAACGGAAATACACGTTTTGGGGTCCTCTGAGTCCAAATAACCAAGTCCCGCGAAATGATCTGGGTGTGTCCGTGTGTGTGTCTGTGAACAGACTAGCTCAAAAACTATAAACCTTGTGAACCTGGAATTGGGTATTTACTGTATGTATATGCCCGCGATGTGACAGCAAACATTTCATCAAAATTGGTCAAACGGAGGGGGTACTTTATTTAATAACTTTTTACGTTTTTTCGATTTTTTCAAAAACGGCTCTAATGATTTTGATTAAACATAGTATTTGATGTATTAATATGCCCGATATATGACTGTAAAAATTTCATCAACCGGAGGGGGGACTTTACTTAATAAATGTTGTATCATTTTCACGTGTTTTTTTTTTTTATTTACTCAAAAACGGCTTTAACGATTTTGATCAAACTGGGTACTTGATGTATGAATATGCCAAAGATGTGAAATCCAACATTTCATCAAAATTGATCAACCGGAGGGGGGACTTTACTTAATAAATTGTGTATCATTTTCACCAGTTTTTTTTATTTACTCAAAAACAGCTTTAACGATTTTGATCGAACTGGGTACATGATGTATGTATATGCCAAAGATATGATAGCCAACATTTCATCAAAATTGGTCAAACGGAGGGGGCACTTTATTTCATAACTTTTTTTTCCAATTTTTACCTTTTTTTCGATTATCTCAAAAACGGCTTTAGCGATTTTCATCAAATTAGAAATGTTTAATGAAAACCAAGCTTTCTTTAATATCAGGTAAGCTTTATCATTATGGACATGTTCTGAGGGGGCTTTTTTGTTTTCTTATAAAGTACCTATGTATTTTTTTGTAGGGAGAAATAAACTGTCTCCCGTTATGCCTAAAAATTAGAAATGCCTAAATACGAAATATGAAAAAAATCGAATAAAAACATATACAGGAGAAAAAAGAAAAATATTCAGTCAACTCATAAAACACGTTGAGCCCACGCATGCGTAGTACGCCTTTAATGACAGACCATTGTTCATAATTAAAGCCGTTCTGTTCATTTAATGGAAATTATTTGTTTCATGGTAACTAAATGAAATTTCAACAAGTAGGTACATAGAGAATTATAAAATCAGACGACTTGGAGTATTAGGCTTGCATTGCCGAAGTATCACAAGTAAAAACTTTTATTTAATAATAAAATAAATTAGTGTTCTTTATACCGCAAATGAAGACAAAAATAAGAAATGAATGTGAAAAAATGTGTAACTTTGAGATGTGGAAATTAACAAAATGTATTAATTTCTAATCTAAGTAAGTTGATAAGTGAAAGTTGTGTGTTGCGCGCACGCACCAGATTTTTTCAACATATGGTACAATATAATCCTCAATAATTATAATCCCTTTCCACATATGTATATTATTTCACAAAGCCTAAAAATCTGTTTTTCATGAATTATAAGGTCATAAATGTGTCCTGTCGTGCTCAAATGCCATAAATGTGGATCGTTGGATTCAGAATTTCACGGAACTTTTGCGCATCGCATTCTCAGTGTCCGTCTTTTTGAGCCAAAATAAAATATGGACCTAAACGTAGTGATTTAACGGATCAAATTGGGTTTTATAAATTGGAACACGAGCATTAAGACCCGGTTAAGTTCCCTTGGAACTTAACTCGGGTTTGTTTTAAAGCCCTAAAACCTACCATGTTTGAGATAACGCATGGCTTAGGCCCTTCCGCCGCATGTGGTCAACTACTTATTGTGTTACGTTACAGCAAATGTGAGGTCCTGTCTGCTTAGGTTATATAAATGTGGTTTCGTCTGATTTATATTAAATTGTAGCGTTAGAAATTTGCTCTCTCACATTTAGCAATTACAGTAGACTCCCGCTTAACCGTCTCCCGTTTAAGCGGCTCTCCGGATTAACCGACGGACGCTGTAAAAGATAAAAAATTCTTTTTAACATCCTAAAAAGCATAAATAACTTTGTCATACTCTCAATCACTGGTCAAAAATTTTGTTAAAATTTGTATTGTGTTGCGGTTCGATAGATCAATAAATTGAAATATAGGCAAAAAGTCTTTTGTTTTTTATTTTTTAACCGAACATCCTTATTCTCCATTCGTATCATAAAAAAAAAAAAAAATTAAGAAGAAATAGCTTCGTATATTTAGACAAGACCGATGAAATGACATTAAGGTGCGTATAAACGAGAAAAAAAAAGTTCTTATGAAAACTGAATAGATTGATAGTGTAAATTTTCGTAAATCGTTAAATTAAACTAGCCAAAAAATGTTATCTTTTTTAATTAATATTTATATAACCTTTGAAAACTAGGTTGTGTGTTTTGTTTGGATTTTATCGCAATAGAGAAGTTATAATAGATTTTTTTTGTTGCTGTTTTTTTTATACGCTTTTCCGGATTGACCGGCTCTCTCGCATAAACGGCAATGTATCTGTTCTGACGAAGACGGAAAAGCGGGAGTCTACTATAGTCCAAAATATGTATGAAATAAATATAATCTTCATAGTGGATTCATAGTGGCATAGTGATTCGTTAGATCGAGGTGGAACAAATTGGGTTTTATCAATTACGATCAGCACATTAAGAACCATTTAAATACCTTCTTATATATCTGCACATTCCTGACTGACAGAATCAACGCAGAGCAAAAACTACTAATGATAGAAACTTGAAATTCGGAATTTAGATTTTAAACGCGATGTAGGTAACCACTAAGAAAGGAATTTCAAAAATGTAAACCCTTAGGGGTTTAAATGGCGATATTGTCGTTTAACTCTAACGTACACCTATTTTTGCACTTCGAGAAAAAATATCTAATTTGGACTCATTTTAAAGATCTTGATACGAAGAGTTTAACACGAAAGCCCCTACGGGACGTCGATAACTATGTTTTAAAGCCGAAAAATGAAGCGTTCACGACGAGTAAGCAATTTTTTGTTTCGACGGTTTTAGTGAACTCTCTCCATCGCCCGTCTCCCTCTCTTCTACCGAGCCGGCAGCTTCCCCCTCCAACATTCCACCTACCGGAAGCTCCGATCCCTGTTATGCTGTTAATATATAACATATGTTGTCAATATATAACATATGTTGTCAATATATAACATATTATATTAAATCAATACCAAGATAATAATCACAGAATTGATTTCAAAGGCTCGCGGGCAAAGCCGCCACGGGGAATGCTAGTATTGTAATATATTCAGAGAGGCTCTAAGAGTATTTTTTAAAATTAAACTTTAAACAGTCATTGTATAGGTTTGATTCTAACAAAGAAGTTTATTTTTTTAATAATTCGTATTTCTTATAAGTGATAATGTAGTAATTATCTTGTTAAGTTTGAATATTATGAAAATCTTCTCTTGACGTCATGACTTAACTTATCATTTCTATTTTGCGCCGCCTCCGAAAAGATTGTGTTGTATTGAACATAGTATTTAATATCTTAATTTAATAATTTTTATTAACAATTAGTGTGTATTTGTACAAATCAAAATGGAATTATTCGTCTTATTGCATTCTTCCAATTTTTATACCATTTTCAATTTGCTGTGTATTTATAAAAATCAGAAGGTAATTATTTCATACTTTTCAGTGAATATAGTTTTACTGGTTGCTAGGTTTCGAAGTCGGTTTAATTTTTTTTTATAAAATGTTTTTTATTTCATACTTTTTAGTTGGAGAAGATAACAAATGTAGAAAACCGTACGTTGGTTTAAAAAAAAAAAATCGAAATCTTTTTACGCTCTACCACTTTCGTCTTTCCCTGGCCTTTTTATTATTATATATTATTACAATAAGATGTTACAGTCTCAGATACACATATAGTATGTTGTGTATTAGCAACCCAATGTAGTTGGGCAGCATCTCTTTTATGATGGATAAAATGTTTCTCTCTATATATAAACAGTCACCTTTTCAATGTTATGGATACATACAGAAAAGTGGGAAAGCGGTGCGTGTATTATACAACTTTCAACCTACTACGTTTTATAATTAAAAATGGTTTCTATTTTTTTAAAGATCAATGTTCCATTGGGAAGGGTGTTTGCTAAATATTGTCGTCAGTACTTGTCATTTACATTCATCATCAGTGTTCCGAGATGTGTTGAGTTAAATATACATACATACACAAATCCGGTCATTCCAAGATGAAGTCACTGAACAGTCGAGATTTTGGCCGGTTTTCGACATGATGATATCGTTAATGGAGAATCGATGGTAATATGACCTATAATACTCGTGAATTGGAATTATGATTGCTTGAATATCCTTCTGAAAACTATGGCGATATTATGCACTAATCCAAGAGGGACCGTTAATATTGCTTTATTTAAATTGATCGCTGGAAAAGTAATGATTAAAAAACATCATTGGATAGAAGTCTCAGCAAAAAAAGGGGCAGCCATAACATTGAACGATATCAAAAAGACTGCCCCGTTAGGATAGAAGCAACAGGGTTTGGGACTCATTTTATGGTTAATTGATTATTACGAATGATATTATTATTCTCGATACTACACTATTGATTTAATTCAAAAGGTTGAGTCAATTATGTTCGTAATTCATTTCGATGAATTTTGACTAAATTTATTACCTAAGTACTATGAATTATATCCTTCGTAATAAAATATTATTCAGAAAATAAATTGCTAAACACTGTTGCTTCAATATTAGTGGCGTAGCATTTATGATATTAATCATTTTCATGGCTTCCAAATTTTTGCTGAGGGGACTTTCATATAATGAGGTTGTTTTCTGGGAGTTATCAAGTTTTATTTTGCACTATTTATTGATGGATGAACATCCGCAAAAGCCTCAATAGTTGCAGAAACAAAATTAAAAACCGATAATAGTAATCCGGATAGCATAACAGAAGTGTCTCCAATGAAGAATCGACACAATATCTCCGACAAGATATTCAACAGTGACTGAGTGTATCCGGAAGAAGACAGAGGTATATTATTAAGTCAACTGAAAATGAGATTTTCCAGGCATTATTGTATTCCTTTTTAATGGACATAGCGAGTGGCTACGATTTTAAATTTAAAAGAACCTTCGGAAACTTGAAGAAGTCTTAAATTCTGCATTAAAACGGTTATCAATACTCAGTCTTTCTTGGAATTCCACTAGTTTTTTGGTCTTATGATTATGGTGTCCAACCGTCGATTAGATCTAAATTAAGAAGGTTTACTGTTATCGGTGAATATATGTATATATATCTATCTAATATTCATGCTAATATCGCTCCAGAAAACGATTATTGTACAGATTATTTAAATATATTGTTGAAAATTAGTTAAGGTTATGTATAGGTTTGTTCCAACAAGCACTTAAAACACATCGATAACCAACAGACTACTCATGTTCTCCCCCCACTCTTTTGATTCTGAATTTGATTGGTTGGTTTTCCCATTGGATTCATCCAGCGGTAAGACAATACTAAGATTTGTTAGTTTACAATTATTTTTAATAGCTTGTTGAAGCATACCTTATGTTACATATGCCACATGTTTTTCAAATAAGTAAACATTTTGAGTGATGATTAAATAATTATTTTCATGTTTTTTCCCGATAACTTCTTAAATAAATTAAGAACCCAAAAAAGGTGTAGGAGTCTGGCAACACTGTGTAAGCAACACTGATTGGCAACACTGAGGCAATTAAAAAGTAACCTCCCTGTTGTATAGAAACTGTTATAGTTAGTTAGTGTTTTATTGTGTGTTATTAATTTAAGTAAAAGTATTGTAATAAAAACTGTTGAAGAGTAATCAAGGACCAGTTTATTTAATTATTTGTACTAACATTGTACAAATTGGTGACCCCGATACGTGTGTTTGTGGAAGATTTGTTATTAATCATAACACGTAAGTCTTTATATAATAATTATTACAATGGCCGATGATGAAACAATATCAAAATCACCTCAAGATATTCCTGTGCCTACAACTACACATTTTGTAGATAGAGTGAGTGTAAAAATTCCACCTTTTTGGACGGATAAGCCAGAAATATGGTTTTATCAGGTTGAGGCCCAGTTTCAACTTTCTAATGTAACTGCGGAAAACACTAAATTTAATTACTTGATATCACAATTGGATCTCAAAG
The DNA here is from genome assembly GCA_911387785.2 of Aelia acuminata. Lineage (NCBI taxonomy): Eukaryota > Metazoa > Arthropoda > Insecta > Hemiptera > Pentatomidae > Aelia > Aelia acuminata. Next base: position 109,745,994 of record OU426978.1, on the reverse strand, counting down.
TTGTAGAAAATATTTGGGATATTGTTTCATCTGCAGACTCTAATAAATACACATTAGCGAAAAATAGACTGTTAAAAATATTTAAAGAAAGTGAGGAAAAACAATTAAAAAAATTAGTGAGTGAAATTGAATTAGGTTCACTTAAACCCAGTCAACTTTTGTTAAAAATGAAAGCCCTGGCTGGCACGGAAATCAGTGAAAAATTGCTAAAAACATTTTGGTTAGATAAATTACCACCACAAATTAGAGGAATACTATCAATTTCTGATGGGAATTTAGATAAATTATCTGAAATTGGAGATAGAATATGGGAAATTTCAAGTACATTTACTCAAGTTAATGCGATATCACAACCATCTGATTCCTCAATGATTAAAGAGCTTTGTGATCGAATAGCAGCCCTAGAAACAGAAATAAAAAAGCATCGTTCAAGATCAAGGTCTCGTTCTAGATCCAGGTCTCGATTTAACTCTAACGGGAAATATTGCTATGGACACTTCCGTTTTGGAAAAAGATGCAAACCAGAAAAATGCAATGAATCTTGCCAATGGAACAAGAAAAGTAACCAGGAAAACTGCAGCCGGCAGTCACAGTAATGGCCGAGTGTGCTGCCTCTCATGTCTTTCCAGGCCAACAACATAGATTATTCGTCCGGGATCGTCGTTCTGGTATTAAATTTCTTGTGGACAGTGGCGCGGATGTGTCAGTAATTCCCGTTACTAAGCATAACAAGCCAACTGACTTTAAGTTATATGCTGCTAATGGCGCTGAAATACAAACTTATGGTACTAAAATTATAAACATTGATTTAGGACTTCGCCGGAAATTAGAATGGCCATTTTTTATTGCAAAGACATCGAAGGCAATCCTAGGAGCTGATTTTCTTCGTAAATTTGATTTGTTAATCGATTTGAAAAATAAAATATTAATAGATAATACCACCAAATTGACTGTGTCCGAAGATACGGTCAGTTCTTTAATATCTACTAATTCATTTACAGATTTGATGAAACAATTTCCAGATCTTACCAAGCCCAATTTGATGCCTACACATTCAGCCCATAGCGTTGAGCACTATATCAATACTTCTAGTGGACCACCAGTTTACTGCAAACCACGTCGACTAGATCCTCATAAGTTAAAAGTAGCTAAAAACGAATTCCAATACTTATTAAATCAGGGCATAATTAGACCATCAAAATCACAGTGGGCAAGTCCTCTTTTACTTACAACTAAGAAAAATGGACAATGGCGTGCTTGCGGAGACTACCGAGCTTTAAATGCGCGAACACAGCCAGACCGCTATCCAGTTCCGAGAAGCGAAGATGTCGCTGAAATTTTAGAGAATAAAAAAATATTTTCAAAGATTGATTTGCATTCTGCTTTTTATTTTATTCCAGTAGCAGAACAAGATAAGCAAAAAACTACCATCATAACGCCTTTTGGGCTCTATGAATTTAACGTAATGCCTTTTGGCTTAAGAAACGCCCTTTCCAACGCTTCATGCATGAGGTATTGTTTGGATTGTCATATTGTTTCGTATATCTTGACGATATATTAATTGCGTCTCGAACTCCTGATGAGCACTTAGAACATTTGAGAGTAGTCTTCGAAAGACTGAATTCTTTCGGACTTCGTATCAATCTAAGTAAATCCGTATTTGGTGTAGCAGAAGTAGTTTTTCTTGGAAACCTAATAACTGGTGAAGGTATCAGACCAGACCCAGAGCGTGTAAAGACTATAATGGAGTTTAAAAAACCAGTTACAGTACAAGAGCTTAGACGATTTTAAGGTGTCATAAACTTTTATCGTCGCCATATTCCTCACGCAGCAGAAAATCAAGCATTATTGTATAAATATTTACAAGGATCCAAGAAAAATGATAAGAAAAAAATAGAATGGAATGACGAATCGAGCCAACAATTTGAGGAAGCCAAACAGGCGCTGACTAATTCCACCCTTCTTACTTGTCCTAATACCAACTATAAACTTTCTCTACAGGTTGATGCTTCTAATACTGCTGCAGGCGCGGTAATACAGCAATTAGAAGAGAATGCATGGAGGCCTATTAGTTTCTTTTCCAAAAAATTTTCAGAAATACAACAAAGATATTCAACTTACGATCGTGAACTCCTCAGTATCTACTTAGCTATAAGGCATTTCAAGCATTACTTAGAAGGAAGAAACTTCACAGTTTATACGGACCACGCTCCGTTAACTTATGCCTTCCAACAAAAACATGATAAGGCTTCATCAAGACGCCTTAGGCAACTCCAGTATATATCACAATTCACGACGGATATACAACACATTCCAGGAAAAAATAATGTAGTGGCCGATCATTTGTCACGTTTGGAAGAAATTGTCCCAATAAATTATGAAGCAATTGCGGCAGAACAAATTTCTGATACTGAATTACACAATCTTCGTCACAATCCAACAACAACACTAAAATTCCAACAATTTAGCATCCCTGAAGGAAAATTACTTTGGTGTGAAACTTCAAAAAATATTCGACCTTACATACCCAAAAAATTTCGTTTCCAAATATTTCAGCATTATCACAGCCTAGCACACCCAGGTATAAGAAGAACATTAAATTTAATATTGCCTAAGTTTGTTTGGACAAACATCAACAAAGACATTAAAACTTGGACCAGGTCATGTATAGATTGCCAGCGAAGCAAAGTTTCCAAGCATACTAAGGCACCTTTACATCGTTTTCCCAATGACACAGAACGATTTTCGACAATTCATATAGACCTTGTCTGACCACTCCCACCATCCCAGGAATACAGATACTGCTTAACTTGCATCGATCGCTATACCAATTGGATGGAGGTACTACCACTGCGTTATCAAACAGCTGAAGTAGCCTTAAGTTTTTTCTCAGGATGGATTGCTCGATTTGGAAGTCCACGCCAAGTTGTAACTGACATGGGAACTCAGTTTCGTTCTGAGTTATTCACTGAATTGGCAAAGCTTTGTGGATCTCAGCTAGTTCGTACTGTAGCATACCACCCACAAAGCAATGATAAGGTAGAACGCCTTCATAGAACCTTAAAGGCAGCTATAATGGCTCACACTTCAAACAATTGGACTGCCGTCTTACCTACTGTCTTGCTGGGACTTCGGTGTTCAATCAATGAAGCAGCGCAAGCTTCCATTGCAGAACTTGTATATGGTACCCAGCTCCGCATCCCTGGTGATTTTTTCGTTGAGCCTAACACCAATCCCAAACCCAATTTACCATCATTAATTAGCCAACTACGTTCGGCGTTCAATAATCTCCAATCTCTGCAACCACAACACAAACAGCTGCCGAAAACATTTGTCCATAAGGACCTTCGCAGTAGCTCACACGTCTTTGTACGAGTAGATCGTGTTCGAGCTTCACTAGAAAAACCTTATGAGGGACCCTATCGAGTTCTGGAACGGAAAGACAAAGTTTTTGTGGTCGACATAAAAGGCAAACCAATTAGTATCTCAGTGGACAGGCTCAAACCGGCTTACTTGCTTGCGACTCCAGAGTCTGAAGATTCAACACCTGAACAACAGCCACCAACGACGACATTGCTTACTCCAGCCGAACAGCCGCCTCTAGATGCGAAACAAACTACCACCACAAGATCAGGGCAACAAGTCCATTTTCCTCGCCGCTATGTCCAGGTCTTTAGCCGACCTGACCGCTAAGGAGGGAGTGGATGTAGGAGCCTGGCAACACTGTGTAAGCAACACTGAGGCAATTAAAAAGTAACCTCCCTGTTGTATAGAAACTGTTATAGTTAGTGTTTTATTGTGTGTTATTATTTTATGTAAATGTATTGTAATAAAAACTGTTGAAGATTAATCAAGGACCAGTTTATTTAATTATTTGTACTAACATTGTACAAAGGCTTCGATGGGACCACCTTGGGAAAATACTCAACAAGATGAAAAAGGTTACGTTCCAATTGGTCCATCCATCTCTGAGTAATCGGTGAACATACATAGAAAAAAAAAATCTGGTGCGTGCGCGCAACACACAACTTTCACTTACCAACTTACTTAGATAAGAAATTGACGTGTTTTGTTAAATATCATTTCCCAAAGTCACACATTTTTCTACATTCATATCTTATTTTTATTAATCGTTAAAGCCATTTTTGAGTAAATAAAAAACCCCGTAAAAATGATACAAAATTTATTAAGTAGAGTCCCCCCTTCGGTTGATCAATTTTGATGAAATGTTGGCTATCACATATTTGGCATATACATACATCAAATACCCAGTTTGGTCACAATCGTGAAAGCCGTTTTTGAGTAAATAAAAAAAGCACGTAAAAATGATACAAAATTTATTAAGTAAAGTGCCCCCTGCGGTTGATCAATTTTGATGAAATTTTTAGAGACATATCTCGGGCATATAAATAGATCAAATACTAAGTTTAATCAAAATCGTTAGAGCCGTTTTTGAGAAAATCAAAAAAACACGTGAAAATGTTACAAAATTTACTAAGTAAAGTCCCCCCTCCGGTTAATCAATTTTGATAAAATTTTTACAGTCATATCTCGGGCATATAAATACATCAAATACCCACTTTGATCAAAATCGTTAAAGCCGATTTAGAGTAAATAAAAAAAACACGTGAAAATGTTACAAAATTTATTAAGTAAAGTCTCCCCTCCGGTTAATCAATTTTGATGAAATTTTTACAGTCATATCTCGGGCGTATTAATACATCAAATACTCAGTTTAATCAAAATCGTTAGAGCTGTTTTTGAGAAAATCGAAAAAAACCTAAAAAGTTATTAAGTAAAGTACCCCCTCCCTTTAAGTAATTTTGATGAAATTTATGCTGTCACATCGCGGGCATATACCTACGCTAAATACCCAATTTCAGGATCGCACGGTTTATAGTTTTTGAGCTAGTCTGTTCACACACACACACACAGACCATTTCGAAGGACTTGGTCATTTCGACTCAGGGGACCCCAAAACGTGTATTTCCGTTGAAAAACGGAAGTCGAATTTTTTCACGATCGCAATACTTCCACTTACTATATATTTCATATATAGGTAAGTGAAAGTAAAAAAAAAAGTCACATACGTATCGAATAGTGTAACCTCTTCTTTAGTTCGAAGTCGGTTAAATCAGTTAGGTAAACCTTTTTATTGAAATAATGTTATTATTTGTTTATTTTATAATCTCATTACTTTTATTTATTTGTTTAATTAAAATAAGGTAATTTCATTTAATAATATTTAATAGTAAAGGAAAGTAACTAATACTTGTTTTCATTTAAATGTTAGATATAATATTTTTATCAATCACATAACCTACTTGTTCTTTAGTTTTTATTACTTAGTTGTTTATTCACTGTAAATAGTTAATTATTCTTTTAATTTTGTTTATAATGCAGTACAGTTATGTAAAAGAATGACATTATGATTGGAAAAAAAAAAACCAGATGTGAAAGAAAATGTAATCTAATGTAATTCAAACTGGAGCCAATGCCTCTATAAGTGTGTATACAACAAACACATGCCCCATCTGTGGCTGATCTGGCAACTACATTTTCAAAAATTTACGAACTTATTTAATTTAAAAGAGAAATTCTTTGGTATTTTGTCATCTTTTTGAAAATAATGGCTTGTAAAAACATAAAAACAATAAAATAAAGCCTAAAGATACCAGGTCCTATCTATCAACTATAACAGTGCAGGGCTGTGATTGGTCAATTTTTTGTACCTTGAGGTATAAATATGGCAGTTTTGCTCATCATTGATTAGAGCAGAGGCCCCTTAACTTCTATCACATCATGATGAGCTGCATCCCAGCGAAAATAACATAACTTAACATCTCAATGCACCTTCAAATACCACCGGTAGTAAAAGGTAATGAGGTAAACCAGCATCGATCCATTAGTTTTAATGGCTCGAATTTCATATTTTAATACTGTTTTTCTATTTTAGAGGGATCAGAAAAAAAAAAACATTGATTAGTCATCATCTGGTCTTTGACTTTGTCGGTCTTATACACTCCTCTCCCTGCCCGATAGCTCCTGGTGTCTCTGGGATGTTTAAACCTATCTGTCTTATTTAATTTATTTTCCTTCCTCACCCTAATTCATATACATCTAAATCATATACATACTAAATCATATACACTCCGGCCCACCGAAAGTCAGCTTTTGAAAGATCTATCATTATCCGGTCCTCATCCCTATGGAACTCTATCCCCCCCCCTTTTATTCGTCATTCCAACACACTCCCTACCTTTAAATCCCGCCTGTTCAATCACCTCCTTTCCACCCAGTTTCCCGAACAATTGTAACCAGTTTAACTGTAAATTGGTATAGGCCTTTATTATTTATTTATCCTTAAAATATATGTTCCATTTAGTGTATGTGTAAATAAGTGTATATAAGTTATTTTTCATTTTAAGTCAATAAGGATTTACTTAGCTTTAATTTTTTTTTATCAAAAGAAGATTTCCTTATTATTTATAATTTTTTCTCAGCTTTTTTTTTTTGTTTATTTTTATCATTTTAATTTGCTCCATTTGTTTGTTTTTATTGTTTTCTTATATAGTACTCTAAGGCGCTGAAGCCTATTATATGTATCTGTATAGTTTGTTCCTAAGGGACTAGTTCCCGGGACAATCAATAAAGTCTTTATTATTATTATTATAATTAATTTTACCCTACCTATACAATCCTGGGGGTTGTCCTCCCAGGGCCTGTAACATTGGTTGACCCTCTGGTCAGGTTGCCTTGCTTAGATAAGAGCCTAGAACTGTCAAGGCCCACGTTTCTCCCGTGGAATTAGCTTTGATCAGGTTTACCTTTCGAGGTAAGAGGGTAGCGTCACTCTGGCAAGGATATTCCTTTCATTCCTTGTATCTTACACCTGTTATAATTTTATTTAGGGTTCCCTGCTTAGATAAGCACCCTAGAGCTGTCAAGGCTCACGTTCTCCAGTGGAATTAGCTTTGATCAGCTATACTTTTCTGGGTAAGAGGGTACCGCCACTCTGGCAAGGATATTCCTTCCTTCCTTACACCGTAAGCTGAACATTGGTTGACTCTCTGTTCTGGCTCCCTTCTCTCTCTCTCTCTTGCTTAGATAGCCCCCTAAAATCACCGAGGTCCATGCTTATCCCTTAGATTTTACCTTGGTGATTCACTCATAGAAGTGAAGGGCTGCGTGGCTCTGGCAAGATTATCTTTAATATAGACACTGTGGTGGAGACATCCGTAGAGAGATTAGGAGCTTATTAAATTTTAAAGATCCTAAATAAGAAGCCTCGCAGGAGAAATATTACATTTTGGCATCCCTTGTGGGGATAGAAGACATTGAACGCTGGAGATATATTACAATATGTGGCGTAGTCGATTCAGAAATCAAATTGGAATAGGAAAAAATGTGTTTTACTAATTAAGATCCACCCAAAAGATATTTTATACGAACAGGTCAGCCATTTTATTCAAACGTGAATGATTGTCATTCCAAAAAATATTAATTTATAGATTTACTACTATTTGAAGTAAATTGAAGAAGAAAAAAAAGTCACATATATTTATTTTTACGTGTTGTTTACTGGTAGCAAAACAGTGTACTACAATCAAATACCTGAAATCTGAATTATATAAGCTAAAAAGTATCTTTGAAAAAAAAATTAATTAATTTCAAGCAAATGGTTTGATAATAGTGATACCTTGATCGAATTGTAACCAAGGTAACATCAGCATAAAAATATCATTTTTATATGTGTTCTTTCGTTAATATTTGAGTCAATCCATATAATAAACCTATCTAAGTAGCTATTTGAGTACTTTGCTAGCTACAAATTTTGAAAATGGTCATTTTCGTGCTTATTTTAACAACTCGCGGGGGGAACTGTAAACTGCAATGGTGGTATTGCTTCAATTTTTTGATGTCTACGAGTACCTGGGAGCACCTATTTGCAGAGACAGGAAATTAGATCATGAGTTACTCAGGCAAGTCTAAAAAGCAAACGGAGTATACTCTCAGATCGCTCTCCCATTATAGGAAGGAAGGGGATCAGCCAACAAAGTTCCTCCTTTTCAAAACGGTGTGCTTACCAGTTTTGCTGTATGGTGCAGAGAGTTGAGGACAATCCTGTATCGGCATGCAAGCAAAGTTACAGCATCAGAGATGAGGTTCCTGAGAAGGATCCAGGGGAAAACCCGCAAAATACCGCAGTACCATACATACCATACTGACCACACAGATGGTATGGCACATGCCGGTACTTCCGTCGTTGTTCACCAATCCCTTTCTCATCACCTTCTTCCTTTGCCTACCCACGACTTCCTACAATCCACAGCAATAGTAGTCAAAAAATTTTCCTTTCCGGTCACAATAGCATCAGGATATTGCCCTCCTAACAAATCCATATCCAATACCCAGTTCACTTCCCTCTTTGATTCCTTGGGGCATCACTTCATCCTGGGTGCAGACCTAAATGCCAAGCATCAACAGTGGGGTTCCAGAACCACAAATTCTCATGGACGAACATTGCTGTTTGCACTCAAATCCTACCGGTATACACTTCTTTCACCCAAATCTCCTACCTACTGGCCTACAGATCCTAACCGCAACCCTGATATCCTGGATTTCTTCATCCACAGCGGCTTGGGGCCCCTCAATAGTTCCATCGCACATCTTGATGAACTTTCATCCGACCATAGTCCCTTAATTTTCCAGGTATCTCTAGCTCCTATCCCTAAACCTTCTCCCCCTTCTTTCATCAGAGGCCCTGTCAACTGCAAACTCTTTCATCAAATCCTTTCCGACAAAACTGACCTCAGAGTATCCTTAAAAACCCCAGAAGACCTTGATAATGCCATACATTCCTTTACCACCACAGTTCAACAAGCAGTCTGGACTGCTTCCTCCCCTCATCACTCCTCTCGAACTCCTAACACTAATAGTTTACCGCAATACCTCCTAGACCTAATCCAAATCAAGTGCCATGCCCGATCATTATGGCAACAGTCCAGACATCCTTCCGACCGCCGGAACTACTGTAAACAGCTAAAGAAGGAATTGGCTTCATTCAGATCCCTTTCCTTAAACTCTTACCTTACATCCCTATCCGATCAAGATAAATCACTATGGATTATTACTAAAAAGATCCTTAAAACCCATTACGTTTCCCATCCCCTCAGGCTGGATGATGGCTCCTGGGCAGTTTCTGATGAGGAAAAAGCCGAAGAGTTCGTCAAACACCTGTCCTCTACATTCACTCCTCATCCGGAATTTCGTACTATCAACACCACATTAGTACAAGAATTCCTTTCTTCTTCAATCCCACTTGCTTTACCACCTCAAGCAGTAAATCCCTCTGAGGTCAAATATCTTCTGCGAAAACTTACTCCTCATTTGGGGGGTAAACGGGTGGGGCAACGGGAAGGCTGAAGAGTTAGACGAGTGCGGGAGTCTTCCTCACTTCATGCGAGAGCAAGAAACTATAGTGCCCTACTCACTGTTTCGCGCTCTCCGCCCTCCCTATCCCCATCAACGCCTACTGTCACCTTCTTGTGGTGCCCCCTGAGGAGTTTATAACTCGCGAACGACAGAGGCGGGGGACTTGCCAAAGGTGGTCTGGACTCCAGCCGCCCCAGGCAAGTCCCTTTTTGGACGTTTACATAGACAGTGGAACACTAGTTTCACTCCATGACCTGGCCTGAATGGACAACAACTCACTGTGCACCACAGCAACGCACAGACTAACAGTACAGACAAACTGAGCCTGCGAAGCGGCATGGATGGGGATGGGAAGGCTGTGGCTTCTATCCTACATGTGTCCGCCTAGCACCCGGCCTGGCAAGCACGTGTATTGGTGCCTATGTGTCGGAGCATAGGAGGTCCGAGGCTTCGGTAGTAGGACCCTTGAATGCTAAAAGCGGGTTGAGCATCCTCCCCGCAGTGAGAGCATATATTCCGGCTCCTGGACGGAACTCCAGGACTCAACGTTAACAGCGCTGAGATGGGGGTATACCCCGGCGGATAGCCATACACGGAAGGGATTAACATCATGTCAGAGAATTTTTATTTTGACCTCAAACCTATATCTGTAGAGGACTTGTCCTCTCCAGAGCTATGCAAACAGTCGGAACCCGACACCTTAGATGAGGCTTCATTAGGACCCCTATTGAAGTCGCTCAACGACGAAGCCGAAAGGCTTCAAGAACACAGCACATTCAGGGGAGCCCTGGCGGAGCATGCAGCTCTTGTAGCTGCAGCCTCACAGGCCCCCTCACAAATACACTTATCAAGCCACTCATATTCAAGCGGGGACCAGACGGACGGCGGTCATGCTGCCACGTCGAGGAACCTGAAGAATGTGAGGAGGCGCCACAGGAGAAAGGCAAAAGCCTCTATCCTTTACAACCTACCAGCTACTGTGGTGCCCGCCCAAGGAAGGACAGCCAAGGATGCAAGGGCCCAACCAGGCCCGGCAAACGAAGCTGCTCCAACTGAGGGAAGGGCGCCCAAGCTGGGCCATCCTACTCCCGGCAGGGATACCCCCCAGAAGCCTGCGGCTATGGAGGCAAGGGCCAGTACTGGCTTGGCCAACAAAGCCGCTGGGCAGAAGGGGAGACCCTCCGGACACACACATACTCAATACACAAGGGCACAGCCAAACAGGCCAGCAGGTAAAACTGCGGGGCCTCATAGGCCAAACCCTACACAACAGATTCAAAACAAAAGACCTAGAGTGTCACCTGGAACCTCTGCACCTGTGGCAAAGAAACCCAGGGAAACCACTAGGTCTGCAGTAAATTACGCTATGGCGGCCAAAGGACAGCTGTTGGCGGTGATACCGAGGGGTTATCCGCACATTCAGCTGACCAGAGACCACTGCGAAACCTTGCAGGACGAGATCACGGGCAGAGTTGACGAGCTAGACGTCGATGGAGACTACCACCCTCTGTTTGATGGCGCAAGCTTCAACAAGGGTGCATGCATCGTCTCCTGCCTGGACTCAGCAACTAAGGAATGGCTGGATAAAATTATCCCTGGCATTGTTCTGGAAGAGGGTCTAACCCAAAGGACGGGCGATGTCAGGGAGCTGACCAGGACGGTCAAGGTTGGAGCCTTCTTTCCAGGAAAGGTGCCTGCCGAGGACGTCCTGCTTAAAAGGATCCAGATCCAGAATAGGGCAGTTGATGGAATCAAGGAGTGGAGGCTGCACTATTCCAAGGAAATGGACAAGGGTTCCTTCATAATTATGAGGATACCCGAATATAGCATGGAGAGTCTCAAGACCAGAGGGATGAAGGTGGGCTGTGGCATGAAAACAGTCACCTTCAGACCGATGATCAGTGCGGCAGAACAGGCTCAACTGGTTCCCCAGAAGAGCACGCCCATGGAGGTGATAGAAGAGCCGGAAAGAAAGCAAGAGGAGATGGTTCTACCGGCCCAACCCACTCCTACTGAAATGATCACCTGTGGCGGGGCAAAGCCCAAGGCTAGTGACAAGGCCCATCTGGAAGAACTAGCCAACCCACAGGCACCATCAGAAGTGGCTGCTGAGTGTCCAGTTGAGGAAGGCCCTGACTCGTGGAAGACGGTGGGAGGACGGAGAAAGCCAAAAGGCCCAACAAACGTTGGGCCGACTGGTGGACTCGGGCCACCACTGTCGCCACGGGACGGGCCCCCTGGCACAACCAACTAATAATCTCATTGAAGCTGCTGCAGATTAACCTCCACCACTGCATAGCATAGCAATACATAAAAGGTAAGAATATTGACATAATCTTTATTCAAGAACCTTACCTTCTTAAAGGCAAGCTCAAAGGGCTGAATATGTCGGGATATAATATTATCTCTGTGGGGACTGACAACCCTAGAGCATGCATCCTTTATAGAAAGGAATTAAAACTGCTGCCTCTTTGGCAAATCTGTTCCAGAGATTCTGCAGCAGCCATATTCACTCCCCATGGGAGCTCAAATAAATCCATCACGTTGCTGGCTGGGTATCTACCCTATGAGGATAAGGAGCCCACAGCAATGCTGGAGCGAGACAGAGAAGCTACGGGCGAGCAGCAGCTCATTGCTGCCCTCGACAGTAATGCCCACCACCATATTTGGGGCAGCACCAACACCAACCAAAGAGGTGAGCAAATTCTTGAATTCATCATAAACTATGATCTTGACATTTTGAATAGGGGAGACAAACCAACGTTTTTCAATAGATTAAGATCGGAAGCAATAGATATAACATTAGCCACTAAACCAATCAGTAGGTACATTGTGGACTGGCACGTCTCAGACGAAGACACGTGCTCAGACCACAGGTACATTAGATTTGACCTACTGAACAGCAACGGTTATGCAGCTGAATACAGGAACCCCAGACTGACTAACTGGGTGACCTACTGCACTAACCTTGAAACACACTTAATTGATTGTCCAAATAGAATTAACAATTCATGGCAGCTAGACTGCCTGAACGCCACACTTACAGATGCTATGATTAAGTCCTATCATAGCAGCTGCACGCTAAGGAAAAAGTAATCCAACAGGAAAGTTTCCTGGTGGAGCAATGAACTGCAAAAACAAAGAACCCTTACTAGAAGGTTGTTTAATGCCTCTAAGAACTCTGGCAGATGGACTGAGTACAGGAAGGCCCTAACTGAATACCATAAATCTGTCAGAAGAGCAAAATGCAGGGCTTGGAGAGATTTCTGCTCTGAAATAAGCAGCATCTCGGAAACAAGCCGCGTTAACAAAATAATCAACAAATATTCGGAACGGGGTATGTTGGGCACGCTAGGGCTTCCTGAGGGATTCACCACTAATGAGGTGGAGACACTGGTGGCCATGGCGAAGAGCCACTTCCCGGACTGTGAAATAATCAGCACAGCTGAACCCGCCACCTTGCACCACGAACGGGATACTGGATATGCAAGGTGGAGACAGGCAAAGGCTATCATTACCAGCAATAAACTTACATGGGCAGTTAACACACTGGCCCCATACAAGTCAGCTGGAATCGATGGTATACTACCAGCCCTCCTACAGAGGGGACTACACATACTCAGACCTTACCTCCTAGAGTTGCTACGAGGGATCCTTGCGCTAGGATACCTACCACATGAGTGGAAAGTATCCAAGGTCTGCTATATACCAAAACCCGGAAAAGGGACCTATGACAGCGCCAAAGCGTTCAGACCCATATGCCTGACTTCCTTCCTAATGAAAACACTGGAGAAAATGGTCGACAGGCACGTGAGGGAACAACTTGTGGGCACACACCCAATACATGAAAATCAATTTGCCTACCAAGCAGGAAAATCCTGCGAGGTGGCATTACAGAATCTAATCTCTAGAATTGAAAAATCTATGGACCACAAAGAAATCACGATAGGCACATTTATCGATATAGAAGGTGCCTTCGACAGAACTCCTCACAGAGTGATAGAGAAAACCCTGTTGGAGAGGAAAATTGATGAAGTTTCCGTCAGATGGATTATGACCATGCTGAGGGAAAGGCAAATAATTTCTGAATTAGGATTCAGCAAGATACTAATCAAACCCAAAGGTGGATGTCCTCAGGGTGGAGTGATATCCCCGCTACTGTGGTGCTTAGTAGTGGACTCACTATTGACAAAACTAAACACCTCAGGCTTTTATGCACAGGGATATGCTGATGACATTGCAGTCCTAGTTGGAGGTAGACATCAAAATGTCCTATCTGACCTCCTAAACAACGTAACCAGAATCATAACGAACTGGTGCAAGAACAATAGACTTAATATTAATCCACAGAAAGTAAGCATTTGTATCTTCAGCTCGAAGAGAAAAATAGCCATCAAACTACCAACAATTGAGGGAGTCCAGCTGAGCCAAAGCAAAACAGTCAAGCACCTGGGCGTTATGCTGGACAACAAACTCAATTGGGCTAAACACGTGGAACAACGACCAACAAAGCCCTGAAGGGTCTATGGGCCTGCAAGAGGGCAATAGGCAAAGACTGGGGACTAAAGCCCAAAATGACATTTTGGCTCTACACCATGGCCATTAAACCCATGGTGTTATACTCTTCCCTAGTCTGGTGGCACAAGGCAGGGACAAGCAAAAATAAAACCCAGTTGAACAAACTGCAAAGATTAGCCTGCCTCATGACAACTGGGGCTATGAAAACTACACCCACCGCCACCATGGAACTGATGTTAAATCTAGCTCCACTGCACATGGAGGAGGAAGCGCAAGCCCTAAAGGCCTGCTACAGAATCGTAAAGCTAAATTTAACCTCAAAAGTACAAACTAATTGGGGACACTCGAAGATATTCCAAGAGCTTGAAAAGGATAAACTCCTATCCATGTTTTCTGACATTCAGATCAGGGGCTCATTGGAAACCAACTTTAATACTAGTAAAAAGGTCAACACATCACATATACCAAACAATGGCATATGCTGCTATACAGATGGCTCACTCACCAATAGCGGGTCGGGTGCGGGCATCTGGAGGAAAGACAAACCCAATGAAGGTATATATGCCTCATTGGGTAAATTCACCACTGTCTTCCAATCAGAGGTGCTGGCAATCAGCCACTGCGCCTTTGAACTGTTGAGGGAACAACTGTCTGGGAAGACAATCACTATCTACACAGATAGCCAAGCTGCACTGGGTGCACTCAATAACATAGACATTAACTCCAAGGTTGTATGGGAGTGTAAAACAAGACTCAACAGCCTAGCAAACAATAACAGAGTGAATGTAGAATGGGTGCCAGGCCATACTGGCATACCAGGAAATGAGAATGCAGACACTCTAGCTAGGAAAGGATCCAACATCAAACCCATCACTCCCGAACCGGTGTGTGGCATCAGCAAAAGCTCTGCCAAAAGGAGGATAGAGAAGATCTATGGAGCAAAAAGAAAACAATTTTGGATGACGCAAAACCTACGACACTCCAAATTGTTCCTAGAGAGTCCTTCTGCCAAGAGGAGTGGCGAAATTCTAAATCTTGACAGGAATGCTATTAAAAGACTTACAGCTATATACACCGGACACTGTAAGCTTAGAAGTCATATGTACAGGCTCAAACTGGCGGCATCACCAATTTGTTGATACTGCGAGAAAGAGCGTGAAACAGCCTTTCACATAGTCTGCCTCTGTGACAGACTCGCAGCACTTAGATTCAGGTTGTTTGGCCTGGACCGCATCACTGACCCTAAGGCGCATGAGGTAATCAACCCAAGCAGCCTACTCAAGTTCACTGAGGTTCTTAAAATTAGCCTCTAGGGCAGCTTGGAACCCAGGCAAGAATTTAGGCGCACAATAGGCCCACATGGGCCGCGGTGCACTTGCCACCACAAAAAAAAAAAAAAAAAACTCCTCGTAAGTCTCCAGGATAAGATCTCCTCACTCCTCAAATTCTTCGACAACTCCATCCCAAAGCTATCCTATTTCTCACATACATTTACAATTGCATCCTAAGAACCACCCACTTCCCAATACTGTGGGAACATTCCACCATTATCCTCTTCCTAAAACCAGGCAAGCCTTCCAACAGTATGATATCCTACAGACCAATCAGCCTACTTCCCATTCTTTCAAAAATCTTTAAAAAGATGCTTTTAAAACGAATCATCCATTAATAGAATCCCAAAATATCCCCACCCATCAATTCGGATTCCGTTCAAAGCATTCCACTGTCCAACAAGGGCTCCGAGTTGTTGACCACATTTCCGCAACCCTAGAATGCAAGCAATATTGCTCCGGCGCGTTTCTGGACATAGCGCAAGCTTTTGACCGGGTATGGCACACCGGATTGCTCTTCAAGCTTAAATCCATTTTACCCCAGTCCTTATACTTAGTCCTACCGATCCTTCCTAGTTCGCTGTGGAACAGAATTCTCCGATTGTTATCCAGTAGAGGCCGGTGTTCCACAAGGCAGTGTCTTGGGTCCCGTCCTTTATATCCTCTTTACATCTGACATTCCTACTGATCCTGACACCCTCCTGGCAATATTCGCTGATGATACGGCCATCCTATCCTCCAGCACAGACCCTGAAACAGCATCCTCTAACCTACAAAGGCATCTCTCCCTAATTGAATACTGGTGTAAAAAATGGCCCATCAAAGTAAACGAAGCAAAGTGCAAGCATATAACATTCCCCCTTCGAAGCAGATGCTGCCCACCAGTTTATTTCAACTCTGTTCAACTTCCCTTCTCAGACACGGTACGGTATCTAGGCTTCATGTTAGACAGAAGACTGAGATGGAACCCACATACCAGACTAAAACGACAAGAGCTTAACCATTGATTTGGCCAACTTTACAGACTGCTGAACAGGAAATCAGAACTTTCAATCGACAACAAATTACTTATCTATAAAACCATTTTGAAACCTATCTGGACTTATGGCATCGAACTGTGGGGAACAGCTAAACCCTCTTAACATCAAACGCATCCAATCCATCCAGTCCAAAATCCTCCGAACAATAGTCAATGCTCCTTTCTATGTTTCCAACAAAACCCTACACTATGAACTTAATATCTCGTTCGTTCAAGAACTAATCCCGAAGAAATTCTCCAATTTCACAGTAACCTTACCCATCATCCTAATCCTAGTGCTCAATCCCTATCTAGGTCCACTCATCCTTTCGACCCTCCTTGAAGGTTAAAGCGGCAGTGGCCACGAGACCTTTTGTAAATATGTATATACCGGAGTTCTGGCAATGGCCAGATTCTTCGCTCAAGTCAGGCGTACTTGTGGCTATTGTGCCCTCACTCAGCCTCCACTGGCTTTAATACCAGTGATGTGGCTGAGAGAGAAGCGCGGGAAACTTGCTTTTCCCTTCTCAGTGGTGGGAAAAGCCTGCCTCCGCGTTCTCCAGCCTGATTGTAAATAGTGTATGAATGTGATTAAGTTTTTTTTTTTAGTTTGTTTTTCTTTGCTTGAGTTTTTATTTTTTATTTTTTCTTTACTTGAGTTTTTATTACTTTCACTTACCTATATATGAAATATACAGTAAGTGGAAGTATTGCGATCGTGAAAAATTTCGACTTCCGGTTTTCAACGGAAATACACGTTTTGGGGTCCCCTGAGTCCAATTAACTAAGTCCCGCGAAATGGTGTGTGTGTGTGTGTGTGTGTGTGTGTGTGTGTGTGTGTGTGTGTGTGTGTGTGTGTGTGTGTGTGTGTGTGTGTGTGTGTGTGTGTGTGTGTGTGTGTGTGTGCGTGCGCGCGTGCGTGTGTGTGTGTGAACAAACTAGCTCAAAAACTATAAACCGTTGGAACCTGAAATTGGGTATTTAGTGTAGGTATATGCCCGCGATGTGACAGCAAAAATTTCATCAAATTTGCTCAGAGGGAGGGGGTACTTTATTTAATAACTTTTTACGTTTTTTTCGATTTTCTCAAAAACGGCTCCAACGATTTTGATTAAACTGAGTATTTGATCTATTTATATAACCGAGATATGAGTGTAAAAAATTCATCAAAATTGATCAACCGAAAGGGGGACTTTACTTAATAAATCTTGTATCATTTTCACGTGTTTTTTTTTTATTTACTCAAGAACGGTTTTAACGATTGTGATCAAACTTGGTATTTGATGTATTTATATGCCAAAGATGTGATAACCAAAATTTCATCAAAATTGATCAACCTGAAGGGGGACTTTACTTATTAAATGTTGTATCATTTTCACGTGTTTTTTTTATTTACTCAAAAAAGGTTTTAACGATTTTGATCAAACTTGGTATTTGATGTATATATGTATATGCCCGAGATATGACTGTAAAAATTTCATCAAAATTGATCTACGGGAGGGGGGACTTTACTTAATAAATTTTGTATCATTTTCAAGTTGGTAAGTGAAAGTTGTGTGTTGCGCGCACGCACCAGATTTTTTTTATTTTATCTTTATTATTTATATATTTTTATTTTTTTTTAATATTTTTTGTAAATAAAGTATGAATGTGCTCAATTAGCACTATTACCAATGTCTCGAATGAGACAGACTGTAATAATATCAATAAAGAGTTTTAAAAAAAAATAAAAATTAAAAATTATTTAAATAATTTTCAAGTGGTTAATTCCAAAAAAATAACTAAATAAACATTTTTATAATTGAATATTCAAGAGGCCTTACTAATTAGATGAATCCCTCATAAATATTTATCAAAATCCCCCCAATCTTCCTCCCTTACACCACCATTTTCTGGTTTAGTTCAAGGATCTAGCATCTCCCCTCTCCTTTTTGGTGGCTATATCGATGACCTCCCAAAAGCAATCAATCCATCACTGTTCTCACTACATTCGAGGTATGTTAAAAAAATAACGAGAATTTTTAAATTTCTCAGGCTTGGAGAGTGTGATTGTCAAAAAAAAAATTTTTATTATACAGGTATACATGCGCCTGAAGTATGATAAAACTTCCAGCAGTTTTCATTGTTGACTTTGTCTGTTACAGACAATAAGGTTAGATGTGTCTGTATGGGCTCGGCGATGGATCAAAGAATTTGTATCAAATTTTGCGTACAAAATGGAATAAAGTGTGTGAAAAGTTAATAAAGGCCTAAGGTGAGTCTTCTACGAGAGTTGTCCAGAAAATAAGTTCCGTTTTTTTTACTTTCACTTACCTATATATGAAATATATAGTAAGTGGAAGTATTGCGATCGTGAAAAATTTCGACTTCCGGTTTTCAACGGAAATACACGTTTTGGGGTGCCCTGAGTCCAAATAACCAAGTCCCGCGAAATGGTCTGTGTGTGTGTGTGCGTGTGTGTGTGTGTCTGTCTGTGTGTGTGTGTGTGTGTGTGTGTGTGTGTGTGTGTGTGTGTGTGTGTGTGTGTGTGTGTGTGTATGTGTGTGTGTGAACAGACTAGCTCAAAAACTATAAACCGTGCAAACCTGAAATTAGGTATTTAGTGTATGTATATGCCCGCGATGTGACAGCAAAAATTTCATCTAAATTGCTCAAAGGGAGGGGGTACTTTATTTAATAACTTCTTACGTTTTTTTTCGATTTTCTCAAAAACGGCTCTAACGATTTTGATCAAACTGGGTATTTGATGTATGTATATGCTAAAGATGCGATAGCCAACATTACATCAATATTGATCAACCGGAGGGGGACTTAACTTAATAAATTTTGTATCATTTTCACGTGTTTTTTTTTATTTAGTCAAAAACAGCTTTCACGATTTTGATCAAACTGGGTATTTGATGTATGTATATGCCAATGATGTGATGGCCAACATTTCATCAAAATTGATCAACCGGAGGGGGACTTTACTTAATAAATTTTGTATCATTTTAACGTGTTTTTTTTATTTACTCAAAAACGGCTTTCACGATTTTGATCAAACTGGGTATTTGATGTATGTATATGCTAAAGATGCGATAGCCAACATTACATCAATATTGATCAACCGGAGGGGGACTTAACTTAATAAATTTTGTATCATTTTCACGTGTTTTTTTTTATTTAGTCAAAAACAGCTTTCACGATTTTGATCAAACTGGGTATTTGATGTATGTATATGCCAATGATGTGATGGCCAACATTTCATCAAAATTGATCAACCGGTGGGGGACTTTACTTAATAAATTTTGTATCATTTTAACGTGTTTTTTTTATTTACTCAAAAACGGCTTTCACGATTTTGATCAAACTGGGTATATGATGTATGTATATGCCAAAGATGTGATAGCCAACATTACATCAATATTGATCAACCGGAGGGGGACTTTACTTAATAAATTGTGTATCATTTTCACGTGTTTTTTTTATTTAGTCAAAAACAGCTTTCACGATTTTGATCAAACTGGGTATTTGATGTATGTATATGCCAATGATGTGATGGCCAACATTTCATCAAAATTGATCAACCGGTGGGGGACTTTACTTAATAAATTTTGTATCATTTTAACGTGTTTTTTTTATTTACTCAAAAACGGCTTTCACGATTTTGATCAAACTGGGTATATGATGTATGTATATGCCAAAGATGTGATAGCCAACATTACATCAATATTGATCAACCGGAGGGGGACTTTACTTAATAAATTGTGTATCATTTTCACGTGTTTTTTTTATTTAGTCAAAAACAGCTTTCACGATTTTGATCAAACTGGGTATTTGATGTATGTATATGCCAATGATGTGATGGCCAACATTTCATCAAAATTGATCAACCGGAGGGAGACTTTACTTAATAAATTTTGTATCATTTTCACGTGTTTTTTTGATTTAGTCAAAAACGGCTTTCACGATTTTGATCAAACTGGGTATTTGATGTATGTATATGCCAAAGATGTGATAGCCAACATTTCATCAAAATTGACCAACCTGAAGGGGGACTTTACTTATTAAATTTTGTATCATTTTCACGTGTTTTTTTGATTTAGTCAAAAACGGCTTTCACGATTTTGATCAAACTGGGTATTTGATGTATGTATATGCCAAAGATGTGATAGCCAACATTTCATCAAAATTGATCAACCGGAGGGGGCACTTTATTTCATGACTTGTTTTCCAAATTTTCGATTTTCTTAAAAAGGCCTTTAACGATTTTCATCATATTCGTCATATTTAATGAAAATTAATATCAGGTTATGTTATTTAATATCAGGTAAGCGCTATCATTATTCAAATGTTCTGAGCAAATGAAAACAAAAATAAGAAACGAATGTGGAAAAATGAGTAACTTTGAGAAGAGGCATTAACAAAATGCATTAATTTCTTATCTACGTAAGTTGGTTAGTGAAAGTTGTGTGTTGCTCGCACGCATCAGTTTTTTTTTCTTTTAAATCAAGTTATTATTGAAAAAATATGAAACTTGCAGGTAATTTACTTGAAAATATGTATTATTTTTCCACGTAAACCCCAGCGCCGTCAATACATTTGGTATTCGAAATGAGCTTCGAAATTCCTTCCTCGTAGAAGCTTGCCGCCACCTCCTTGGTCCACTTCGTGACAGCTTCTCTCACTTCCTCGTCACTTGTGAAACGTTCTCCCACCAATTCCGCCTTCATTTTGGCAAACAGGTGATAGTCTGAAGGGGCCAAGTCGGGACTGTAAGGTGAATGGGTCAGAACATCCCAACCAAACTCATCCAAAAGTTGCGCTGTGGAACGAACAAAGTGAGGCCGAGCATTGTCGTTGAGAAGGCAAACACCGGCGGTAAACATTCCTCTTCTCTTGTTCTGTATGGCCCAACGAAGCTTCTTCAGGGTCTCACAATAGTGGTTGGCGTTAATTGTTTCACCTTGAGGCAAAAAATCAATCAGGAGAATTCCTTTTTGATCCCAGAAAACTGAAGCCATGATTTTCCTGGTTGACTTCACGACTTTGAATTTTTTGGCACTTGGGGAGGTGGGGTGTTTCTATTGCATGGACTGTCTTTTGTTTTCTGGAGTGTAGTGTGACACCCAGGTTTCGTCTCCAGTGACGATAGACTTCAGGAATGCGTCCCCATCAGTTCTGTAGCGGTCCAAAAATCTCGAGCTGCAGCCATTCGTTGTTCCTTGTGTTGGGGCATCAGCTCTCTAGGGACCCATCGGGCGCAAACTTTCCGAAAGTCAAGTTTTTTCGAGACGATCTCATGGATGAGGGATCGTGAGATGTCTGGGAAACTCAGGTGGAGTTCATCCAGGGTTGAACGACGATCTTTGCGAACTGCATTGTCGATTTCTGCTACAATTTCGTCCGTCACAACTTAGGGTCTGCCTCTTCCACTTTCATCCTCAAGTGAATGTCTTCCCGCCTTAAATTCACATACCCATCTCCTCACCATTAACTCACTCATTACACCTTCTCCATAAACTCCATAAACAGAAATGAGCTGTTCGTGAATTTGAACTGATTTGAAACCCTGTGCATGAAGAAATTTAAACACTCCGGGAAAAACAACTCGAGAGGGAACGGGGATCGAGGTGGCGGGACGCGACGTGGAGGGCTCCATTTCAACTACCTGCCCTGACGTTGGTAACTGACTGACTGAGGTCACCCACCTCTCATTCTATTCCCCCACCTCTCCTCTTTCGAGTGGTGTTGCCGGATTTGGCAAAAACCACTCCTACCGCCCTACAGACCAAAACGGAACTTATTTTCTGGACGACCCTCGTATGAGTAAAGCAAGAGTTTACGAGTGGTATAAGCTATACCACTATACAGTATAAGTTTCCAAGAAGGCCGTGAAGACTTTGAAGATGAAGAACGCCCTGGACGTCCCAGCACAATAACAACTGATGAAAACGTCAAAGAAATGGTTACGAATGATCGCCAAATCAAAATTAGAAAAGTCTCTGATGATGTTGGCATATTGATTGGATCATGCCATAACATTTGTAGAAAAACATGTCATGACATTTGTTGAAAAACATTTCAAGGCTTTTGCATCACGATAGTGCACTTGCTCATACTTCATTGCTTGTTTGTCAATTTTTGGCCAAAAACAATATTGCAACGATGTCCCAGCCTCTATATTCGCCAGACATGGCTTTTTCCTTTTTCCAAAAATAAAGAGAACCTTAAAGGGCCATCGTTTTACAGCCGCAGATGACATTAAAAGCGCATCGCTGAAAGAACTAAAGGCTATCTCAAAGATCGAGTTTGAGAAGTGTTTCGGGGATTGGAAGAAGCGCTGACAGAAGTCCACTATCTCTAATGGGGACTATTTTGAAGGCAACAAAATCTATGCAGATGAAAAAATAAATATTATTTTCAAAAAATGAAAATTCTTGTTATTTTTTTAACATACCTTGCATATGCCCATGACCTCCAAATCTATTGATCCATTCCTCCCTCTGAGTTATCAGTATTGTCCACCAACATTCAGGATAACCTGGACAGGGTCAGAGTCTGGGAAAATCAGAATAATTGAGGCTGAAAACTGGGTCAAAGATCGGTGGGAAAGGAGGTCTTCGAAGAGAATAAATTGATTTGCTTGATTAGTGATTGGGATATGTGATTGGTGGCGCAAGGGGGAAGCTCTCCACACAACTGCTATGGAAAAGCGGTTTCGAATTCCGGCCAAGGCCAATCTTTTCTCATTTTAAAAAATAAAAGGCCAATCTTTTCTCATTTTAAAAAATAAAAGGCCAATCTTTTCTCATTTTAAAAAATAAAATAATTGAATATATATAAATATATATATATATATATATATATATATATATATATATATATCTTTTTTATAAAATTCTCATGTCTCACAAAGTTAGTTACCATACTCCTCCAAAATGACTTAATCAATTTTTATGAAATTTTATATGAATATTCAGTAGGTCTGAGAATCGGCTACTACCTATTTTTCATACCCCTAAGTGATAAGGGTTGTCCACCCCTAACGTTTTTTTTGGACAAAGTCCTGGAGATCTCAGGTATTCAACCTCCGAACCCTTCACCACCTCATACTACCTTCCTACCTATATATAATAAACTCCTTTATAAGCGTATAAGAATAAAGGTACCTAAACGTATATGTGTATACATATGTGCAATATGTGTATATTGTAAATAGTTATATAAATAAAACAGGAGGGTTAGAAAAAACATGCACAAATTACAAAGCGATAATCACGCTATTGTCATTAACCCTTTCATGGCTCCAGACGAGATATCTCGCGAAACATAGTTGGTCCCCACACGCTAATGACAAGATATCTCGCAATTGGTTTTTCACTTATTTATCGTCCTCAGCTTCACAAGAGATAAGTTGTGGTGACTGAGGCACATCCTTGCGGATCCATGGAGACTTAATCCTTAGTAAAAATATAAAATTATTTTTTTTAATTAATATAAAAGTATAAAAATATATAACATTAAAATTTTTTTTGAAAATAATATAAAATTATTAAAAAAATATCAAATTAAAAAAAAATTTGAAATTAATATAAAATTATAAAAGAAATATAAAATTAAAAAATTTTTTTTTTGACTTTTTTGTAACTATGTGTTCTTGAATGTTTACAAATACATATAACCCAAATTTTATTACAATTCCTTACTTGGTTCTAAAATTTCACTGTATAATATTACGTTTTCAGGAAAAAAAAAATTTCCCCGAATAAGTTGCGTCGAGTTGCCAGTAGGTGCGGAGTGCAAAGGGGTAATAAATAGATCTAGAGGCCGCTAGGCTGCAGTGGTATCTCTATTGTAAATTATTAAAAAATATTGTAAATTATTACTTTAAATTAAAAAAAAATGTAAATAAAGTATTAACATTATTATATTATTGTTCATTATTACCTTCTTATATCACTTAATCTGTTATTGCAATCGGTAATCTAGCATTTTAATTTATTGAAATAATGATAAAGGTATTATAGAATCCTAAAAAATAAATAAAACATAAATAATTAGTCGGTGAAGGTTATGAGGAGTTGAAGAAGTTAAAGCAGTCAGCGGCGGAGAGTGGCCTGCAGTCCTTAGCGTGGGGAGTGAAATGCCGGCAGACCCGCTCAGCGTCTCAGTGCAACTCTCGTTCTGAGTGCTTAGCGGTTAAAGGGTTAATCCTGATAAAACACCGGCTGGAGAGCACCTGTTGTTGACGTTGCTGGAATCATGGTGGGCGATCGTAAAGATGCACGAGAAGTTGTGATTCGTAGAAGAAATAATAATCTTCAGTTCATTGCTAATAAACACCGTTCATATGACGCTCTCCAATATCCGCTAATATTCTGGAAGGGACAAGACGGGTATTGCCGATATTGTCATTCCACGTTCAACATACGCTTATGAGATCAACGCTTGCTTAGAATCATCGCCGTTACACACACTTTCAATAAGTAATTTTTTTCTCTACACTAGAAATAATTTACATGGCAAAACAACGTTTGCCGGGTCTAGTCTTATATATAAAATTCCTGTGTCACAATGTTAGTTACCATACTCCTCCAAAACGGCTTGACCGATTTTTATAAAATTTCATATGCATATTCAGTAGGTCTGAGAATCGGCTACTATCTATTTTTCATACCTCTAAGTGATAAGGTTGTCCACCCCAAACATTTTTTTTTTTTTTTGGACAAATTTTTTTTTTTTTTTTATAATGTGGCAATAACAAATACGTACAACCCTAAATTTTTACCCTTTTATCACCAACCCTTATTTTTTAATAGTCATTTTTTTCTTTTTTTGGACAAAATTTTTATTTTTTATTAAGTGGCATTAAAAGATAAACACAACCCTAAATTCTCACCCTTCTATCACCAACCCCTATTGTTTAATAGTCATTTTAGAATTAAGTTGTTCTGTTAAAAGGTTGTTCTGGGTCAGGGGCCCGCAGGCCGAGGGTAATTTCAAGGCGTATGTTGTAAACAATTCGTATACGCTTATAACAGATTTTATTATTTAAAATGAATAAAGCTATAAAAAGTGATGTGCGGAATTTACTATACACTATGATGAGTAAGTTTGAAGAAA
The DNA here is from genome assembly GCA_911387785.2 of Aelia acuminata. Lineage (NCBI taxonomy): Eukaryota > Metazoa > Arthropoda > Insecta > Hemiptera > Pentatomidae > Aelia > Aelia acuminata. Next base: position 109,720,587 of record OU426978.1, on the reverse strand, counting down.
AACAAAAGGAGCAGCAGGATCTCTTAGAAAAAAAACAGCAATGTTTACTTGCGATAATGAGCTTTATAGGTCAATATACCAGATTTGATGCAAATACATCGTCATGACATTACTGCAAGTGTGTTCAGACAAAAGTTGAAGTCTTTAATGAGTTTCAAATACGATCAAATCATGGCATCATATTGGCCCTTGCATCATCGGGCATTGCGGCCACTTTGTTGGATGGAGGCAGAACAGCTCATTCAGTATTTAAGCTGCCAATAAATATTTAAAATAACCCTGACACAGTGTGCAACATAAAAAAACAATCGTCCGATGCCACAGTGCTGAAACAGTGTAAAATTATCATCTGGGATGAATGTACTATGGCACAAAAACAATCGCTTGAGGCGAACAGGACATTGAAAGATTGAAAGACAAACTATTTGGCGGCACTCTGTTAGTCCTTTCAGGTGATTTCAGAACAACGTTTCCCGTCTTTCCACATTTAACATACGCTGGTGAGATCAACGCTTATTTAAAATCATCGCCATTGTGGCGTAAAGTTGAAAAAGTACAGCTGAAAGTAAATCATGAGTGGCTTGAAGAGCAATTTTAGCGGCAAAAAATGTGGGCATTGGCGATTTATTTTGAAGATACAACAGTTGTTGCCAGGGAACTTGGAATCATACAAATCTATTGATACAGTTTGCGATGCCAGAGAAGCTTTAAATTTTCCAACAGAGTTTTTGAACTCACTAGATTTGCCAGGCATGCCACTGCATAATTTACAGGTAGGTGCTCCGATTATCTTGCTTCATAATTTGAATCCACGCCACGGCTGTGCAACGGTACGCGATTAGTCATTCAAAAATTAATGAAAAATGTTATCGAAGCCAGCATTTTAAATGGCAATTTCCGAGGTGAAAAAATATTAATACCACGAATCCCTATTATACCTACAGATGTTCCAATTCAATTTAAACGTATTCAGTTTCCGATTAGATTGGTATTTGCAATGACTATCAATAAGTCCTGAGGCCAAACGATTACTTTGGAGCCCACCATGTTTTTCACACGGACAATTATATGTGGCATGCTCTCGAGTGGGTTCAGAAGGCCTGATAAGATTAATAAGAATGACTATGACAGGCCTCGAATGCATTGTCCAGGTTCAGGGCGATCGCTCTGAAAGTTTCCCATCCACAAGTGGAGTCCGTTAGGGGGATGCAATAGCCTGCCTGCTTTTTAACCTTGCTCTGGAAAAGGCAATAAGAGATTCTGGAATTCAGATGACGGGAACCATTATAAACGGATCCATGCAGCTCCTAGTATACGCCGACGACATTGATATAGTTTGACGCTCAAAAAAAGCAGTTGAGGAGGCATTCCCTTCTCTAGCAGAGGCCGCAGGAAGACTCGGTCTAGTGGTAAATCATGATAAGACCAAGTATATGGTAGCTGACCAGCGCCCAAGGCATCCTGGGGAGAAAGTAAGGTTTGGAACATGCTCCTTCGAATGGGTCTCCGAATTCACGTACCTGGGATCACAGGTCATATGTGACAATGCCATTGGAGCTGAGACCAGAAGAAGGATATTGGCCGCAAACCGATGTTACTTCGGACTGAGGCAACATTTATCAAGTAGGGCCTTAACCAGGAAAACAAAAATCATCCTGTATAAGACCCTAATACGCCCAGTTCTAACATATGGAGCGGAGACCTGGACAATGGCTAACCAGGATCTAGCTATATTCGAACGCAGGATCCTACGGAAGATATTTGGGCCAGTGTTAGTCGGTGGAGAATGGAGACGGAGGTCCAATGAAGAAGTTTATGACCTGTATGGGGAGCCCGACGTTGTGACTCTCATTAAACGATTTTGCCTGAGATGGGCTGGTCATGTGGCCAGAATGAAAGACGATGAAACACCAAAACGATTACTAACGGAGATCGTGCATGGGCGGAGGAGAGTCGGCCGACCCCGACTTTGATGGATCGACTATGTGGCTGCGGATGCAAGAAGTTTAGGAGTCCGCAACTGGATGGCAGCAGCACAGGACAGAGACTTCTGGCGGCTGATGATAGAGGAGGCCTGGACGCGTCAACGTGTTGTAGCACCAAATTAATAATAATAATAATGCTCTCAAGTGGGTAAACCATCCAGTTTGTTTGTGTTAGCTAAAGATGGGCTAACAAAAAATATTGTTCACGCTAGAGCATTAAGAGATTGATTTGTTTGTTTTAACGTCACTTTATGCCACTAAGGCTAATTGGATGATGCTAAATTTTGCCTATCCAAGTATAATTAGGATAGGGATCTTTAATGAGTACCTGACATCGTATAGGCTCGGGACCTCCAACATAGCCAATTCGAGGGACGACATAGCCAAGGATTTTTTACTCCCATTAAAAAATCCTAGGGCCACCTCGGGACGCGAACCCGCGACCTTTAGTATGGTAAGTCTCTATGCTAACCACTACACCACAAGTGACCCCTTTTTTAGCAGGGGGTCACCTGTGGTGTAGTGGTTAGCATGGCAACCTACTGTACTAAAGGTCGGGGGTTTGCGTCCCGAGGTGGCCCTAGGATATTTTAATGGGAGTAAAAAATCCTTGGTTATGCCGTCCCTCGGATAGGACCTATCCGACATATTAAAGATCCCTATCCTAAGTATACATGGATAGGCAAAATTTAGGACTCCCACAGTAGCATCGTCCGATTAGACTTAGTAGCGTAAAGGGACGTTCAACACATTACAAATTAAGAGATGGATATTGCTTGTTAGTGTTACTGTTATAACAAATTTGTGATATATGTAATTTTAAGGAATAATTTATAATAAATTACAAAAAATTAATGTTAGGTTTTTGGTTATTTTTATATTCCCTCATCGTTCACAGCGCTCCATGCCTCTTTCACTCATATACCACCTCCTTACTCACTTACAATAAGTCAGTGATTTTTTTTCTACACTAGAAATAATTTATATGGCAAAACAACGTTTGCCGGGTCAGCTAGTATATATAGACATATGTAAATATCTTATTGATTGATGTTTAAACTGATTATTGTCACTTAAAATGGATTCATAAATAAAGCTGATTATTATTATTCAATTAAGAATAATCTTATATACTTTTCTATCTACAATTTTGATATAATTTGGAACTTACAAATCCTGCAGCATTAAGAATCCCTTCAACAATACCAGCAATGAACATTGCACAATTAAGACTTCCTTTGTCTTTGGGGACTGAGATATATTTATTAACTAATGGTTCTTTTTCAATAATATAATATATACGCTCATCATCATTAGCATGCTCAAGTTTGTCTGCTTCTTTTCCAAATAAACCCTATAAAATGTAGATTCAGTTAAAAATTCGAAATAAAAAAAAAAAGGTAGTAGTACTTGAGTGTCACTCAAGCACAGTAAATGGGGGAACTTCACATCAAACACACTGCATATGGAATTCCGAAAGAAGCCAAGGATGATTGATCTCAAGATATGAATAATGATTAATGAACAATAGAAAATACTACTACTATTCATTGGGATTATTAGCGGTTATAAAAGTGTTTAATCCTTAAATTAGACCACAACCAATACCTCCTGCACACTCAACACTTCCACTTCATAACTTGACTACTATCAATCACTATTGACAAATACCCTTGGTAAAACTCAAAATCAAATTAAAGAGATCCCTGCATCTGCTATGTGAATAACTATAAGATTTGCGAACAGCAGTTTGACAACCATTATTAATCAAAATAATAATTTCAGCAACCACTGATACAATTATTAATTACCCAGGACAAACCTATCACTGAAGGTGACATGCTTGCCAATATTTAATTTCTTTCTGCAGCACAAAGAATTCCATCTACAATGTATCTTGCCCATAAATGGAAGCAGTACTTAGGGCCTACTACCAAATTTTATAATTTCAGAAGAACAATAAATGTTGTATTACTATCTAGTAAAATATCAAACCTTCCATAATGTGGTTTTAATAAAGAGAAGCATATGCAATAATTTTGTTTCCCTTTTGCAATTCCTTTCACGTACAAAATAAAGATCAATAATTTTTATACCGACTTCTTGGCCAATTTCACACAATCTGAAAATAATTGAAATTGCAGCAAAAATAAACAACATATTTCAAAAAATCAAAATGAGAAATTTAACAAATAAAATCACTTATTTTGGAGCTCAGGAACAGTATGCACTTTATTTTGACAGTATTGCACCAATTCTGAAAATAGTAAAGTATAACAACTCAGGCTAACCTCACCCCTCTTTTTACTAAGCGATTTATCTAAAATACTGGTCTTTGGGCGAACTTGAGAAATAATCATTGTTGGGTGTGACAGTGTGTTGTTAACACTAAATTTGTCTCCAAACATCGATAGATTTAAATTGTATCGATAAAATATAACTGTTGAAAGATTGTTTTAAAAAGAAAATGCTCATTTATAATATCCTAGGGATGGTTCGGGAATACTGGACCTGTTATTTTGTAACAGGTATGTGCAAACTCAACTTGGTACATGTTATCGATTTTCAAAAATAACAGGTACGGCTTATATGCCAAACATATAGACTAATCTACTGGCCGCCAGGCGGAGACTAGACTAGTATATCAGTATTTTATACCTGATATCTAATATCTGTTGTCTCACATCTCTGATTTCATTCCATACCTGTTATTTCGTACTTGTTTGCATCAGATCGAGTATTTCACACCATACCTGTTATAACGTACTTCTTCACTAGTACTGCGCATCGCCGCCAGGGAGCGCTGGACCACTAGGAGTATTTGTACCTGTTATTTCATACTTGTTCACACCAGATCGAGTATTTCGTACTTGTTCACATCAGATCAAGTACAGTACAATCTTGATAATCCGACACATACGGGACCAGACAACCGCCGGATTATCAATATATTCCGGACTATCGGAAGTAAAAAAAACTATAAAAAAAATATTTATATAGGTAAGTTTGTACGTACAAAACAAATTACTATGTACATATGAAGAATACGTTCATATTAAATAAAAATAACTGGGAAAAACACACACATATGTATAATGAAAAGTAATCATTAATTATTTTTTTTCCTTAAACATTTTATCGAAAACGCAATCTTGCAACCTTTTGAGCACTAACCATTTTGTGCAGATATTGAATGCGTCGTTGTTGGTTACGGTACGTTGAGTTGAAACATCCTGGTCATCGCAATCTTTCTTCGTTCATTGAAAATTTTGTTCTTTTGTGCTTTGAAGCCATTCTTTGATGTCCTTAGTAGATAGGGTAAGTCCTTATCAGTTAACATTTGTTGGAAAACTCTTGTAAAATTCTGAAGACAATTTTAGAGTTGGACTTGTGAAGTTACCTTCATCAGAATCGTCAATCAAGTCTTTAGAGTTCTAACAAGGCGTGTATTGGCCAGATCTTTTTCTAAGAACACTGGATGGTGTCACTTTTCACTTTACTCCAGCTGTGCCCTAAATTAAAAACGACGTCTTTGATGTCTTTTTTCAAAAACTGAAAGATCCCGTCCGGTCGTTTTGTTATGTCCGAATGTGTAGATATTTTGTAATTAATTTTTATTTGCTGGATTACATTTTGATCCATGGGCTGCAAAAGGTTTCGTGTTTGGGGGCCTGTAGAGGACTTGAATTTGATTGTCATGTGATCAAGTTCCTCTTCTTTTAGGTGTCTCCCATAGCGCCGGATTGCCGAACGCGCCGGAGTAACCAAATGCCGGATTATCAAGATCATACTGTATTTTACACCAAACCTGTTATTTCGTACTTCTTCACTAGTACTGCGCATCGCCGCCAGGGAGCGCTGGACCACTAGGAGTATTTGTACCTGTTATTTCATACTTGTTCACACCAGATCGAGTATTTCGTACTTGTTCACATCAGATCAAGTATTTTACACCAAACCTGTTATTTCGTACTTCTTCACTAGTACTGCGTATCGCCACCAGGCAGCGCTGGACCAGTAAGAATATTTTGTACCGGTTATTACGTAAAAGTTCACACTAGTGATGGGCAAAACTGTTAATTTTGAAAAACAGATACAACTGTTTAAAATAATACTATATGGGAAAAAAGAAAAATCTGGTGCATGCGCGCAACACACAACTTTCACTTACCAACTTACTTAGATTAGAAATTAATGCGTTTTGTTAATTGCCACTTCTCAAATGAACAGAACGGCTTTAATTATGAACAATGGTCTGTCATTAAAGACATTCCCCGCATGCGTGGGCTGTTTTATGAGTTGACTGAATGTTTTTCTTTTTTTCTCCTCTTTATGTTTTCTTCATTTTTATCATATCTCATATTTAGCCATTTCCTATTTTTAGGCGTAACGAGAGACAGTTAATTTCTCCATATAAACAAATCAAAGGTACTTTATAGGAAACAAACAAACAAAAAAGGCCCCAACCCCCCCAAAAAGAAGGGCCCTCAGAACATTTTAATAATGATAAAGCTTACCTGATATTAAAGAACACCTAATTTTCATTAAACATGACGAATTTGATAAAAATCGTTAAAGCCGTTTTTGAAATCATCGAAAAAAAGGTAAAAATTGGAAAAAAAATTCTGAAATAAAGTGCCCCCTCCGTTTGACCAATTTTGATGAAATGTTGGCTATCACATCTTTGGCATATACATACATCATATACCCAGTTTGATCAAAATCGTTAAAGCCGTTTTTGTGTAAATAAAAAAAACAGGTGAAAGTAATACACAATTTATTAAGTAAAGTCCCCCCTCCGGTTGATCAATTTTGATGAAATGTTGGATTTCACATCTTTGGCATATTCATACATCAAATACCCAGTTTGATCAAAATCGTTAAAGCCGTTTTGAGTAAATAAAAAAAAAAACACGTGAAAATGATACAACATTTATTAAGTAAAGTCCCCCCTCCCGTAGATCAATTTTGATGAAATTTTTACAGTCGTATCTCGAGCATATAAATAGATCAAATACTCAGTTTAATCAAAATTGTTAGAGCCGTTTTTGAGAAAATCGAAATAAAATTAAAAAGTTATTAAATAAAGTACCCCCTCCCTTTGAGCAATTTTTAAGAAATTTTTGCTGTCACATCACGGGCATATACTTACACTAAATACCCAATTTCAGGTTCGCACGGTTTATAGTTTTTGAGCTAGTCTGTTCACACACACACACACACAGACCATTTCGCGGGACTTGGTTAATTGGACTCAGTGGACCCCAAAACGTGTATTTCCGTTGAAAACCGGAAGTCGAAATTTTTCACGATCGCAATACTTCCACTTACTATATATTTCATATATAGGTAAGTGAAAGTAAAAACTAGTCCCACTTCGCATTCCAGCATTCTTTTGAATTATGTTTTAATTATTGAAATATTTAACAAGTTCGAATGACAACTTTTCACAAAACATTTAATATAAAATAAAGCTTTATGTAAAATAATTAAACAGCACTAAAAATAAATAATAAATCAAAACTCGTAATAGGCATTAATTGATTTTTTGTTTATAAAATTATGGTTTAATTGAATAAATAATCTGGAGAAAAATAATTTAATAATTAAAAACATTAAGAGCCACATAAGGGTCTGGCCACACATGTCCGCACCGTAGCAATAATACAGGTTATGTTCAGAATATTTTTAATTTAACTTACATATTACCTTTAGTTATGCCTTAAGTTCAAGCCACACATGTCAGACACAGGCCACTTTAGGCATAACTAAAGGTAATATGTAAGTTAAATTAAAAATATTCTGAACATAACCTGTATTATTGCTACGGTGCGGATATGTGTGGCCAGATTCTAACTCAGAGTAGCAGATTTGCGAATAAAATAAACAGATACAGCAGGGCGCAAGCTGTTTCATAAACAGTTTCACTGAAACAGTTTCGAGAAGCAGGCAGAATTAGCAGGTTAGATTGTTTCATTAAACAGCCTGTTAACCGAAACAGATACGTGAAACAGTGGCCTTGAAAAAGAAACAGATTCATAAACTGTTTCGGTCAACAGGCTCTTAACCTGTTGATTCTCGCAACAGCCTGTTAACCGAAACAGATACGTGAAACAGTGGCCTTGAAAAAGAAACAGATTCATAAACTGTTTCGGTCAACAGGCTCTTAACCTGTTGATTCTCGCAACAGCCTGTTAACCGAAACAGATACGTGAAACAGTGGCCTTGAAAAAGAAACAGATTCATAAACTGTTTCGGTCAACAGCCTGTTAACCTGCTAATTCTGCCTGCTTCTCGAAACTGTTTATTAAACAGGTCACGCCCGTGCTATTGCAAGCTAATTGTTCGTGTTTAATTTTTATTATTATTTACCCTTTTTTTTTTCTCACTACACTGTTGTATCTGTTTATTTTTTTCCGGAACAGTTAACTGTTTCTGTTTAATGAAATTAACTGTTTCAAATTAACAGATTGCTACTAAACAACACACCACTAGTTCACACCAGATCGAGTATTTCACACTATACCTGTTATCCCGTACTTCTTCACTAGTACTGCCTAACGCCCCTAGGCAGGGCTGGACCACTATGAGCATTTTATACCTGTTATTTCGTACTTGTTGACATCAGATCAAGTATTTCACACCATACCTGTTATTTCCTACTTGTTTACTAGTACTGCTATCTACGCTAGGCAAGGCTGGACGACAATGGTATTTTTTACCTGTTATCTAATATCTCTTTTGTCTCACATCTGCTTGCCATCCCGGGGCCCCGAGTGGCCGGTGGGCCTGGGGGCGAATTGACATGCTCTTTTACATTTATTTTCCTTTCCCACAAGTAATATGCTATCTGCATATTATTTTTATGTAAGTAGATTGTATTTAGTAAATGGCGTCGGTAAATGACAAAACAATCTCTTCCTCTGGAGCCGCTTATGGTATAAATCAGAGTATTTTTCTTTATTATCTGTTTCCCATCTCTTTACCAGATAATATTTGTTCACTAATTATTTTCACCCTCGTTAATAACAATAACTTTCCAATAGGGAGATTCGAACTCCCTCCAACATTTAAATTCAAATTTACTCACCAACATTTCCCCTTAAATTTGAATCTAATTTGAAGAGTTTATTATATTCAACAGAACAGCGTCCCCATAAACAAACAGTGTAATGTAAGGAATAACAATATGGCCCAACAGGCAAAATGGCTGACCAGCTCGCAAGACTTACCCCTAAAGAAATACATAAATAAATAGAACATTAAAAGGAAAAATGTGGAAGGCTTTTTTCATTAATGATGGCCGTCTGATCACAAATTAACTTGGAATTTTAAATTTTACTCGAGTGACTTGCAACAAATTGAATTTAAAGGTATTTTATGTTGTCTAGACTAATTATTTTAGGACGTTTGTTTATTTATTCTGAATCTTGAACTATCTAGCTTTAATAAAAGACCAATTATGGCGAAATTAAGCATAATGGTGTATGTCAATAATAAAAAAAACGAACTAAAATCAAATTCGTCATTCCGCCATGTTGGGTTAGTGCGGCTACTTTTTTTTTTCTGGGAACATTGGCTTTTTCTTAATCTTTTATCACAAGGAACACAACAATATGCAATTTATAGGGAAGTGGGGGAACAAACGTATACTCAGTTTGTTCGGTTTTTTTAAAATCACCATATCGCAAACCCACTCTGTTGGAACGGTTTCCTTGACTATCACCCGCAGCTCCTCAAGTCTGATAATTTCTTACTTATCTTCGTTTCGTAAGGCTATTGGTATCCGCCTAGGAAGGATCAACACGGAGTTCATATCTTACCTTCAAATCGTTTTCCTTCCAAGAGACATGGCGAAAGCGCCCCCTTAGAAACTTATTTTGTATTGCTAGCTGTAGCAATACAAATTGCAACAACTATCCTATTTCTAGTTTCTTGAATAAAAACTTCTTCCTTTCTGTCAACGTCCCTGCATGAATCTTTCGATTTAGTAAAGGAAAATTTTAAGATACTTCGTGAAAGAGAGTAAAGCCAAAAATTCGATCCTTCACCAACTAGCATCTTCCTAACGTTTTTAGACCTATAACATTACAGGTTGCCCCAGAATCCAGCAGGCGCTTTAGTAACTTAAATTTCCCATTGATATGAACCATAAGATACTGAAGCAATTGTTTTTTCCATCAAATTTGGAGCCGTAAACGGGCTCTCCCAAATTATCTTCATCCGATTGACCCTTAGCTAACCGTTGGTTCTTCGGTTACGTTTCGAGCTTTCTGTTTAAAACAATTAAAAGAACAAACTCCATTTTGGTTCTATCCTTTGCATGCACTACCAACCTTTCCAAAAGCCGGACTGTTACTAGTACCCTTTACGTGCTCTAATCCACAGAACTGCACTGCAAGTTATCTTCTCAGTTTTCTTGCCGGTCATCCTTTTTGTGATATTTACATCATTATAAACTTTGTCACCTTGACCCGCAATCTGATGGGCGCATTTTCTTGCCAGCTCGTTGGTAGTACAGCTTTCTACAGAGTTAACTTTTTCTCAACAAGCAAACATTTCCTTACACTACTCCTAGCTGGGCCACTAACCTATCTCTGATGAGTGCCTTCTCAATACCTATTTGATCCTTGTTAGCTAGGTCTGAAAAATCACACTTGCTCCCCTGATTTTTTAAGCCTCCCTAGAAATGTCCTGATGGGCTCACCCCCCCCCCCCCCCAAAGTGTGTCTTCGGATTAAAAACTTCAAAATGTTTATCTAGGGTGCTGATAATTGTTTCCAAATCTTTTCCCTTTATAACCACCCAATTTAGTCAAAAATTTTAAGCCCTCTGTGCCTAGTAGAGATATAAATAAGGCTGTACATACCTTCTTGCCTGAGAAGTCGTTATTACCAGCACAAAGTATGATCAGATAGTTCTACCATTGACATTTCAAAACTGCCCAGTTTTCTTTGTACTATGGACGGGGGCTACTTTGGTCCAACACCAAAAAAAAGTTTTCAATATTTGTACTGTGCAAAAAAAACAAGACATATAGGTATTTTTGGGTTTAAAAAATATTTTATAACCTACTTGAGGGTATTTTGAATAGTTATGGGTAATTTCAAATTTTTACCATTGGTAACACTGGAGTTTTTGTAAACCTTTGTTAATGATATTTTGACACTTACCTTATTTTTATCTTTTCCTGAATTTGGCCTTGATGAAAAGTTTGGAGTTAATCAATTGAAGCATCAAAACAAAGGTTTACAAAAACTCCAGTGTTGCCTATGGTAAAGGTACTGAAGAGCTGGGCCTATTTTGAGAGGTTATGTGACCGTGATGTGATCGAACTCCCATCGCCTTTTTTTCAGTTAAAAAGTGCTTAAATGATAAACTTAAAAAAATGATTGGGTTTAATAGATTCTAGCTTTCGACTCCCGCTAGCTCTTCAGAGATAAATAGGCGGGCTCAAGCGACGGTGCTACAGGAACTAGAGAAACGGGGATAAAAGCCGGGCCATTACCTGGGATTCATAGGGTTTTTGGGCGTTTTTAATTTAATTTTCCATAATTAAAACCCGATTGAGCAAAAAATCATTTGAAAAATATCTAATAGGTATTGCTCGGTCCCTCAGTGTTCAATTAGAAAATCAAAAGACGTGTCATTCCCTTTTATTTCCAAAAAATAAAAAGCTTCTTAAAGAGTGGATTGTAAAATTAAGAATAGATAAGCCTGTTTCGAAACATATGACGATATGTAGTCTTTATTTTAAAGAAAGAGACTATATTTATCCAGGTAAATATTAGTATTTGACATTTTATTATTCCGAAATGCTAGTTTTATGCAAATAACATTGAGACCATAGTGTCATAGATTTGTTTTTCTTTTTTAATTTCCCCCATTTTTCTATTACATCCGTTGTGCTTAATTGTTCCATGTTTTCAACGCGAAGCCTGAAAGTTTTGACAAATAAATAAATAATAAGACAAAGAATCTAAGCTGTCGTAACAATGATTGTGTGAATAGGTAATTAATGTTATTACTAACCGAAAAACGTCGAGTAAAGTTATAATGATGTGTTTGCATTTACCAGAACTACCAGCTTTACACGTACAATGACAAGAAAATTGCTTATTATTATTAATAAATTTGATTTCCACTTTTATTTGATGGGTCCTTTACGATTGCTAGTTTAAAGGCACGAGGCTTGTAAAATAACTGTTTTTTTTATTTTTAGATATTATTCCACATGTAATTATGTGGTTTGCATCAAGGATAGCCTGCCCTTCAATTAATGGTCTTTTAAAATTACCAATTATCTCTATCACATCAACTATGTCTAACACCGTTCTTTCCGACATTTTGCAAAACTACTAGCGCACCCTATATTCGATTGCGCCCGCCTATAAACCCCTAAAAGGTTCCTTTTCAGTGGAGATCGGGCCTTACTTTGAAGGGCGCCTTAGTGAACGGCGCATAAGCCAACTTTACTCAAAACTATTAAAATACCCTCGTCATCATCATCATCATCACTGGCGCAACAACCCACTTAGTAAGTCGAGGGCCTCCTTAAGAAGATTGCCCCATCGTTCCCTACCCCGCGCAGCCGCAATCCAATTCCGAGCACCTAGTTGTCTTGAATCCTTTGTGACTCCATCTGTCCACCGACACCTCTCGACGCATAGATTTTCTCGGACATCATTCTTTCTGGAATGCTCTGTTCCGGCATTCTGGCAACGTGGCCAGCCCATCTAAGCCTTCCAATGCGGATGACTAATAATGTCTGGCTGCCCACATAGAGCGTTTGAAGCTCCAAGTTGTTTCGTATTCTCCAATTTCCGCCTACTTTTATTGGACCGTAGATTCGGCGCAGAATTTTTCTCTCGAAAACAAGGAGCCTCTGCTGGTCAGAAGACTCAGAGCCATACATCAAGACGGGGCGGATCAGGGTTTTATACAACCTTACTTTAGTTATTCTCGTGAGATAGGGACGGACTTCGGAAGAGGTGGCCTAATCCGAAGAAGCTTCTGTTCACCAGCATTATCCTCCTTGTAATCTCAGCTGACGTATCATTATTCACATTAACCTGCGAGCCGAGATAGACAAATTACTCTACCTTTTCGAAGTGGTAGGTTCCTATGGTAACCCATTCCTTCTGATAAACCCTCTCGCCTGATACCATGAACTTGGTATTTTCCGGATTTATTCCGAGACCTAGTCTCCTAGCTGAAGCCTCTAGGACCATAAATGCTTCCTTCACTGCCTGAAAGGACCGTCCCACGGTTTCGATGTCATCAGCATAGGCTAGGATATGGACATTGTCTGAATGCCAGATTCTCTAAAGCAAGGTTAAACAGGAGGCATGCCAAGGCATTACCCCTTTTCCGGAAACAAACACTTCTGAGAGTCCTCCCTGGATACAAACCATACATTTTATTGTTGAGCTCTTCCATTGCCTTATATAGTGCAGATCTATCAAGACTGTCATATGCTGCTTTAAAATTGACAAACAGATGGTATGTTTGCATCTGATATTCTCTACCTTTCTCAAGAATTTGCCTTAGAGAGAATATTTCATCTGAGGTAGATTTACCATGTGGAAAGCCGCACTGATAGGGACCAAGTTCACGTTCTGCATAGGCTTTCAGCCTCTGAAACAGGATATTGGATAGAATTTTGTAGGCACAAGGGAGAAGTGAAATGCCCCTGTAGTTATCGCACTCCAATTGGCTTCCTTTCTTGTGTAAAGGGCAGATAACATTCTTGCGCCAATCCCTAGGCATTATTTCCTCTATCCATATATCAATTATGAGGTCATGCATAACTTTCTGGAGCACCTCACCACCGAACTTGAAGAGCTCTGAAGGCAACCCATCATGGACTGGTGCCTTATTATTTTTTAGATTCAAAATTGCCTCTGTAATTTCGTCTTCATCAGGAGGTTCAATCTCATCCTCAGCAGAAAGTGATATCACCTCATCGCGTGACCCATCTGTAAGTTGGCCCTCAAGTAGGGTATAAAATATTTTTTAAACCCAAAAATACCTATATGTCTTGTTTTGTTTGGACAGTACAAATATTGAAAAATTGTTTTTGGTGTTGGACCAAAGTACCCCCTTACTTTGGACTAACTACGAGGACTGAAGACCAAAGTAGTCCCGGTCGACGGTACTCACCTGGTATACCTGTAGGTAGACTTGCTATCACAACAGGTTCTTTCCACTCTTACCTGACACCATGTTAATATTATGAGGTGATAATTCCAATAATTATTAGGTCGACAAGAAATATATATTTGAAAAGTGAAACCAACATTGAGTATATATTTATTTGATTTTAATTATAATTTCTCAAGATCTGAAGTTTAGAAGCTGAAACAATTTTTATTTTCAATATAAAAATGTTTGTTTTTCATACTGCCATTTATTTTGTTTCTTGAGGTTTACTTATAATTTAATTTTTTTGTTTAAATCTTTTATCCACTTTTGTTTCTTTTCGAGCAGCCAGACAAATGGCTCTGAATCTTACCATGTTTAGTTAGTTAGTCTTTCGAGATAGTAAAGGAAAATTTTAAGCTAATTCGTGAATATGAGTAAAGCCAAAAATTCGACCTGCGGTTAGACCAGTACTACTTGGACGAAGGTAAAAATTTTGTTCGAATCATGGTTAATTTAGTCTATTTTTATGGTAGTATTATACTAAAAAATGGTTTTTATTCAAATTATCAGACAACTCCCTGAGTGAAGCTGGGTACCGCAGCTATTTGTTCAATAAGAATAAGGTATCTAAAATAAGAATAAGGCAAATTCCCTAAAGAAGAGAATATGGTATTTTGTGACTTATGCGAATGGAACTATTAATATTATTGTGATTATATTCTGAAATTGTAGGTTTTGTCATTCTCATTTCGACAGTAAACATAACTCAAAAATGATATAGTTTGAGTTGTAACCATCTTCTGGCCGACTTAAGATATTTACAAGAACTTTACTTCTATTTCGTTATCATATCCTCTAAGTGTCTACACTTTTCCATCTGTTCTAATGTATTCCCTACAACTTATGGATCCCAATATTACCTTAATCGTTTCCTTTACTGCAACTAAACAAATATTTTGCCTTATCTATGGTTTTATAAATTCTGCTGCATTTAGTTTTATAGTTTCATCACCAAGCAGTACCAAACTTGATCAACATAAATCAGCAATGGAGTGGATGCCCAACAATGAGAGCACCCCCACCCACCACAGGGTTTGCTAGAGAGTGACACAAGATGATTGAATGCCCTACTAAAATATCTTTTATTCACCCAAATACCACAAATAGCCATGGATTGCCCTAAGATAAACCGTTCAATATCTGGAGGTAAACAAATCCCCCGCTCGGTTCACCAGGGAGGGAGTGCTATGGGGGCTTCATGGTGTAAGTTGAAAAATAAAGATTAAATAACCATTAAAGGCAGATAAAAAAAAAAAAAAAATCTATTCTATAACTGACACAACTTTTGGGCCATTTCTGTTCCATTAGTAATGGGGTACAGGGATGAGGAGTGACTGGCGTCCCTGTGACTGACTGGTCACCAGTAGTCACTGTGACTGAAATTAGTGACTTGTAAATTTGTCACTCAAAGAATTCACAGGGACTCTTGTCGGTGACCTGGGTCACTCTTCATTCCACTGTGACCGACTCCGGTGGTCTCCCATAACACCTGAATTGCTGCTGTTCTCAGCAATTCAGGGAACTTCCCGTTCACATAAAAAACATAACATATTTTATATCTTCGCACATCAAACTAATACTGCAGGCAAAATAAAAAAATAACACCGTTCTACACAAAATAAAAATAAATAAGTTTCGCTCCCTCGATACATTGTTCCTGATTTTTATATTTTTATGTGTGCTGAATTCTCATCAGAAGTCACAAAAATTCTATCTAGCATTTTTAAGAAACTTACAAGGTATTTAATAAAAAAAAAAAAAAAAAAAAAAAAAAACTTTAGTTTTTCTTACCTAAATTCACAACTTACTTTTACGTAAGCATAATCAACTCTCATATCTTCAATTTAAACAAACCAAATTATCATTTTATTACTAAATTTATAACTTGATTGTTTACTTTTTAGTCAATTATAACGGAATCTTTTTTTATTTTTGTTTTTATCATCAAATGTATAAAATATTTTTTTAAGGACTAAGACGATTTAAAATAAATATAATTTAAAATATAATTTATATTTTTTACATTAAAAAAATATGCATTTACATATTAACAACTATCATACACAAAGTGAAATTGTGCCTTTTTCAATATAAAATACAAAAAATTTATTCGATATAAAGTAAAAAATTGTAATATTTATACAATTTATATTTATGTAGTATAAATTGCTTTACGATAACGGAACATTATGGGATTAAAATCACAAAATTTGGGATAGAGCAAATCGTTGCATATCCCCCAGGAGTGCGGGGCCCCCAGCGGAAAACACTTGAATTCATGTAACATAAACGATTAATTAGATTGGTTTTTCTTTGTATTTCATTAGATTTGGCATTTTGGAAACTGATTTATCAGTGCAGTTTAATTAAATTAATAACATATACATAATGTTATTAACATAATAATTACTAAGATAACATTTTCTAATAAGTTCATGAGAATTTGAGAATCTTATTAATTTACGACAAAACTCTCCAATTATAACCTTATAGTGAAGTTACCATTCACGTTGACATCATTCCTTCAACAGTACAAAATCACTGGTATTTGTCACACCCCACCACTAATGGGGTATATACATAAATGTTAGGTATTATTGGAGAATGAAATCCATTTTTGAAATCAGTGCACTTTATGTTTTAAATTATTTTTTTTAACACAATTTAAACACATAAAAATACAATTTAGCAGACCTGTATAATTATTGGGGGAAAAACAATAACCAATATTTCCTAATTATTTTTCTTTTAAGTTTTGTTTGGATTATAATATAGGGGGAAAAATGGATAGGACTTGCTAAATGAACATTTATTACAGAAATATACTGTAACCTTAAAAAAAAAAAAAGAATGAATATCAGTTAGGATATGTCTCAACTAAATATAATAAATACATATAAAAAATGTACAATTCTCAGACAAAAGGAACAATACTTTTTGGTTTATTTACAATCAAAAGAAAGACTTACTTTATTTAATATAAACACACATATATACAAAATTTATCATGTTTTCATAGATAATTTACATTACCTCTGAATGAGGCTACCTCCTGTGCCTGTGGTGATGCCTTCTTGGTGGTGATGGACTGCTGGAGGAAGATTTCCTCCGGTGACGGGAGTGATGCCTTCTTCTTTTATGAGGCCGTCTATCCCTCCTGTCACTGCTTCGTGATCGCCTTCTCCTCCTACCAGAGCTAGACGAGCTACTAGAGCTCGAGCTAGAACTAGAGCTTCTTTTACGAATCCTTTCCGACTTTCTAGTCACAGAACTTCTACTACTACTACCTCCTGTGTTACTGCTACTACTGCTGCTTACTTCCTTAGAAGCAATACCATGTTTATCTCGGGGAGAGGTGGTAATTTTTGAAACTGACTCTCCATGGGAAGAATTGGACATATCCCGATGCCTCTGATGATCTTCAAATAGCTGACTTTTGTTATCAAGTTGTTTCTCTTTTGAAGTTCCTGAGTCAGATAAAAAGAAAACAGAAACAAAAAAAGTTAATAATGTATTAAGATCTTCCTTAAATGATAATATAAATATGAAGAAAAATATAAAGAAAAAGTAGACACCTTGATAGTGTATAAAAAATAAAAACAGAATTTTAAAACAAAACAAAGCTTTGGAGATACTAGTATACTTAGAAATGAACTTACTAATGAATGCCAACAAGTTGATATTTATTGAGTAAATTATGATAGGCCATTCTCATGGAGGTATTTTTTCACTGTCCTGCTGGACTAAAGTTGGAACTAAAACTTCCAAATCAATGTTTTTAGTGAATTTGAATTAAAATTGATCCTTTAAAGTTAATCCATTCAGCCAGCTTTCAAGACATATTTTATTTAATTGTTTATTGCCATTGAAAGGCTTATAAGCTCAGCACCATCACTAGTCTCTAACATGTGAAATGAAATTTCAAAAAAATTGTTTAAGTATTTTTTTTTACTTTCACTTACCTATATATGAAATATATAGTGAGGAAAGTATTGCGATCGTGAAAAATTTCGACTTCCGGTTTTCAACGGAAATACACGTTTTGGGGTCCCCTGAGTCCAAATAATCAAGTCCCGCGAAATGGTCTGTGTGTGAACAGACTAGCTCAAAAACTATAGGCCGTACAAAACTGAAATTGGGTATTTGGTGTATGTAATATGCCCGCGATGTGACAGCAAAAATTTCATCATAATTGCTCAAAGGGAGGGGGTACTTTATTTAATGACTTTTTAAGTTTTTTTCGATTTTCTCAAAAACGGCTCTAACGATTTTGATTAAACTGAGTATTTGATCTATTTACATGCTCGAGATATGACTGTGAAAAATTCATCAAAATTGATCAACCAGAGGGGGGACTTTACTTAATAAATTATGTATCATTTTCACGTGTTTTTTTTTATTTACTCAAAAACGGTTTTGACGATTTTGATCAAACTGGGTATTTGATGTATGTATATGCCAAAGATGCGATAGCCAACATTACATCAATATTGATCAACCGGAGGGGAACTTAACTTAATACATTTTGTATCATTTTCACGTGTTTTTTTTTTATTTACTCAAAAACGGTTTTGACGATTTTGATCAAACTGGGTATTTGATGTATGTATATGCCAAAGATGTGATAGCCAACATTACATCAAAATTGATCAACCGGAGGGGGGACTTTACTTAATAAATTTTGTATCATTTTCACGTGTTTTTTTTATTTACTCAAAAAAGGCTATAACGATTTTGATCAAACTGGGTATTTGATGTATGTATATGCCAAAGATGTGATAGCCAACATTTCATCAAAATTGGTCAAACGGAGCGGGTACATTATTTCATAATTTTTTTTTCCAATTTTTAGGTAAAATGTTCGATGATCTCAAAAACGGCTATAACGATTTTTATCAAATTCGTCATGTTAAATGAAAATTAGGTGTGCTTTAATATCAGGTAAGCTTTATCATTATTAAAATGTTCTGAGGAGGTTTTTTTGGGGGGGGGGTCTTTTTTGTTTGTTTGTTTCCTATAAAGTACCTTTGTTTTTGTTCCTATGGAGAAATTAATTGTCTCTCGTTAAGCCTAAAAATAAGAAATGGCTAAATATGAGATATGATAAAAATAAAGAAAACATAAAGAGGAGAAAAAAAATAAAAATATTCAGTCAACTCATAAAACTCGTTGAGCCCACACATGCGGAGTACGCCATTAATGACAGACCATTGTTCATAATTAAAGCGGTTCTGTTCATTAGAGAAGTGGCAATTAACAAAACGCATTAATTTCTAATCTAAGTAAGTTGGTAAGTGAAAGTTGTGTGTTGCGCGCACGCACCAGAATTTTTTAAAAACTTATGTAAAATAAATTACCATTCCTTTAAACACTACCATTTCCTTTTTAAACTAAATAGGTACACTGAAAATTTCGTTTTCTCTTTGTCTCTCTGTTTGGCCTCATGACCAATGCGAACTAACTAGCATTTGCTAGGGCTACTTAAAGGCTGTCTACTTAGTAATTCAGTGAGGTTCTCTTCAAAAGTGATATTTTTGGTTGAAGGTACAGATTCCATTGAGAAAATAAAAATTATCGCTATTTTTATTTTTCTTCTACATTTGGTAGGAAGATTTTTTATTATAAGTAATGATTAATTAGCAATATAATCTTCCTTTTTGCCACAACTATTTATTTTCTTAAATCACAACATCGTTAACATTTCGGGGCTGTGTCCCCATTCTCAAAACATAAATAATATCTCAATCGTGTGATGATAAGTCTTTTAATAAATTTTACAATACTATATCAATGGCATAGGCTAATATACACTGTAATACATTTCCTATATGTCAGCTCATACTTGTCCATTTCCAATTGACAAGTATTCATTAATTGTATTAGTCAATTGGAAATGGAAATATATGAGCTGACATAGAAAATGTATAACAGTGTATTTTAGCATAAGACATTGATATAGTATTGTAAAACTTATTAAAAGACTATCAATCATACGACTGAGGAATTATTTATGTTTTGAGAATGGGGACACAGTCACGAAACGTTAACAATTTGTGATGTAAGAAAATTAATAGTTGTGGCAAAAAGGAAGATATTGCTAATATCTTATATTGCTACATTAATCATTACTTAAAAATTATCGCCTGGAGAAGATCTACTTTAATCAGAATTTTTCAAAAATGGAGAAGAGCTGATAAACCAAATCTATTAATAAAGATCTATCAAGCAAAAAATATATGCCAACAGAATGGAAAACAAGCTTATTTATTATATTCCTTAATATTCATAAAAAAAAAAAAAAAAAAAAAAAAAAGGATAAACTCATTTGTGGATTACAGAGGAATATCACTGTTAAAGGTTGTGGGTAACATATTCTATAATCTTTTAATTATTATTTCAAAAAGTTATTCTTTTATCGGTACGCCATAACTTTCTTGATACCTGATCATACCCGATAAATCAGGTAATATTTTGAAGATTTCATTCCAGAAAATTAGTCAGAAAATCCTGGGAGAAGAGCTATGAAGAAAAGAAAACTTTATTTGTGTATGATTA
This sequence comes from Aelia acuminata, assembly GCA_911387785.2. Classification (NCBI taxonomy): domain Eukaryota; kingdom Metazoa; phylum Arthropoda; class Insecta; order Hemiptera; family Pentatomidae; genus Aelia; species Aelia acuminata. The sequence continues at coordinate 109,699,843 of OU426978.1, read as the reverse complement.
AAAAAGTAGCACAAAATTTTAATATGAGAGGCATCCGAATTCCCTACAAAATGAAAAACAAACAACATGTAAATCGGACTGACTATTAGTTATGAAGATACAGCTTTTTGAATTTTGTTCATGTTTTGATTTACGCAGTGGAAATTTATTCCCTTCTTTATACTATATTGTGTTTACTTAGTCTTAAGTTAGGGCTGATTGATCAATATGGTTCAGGAATTATTCACACAGGCCATCTACTAAGATTAATAATTTCAATTGTTAACAGACTTGCTAAGCTTAAGGATGATATAATAGTACATGCTCATTTTTTAATATCAATAAGCTATAAAAAGTGCAGCATCATAATATTAATATGACTAAATCTTTAGAAAAAAGGTTGGGAAAAGTTTATAATGTATATTTTGGGTTAAACTATAGGTATGTTACTTTTAAGCGAGCCCAATCTCGGTAAGTTATGTGATCATAATATAAGTGAACTCCTATCGAGCCCTTTTCAAAGGGGCTTGATCAGTTTTATAAGATCCCAGCTCTTGACTCCCACTCCCTCTTTAGAGGTAAATTAACCTCCCCCCCCCCCCCCCCCAGGGGTCCTTTTGAGTTGAGATCAGGACTACACTAAACAGTGGTAAGCTCAAGAGTTCTGTTTCAGCGTGAGCACCATGGAACTGGCAGCTGGTATTGACACCTGTGTGGGGTGGCGGGATGGCCGAGTGTGCAAACACTTTGGAAAATACACATTGCTCATGGCAACATATGACTGAAAACACGAAGATAGCAAGTTCGAAACCCAGAGCCAGGGAAAATTTAATAATACTCAGTATTAATCCCTTACCCTCCCCCCTGGCCTGGTAAATACTGTATAGCCTAAGAGGCGAGGATGGGAGGAACCAAAAAAATATAAAAAAAATTGACAGCTGAGAAGAGGGTGGAGCCTGCCCTACACGAGTGATGAGGCCCGTCAGCTTACTGGAGATGTCACATTACAGGTCCTCCAAAAGTCAATGGAGGTTGCACAATGGGTCAATCACCCAACTGTGTAAAAATCTACCTGTTTACGAAATCAAAAACTAGCCTTGGAACTGATAGCCTACTAACATCATAACTACCCCAACTACATAACTACCCCAAGCTGTGTATAAAGGACTTCAACTTGCCTCGTGGAATGTAAGGAGCTTATACAGACCTGGAGCTATCCAAACAGTAGTTGAAGAAGCTAAAAGGTATACTACTGACATGTTTGCCACAAAGAAGTTAGGTGGCATGGAGATGGTTAACTCACTATTGATAAGTACACTATATTTTACAGTGGAGGGAACACACAAAACTTTACCAGAGGAACTGCCTTTGCAGTAAGCGTCAAGGCTCGGAAATCATTCCTAAGCTTTATCCCGATCAACCATCGGATAAGTGCATTTAAAATCAAGGGAATCTGAACGTTTATACACCAAGAAAAGACAAAGACGATAAAGTGAAGCATTTCTATGAGCATCTTGAGCAGGTGTCCGACAGGATACAACAGTATGACATAAAATTACTTATGGGTAATATCAATGCAAATATCGGAAGGGAGCAGTAGTTTCGGCCAAAAATTGGATGGCACAATCTACATGAAACGAGCAACAAAAAGCTTTTGGAATAAATAGCTTACCTAGTGTGCTATTCAAGGAAGGGGGTGTGTCACTGATAAGCCATCTACACCAGCTCATCTTGAAAATCTAGAAATATAGGCTAACAAGTCAATCAACCTGAGATGAAATACTTGACAGTAAGCCAAAACATACAAGTAATTGACAATATAAATGTAGGGAGCTATACTTTCCCTAAAGTAAAAAACTTTTAATACCTCAAATCTACAGTAACCTCAATAAACCAACTAACATAGGTTAACCAACGAATAGCCAGAGCCAATCATGCGTTCTACTCAGTATTTCAAGCCCTCAGATCTAAGAAAATCTGTCAGCCACTGAAAATCAGGGTCAACAATGCAATAATTAATACTGCTAATGTAGAGATGCAAAACAAGTACACTAACCATCACCTTTAAGGCAAGAATCAAAAGGTTCGAAAATAAGGTGCAAAGGGCAATGTCTGAAGTAGGATAATGAGCTAGGACTCTGGAGAATAAAGACAAAAGAAGATATAAGGAACACCCCACAATCGATAGCGCACAATTTGAGAGCTAAGTTGTTAAAAAGGGTGGGACGGGGTAAGTGGCAAGAAGCAACCCATCATGCTCCCTCAAAACATGACGATGAATGCAGCAGTGGTAGGTACCCAACCGCAAGGGAGGAGACACAGACAGAGATGTGCTGACATAATCAAGAAGGAAGCCACCAAACATTGAGTGGCAAAGGTTAGTTGAGGTGGCTAAAGATCATCAAGGTCTGTGAGCAAACTTTTTATAGAGAAAAGATTGGGCTTGGCTGGGAATTTTACAATGTTTTTTATGTCTAATCTTGATTAAAAGAATATAATAATAGTAATAACAAAATTGTGGTTGATTTAATGCACTTTTGACCTCTAAATGTCCCGGAGGTAAGTTTCCGAAAAATAGGTTTTCCGAAGGGCAATCATTTATAAATTTACCAATCATATATTATCATACATTTAAAAATGGTATGGATTTTTGGCGTTTCATTCTATTTTTATGTAAATTTAGGTGAAGTTAGACCTTTGGGATGAAATCGGTTAAAACTAGACAGCAATTGTTAAAGAAGAGGCATATACATTAGGGTGTCCCTTATTTTTCAAAGTTTTAAATTTCTAACGCATAGGTATTAGTTTTGTTCATTTGCCTGCCTCTAAAACACTCGGAAATAAATTTTTATCTTATTTGGAGTACGATAACCCGACTTGCATCGAATCATGTTCACACATGTTGCACGGCAGTAGCGGTGCGTTTTCACGGAATTTGTCATTTTTTCTCAATTATTCTCGCGATTAACACGTATTGTTTTACATTTAAAAGATGTCAATGGAATTAAGAAGCAATAAAAAATGTGTTTTCTTAGTTGGTGACGTAAATTATCAAGTTACCGTCTAATCGTCAAGTTCTTGCATTCGCGACAGTTAAATTGACTGTTAGTGAAAGTGCTCTCGTCAATAAGGAGTGTATTATATTTTGGGAAAAAACTAGGATTCCTACCAGAGCTATAACTTTAAAAAACTTGTGGATCTTCATAATGCTTGGAGGGAGTTGCAAAAAAATAAAAGATATTTACAAGCGCCGTGAGGAGGACTATAAGAACAATTTAGATAATTTATTTGATATAGCACACGCTGATGCTATGGAACGGATGAAAATTGAAGAAAATATAATATTTTTACATAGGGTGTTTAGCGGGTGTAGACAAAAAGTTAGCTGAAAAAGAAGAAAGGGCAAGACAAAGAAAATTGAATGAAGAGAAAAAAATTTGTGAGCAAATGTGTATCGGAGGTTTATCGTCATCTGTTACTACGCAAGATTCTATTCAAACGCAAGCACATCACGATCAACTTACCAGTTCTGATGAAAGCCTTTAGGAACCCTTAGCATCCACCTCTCAAATGGTTAGTTCTCAAACTACTAAAAAAAGAGGAAGGAAAGACTTTATCACGCCTAAGTTAGTTGCAGCTTTAGATAGATGCCAATTAAGTATAAGGAATTCTGTCTATACATTCCAGGCTGTAGTAAAAGCACTAGATCTTAGCTGTGATGATTTTCCGATAAACAAATCGTCTATTCAACGTATTCGCACACAGAGTCGAAAAGATAGAGCGGAATCTATAAAATCAGATTTTCAGAATAATAAACCTGAAATGGCGACCGTTCACTGGGATGGAAAATTATTACCTGGACTTGACGTGAAAAGAAGAAGAAGTCGCCTGCCAATTCTGATTTCATTTGGAGAAAAGGAACAACTTCTGGCTGTACCCAAACTGGAGAGCTATTCCGGCCAGGATCAAGCTAAAGCGCACTTTATGACTGGAACCTCGATGACAAAGTACAAATAATGTTCTGATACAACTGCGTCTAATACAGGGCGATTGAAAGGAGCTTGTGTACTTTTGGAACAAAAACTAGACAGGGAATTACTCTTTGCTTGCCGCCATTACGTTTACGAACTGGTTTTAAAATGTGTGTTCGAGACAAAAAACCACCAAGTCACAAATAGCCCTAATATCCCACTATTCAAAAAGTTTAGAGACAACTGGAAAACGACGTCTGTTTATTCATTGCGGTTTTATATGTATAACCATGGCTTGGATGTAGTCTGGCAGTGAAGGCACCAAATCAAGATTCGGGTTTTTTAAAGGGGCATAATACAATAAATAGTACTATTCCTATAATGTTTTTAATTAATTGTTAATAATACTGCCTTATTTATTGTTCCAGGAAAATCATTAAGGTATTTTGTGTCTGTCAAGAGCACAAATTTATTTTCTCGATTAAACATTGATAAGAATTTCCCCCAGAGACCCGCTCCTACATGTGATAAAGATAATGCCTATTCAGAGGCGAAAAGGAAAGTGTTTTCTCTAAGGGCAGTTAATGATACGGCTGAAAGAGCTGGAAACACTTATGCAAGATTTGCATGGTTTTATCACTCCAAAGGAAGACCAAAAGCAATTTTTGCTACGCTGTTTTCAGGAGCATAGAAATCTGTATCCAGCCTGTAAAAAAGAGAATAAAGAAAAGAAAATATCCTGCCTGATCAGTAATTTTATCTTCTTTTAATAAATATTTCATAAAAAATTTAATATTTCAATTGATTTAGCTATATAACGGAAAGGGTTAAAAACAGCAATTTTCAACATCTTCAGAGTTCTGTCGGCAAGGGTTAACATTGACGTAGGAAGATGAAATTTTGTATTTAAGTTAGTCTGGGAAGTTTAAAAAGAAATAGGAGGTATGCATTTCGATATCTAAAAAAAAAAAAAATTGTTCACCTATATAAGGGACGCCCTAATTAATATACATACATCAAATACCCAATTTAAGGTTCGTACTATAGTTTTTGAGCTAGTCACGTCCGCAAACACACACGCGCGCACACACACAAAACATTTCACAGGACTTAGTTATTTGTACTCAGGGGATCCCAAAACGTGTATTTCGGTTGAAAACCGGAAGACGAAATTCTTCACGATCGCAATACTTTCCCTTACTATATATCTCATCTAGGTAAGTGAAAGTTAAAGGAAAAGAAGAAAATTTAAATAAGATTAAATTAAAATAGTTTCAAATAAAATTAATTTTTTTTTACCTTTAAAAAAAAATTAAATATATATTTGCGGTATATTTTTACTTATTCATTGTGTTATACTATGTTCATATTTGTAGTATTCGCTATTCTTATTTATGTAAAATCTTTTTATTTAAAACACGATAATTATATTTTATAATGCATTGTTATATAAATTTGTATAAGATTTTGTCATTAACAAATAAATAAATTTCAAATAAAATTAATCTGAAACATTATCAACTTAACAAGTAGACTGAGGAATTTGATGAACTACAAATTAAGAGCCGTAACTATACTCAATAATAAATTTTGACTGGAGATACAATGCAAATTATAAATTTTTATTATTTAATTGTTTAAAATAGAAGATTATAAAGCTCATGATAAAAATTCTGAATAAAATCTTCTACAAATATTTAGAATGTTTTTAAGTTGAAGAAGTAACTTCTCAGTGAAGGATCCCGGAGTTATAATGAATTTAGTGAGTTCCTTACCTGAAAGTTGTAGCGTCTGTACCTGACCTTCTCTTTCTTCTGAACTCTCCCTCTTTTCTTTAAGCAATTGTCTTTTTTCTCTTTCTTCTTGTTCAATCAATTCACGTTCAATAAACTTCTCTGTTTGAACAAATTCATTTTTTAACCTTTCAATCCTCTCCTATAAAAAAAAGAAAAAGAAAAAAAGAAGTAAGTATTTAGAAATACACAGAGATACATAAAATAAAAAGAAATAACTATGAAATAATAAATCATTAAAAAAAAAAAAAGGGAAAAAAGATATATATATATATATATATATATATATATATATATATATATATATATATAAAATATATATATACCAACATTCAATATACGTACACAAAAAAGCAATCCATTCTAGGTCTTAGAAAAAAACAAGTAAATATTAATCCTAAAAAACTTACTTTGATCTCTTGATCAGAATCTGGGTCATTCGTTACCTTCTCATCACTGCTATCTCCACTGTCAGAATCACTCTCATAAATGCCCAGCCCTAGGAAATAGAAAAATTAAATTAAATCTTACCAGAAAATTATCCCTCAATTTTGCCTTTGGTTTAATTTTAACATATTTTGTTTCATGGTAGGGCATAATCCTATTACAATGTAATTCAATTACAATTTGGATTGCAGTCTATTTGAATTACTGTAATTGAATTAAACTCACCATGAATTAAAAATTGAATGTCAAGAAACTCGCCCTGAGAAACGGTTAAACTGTCAAATATTACATACATATTAAAAGTAATGTAGCTTTCTAATTGAAAACCGAGAGGAAATAAACACTCCAATATTTTAAGGAAATGAATGTTATTAACATTTTTCTTTAATTTTAAATTTTTTTATAAAAATTACGTTCGCATCATGGACATAATTTTTTAAAATGGGTGAAAATTTAATCTACTTTACAATCCTCAAGAACTTAATATTTGTAAATAATATAAAACAACTTTATTTTACATAAAAACATATGAAAACAATTTTGAAAAAAATTTTAGTATAAAAATAGGTTCATATCAAAGAAAAAAGAAAAATTAATAAGAAAAATAAATAAAAATCTCTGTTTATAATATTATATACAAAACAGCAAAATCAAGAGAAACTTTCTTTTTCAAGTTGAGTAAATAATTAACAATGAAAATAATAAAATTGCACAATAATCACTAATATAAAAAAACAACGACAATTATTTGCAAAGACAGTAAAACTTAAAAAGATTTCATTAACATATATGAAATATGTTAAAATGGAAGCTTATCGTTAGATCAATCAATTAATCACTACTAAACAATATCAATATAACAAATAAATAATTTTAAAACGTTATAAATAGAGCAGAACCTTGATTATTTGTGTTAAGGATTAATTTAGTTTACTATTTAAAAATAGTTAATGAATTACTCTATTCTTCTACGGATACTAAACAGCCCCACTTGAATTGTTTTTACTAGAAATTGGTCCCTCCATGCTACTCCAATTAAAAAATTAAAGTGCGATGCGCACAACACATAACTTTCACTTACGAACCTAGATTAGAAATTGACGCGTTTCGATAATATGTAAACGCCATTCCTCAACTTCATACATTTTTCACATTTATATGCTTATATTTATTTATCTCCATAAGTTATAGAGTATTTATAGTGCAAAACTTGAAAGTTCTAAGTACTTTTCAATTCATTATTCCTTATTTCTTTTTTTGAAGGGACCTAATTTCATTAACAGTCGAGTTTTTTTTACTGCTAGCTTGTTTTTTACTGCGAGTAGCTTGTTGTAAATATACCGTGAAGGTGAATCGATAGGTGTACTTACGTCTCGTAGAATAGTTTGTCTTTTGTGCCTTTCTGGAAACCGAGAACAATTACTGTTCCTCTAAAATCAGTTTATATTGCATTCAGAAATGTATTATGGAACTTGAGTTTCTAAATTAAAATATAATCAATTAAAGAATATCTTATCCCATATTTTTTCACACCTTAAATGCTTTAAATAATTAGAGCAGTAAGTATTTATTCTCTAGAGTAAAATATAATTTCTTATTGTTAAACTCTTTCTCTATAACATGTGTCATGATATGTAATCAGGCTAGATTTCAATGCTTTTAAATCCTTCCTTAACTGCTCATTAGAAGTGAAAACTGGGTTGAAGTTGCATTTAACTTTCTTGGACCAATTCAACCATTCTCTAAACCACAATAGTTTGCTTTTGATCACTTATTCCGCAACCAATTTTGTTAGACGACATCCATCTAGATCTAAAGTCTTCAATATGTATTTGAATTGCAATTCAAAAGTAAAAACATGAATTGATGAAATTTTGGCCTCTATATGTATCATGTAATTTGGAGTATTTCTCGGCAGTCTAAATATTTTCTTAACGAAGTTCCTCTGGACACTTTCTATTTTATCCGCATATTGATAACCCCAAACTTGACTTCCGTATGTAAGAATCGATCTACAAACCGTTTTGAAAATTTCATATTTTACTGGAAGAGTAATATGCTTATTTAGAAATACGTTACTCCAAACACTGTTCAGACCAAGTAAAGCATGTCGAGCCGTTTGATTGAAATGATCTGTAAGTGTTAAACTTGGAGACAATACAATTCCCAAATATTAATATCTGTTAACGACCTTGACCGGTTGATTATTAAACTTCCAAGATTCATATTTACCAAGCTTTCCTCCACCATGATAATCCTAAAAACCATGATATTTGACTTGGATAGATTTACAATCAAATTCCAAGTTTTAACATAATATTCTAACTCATTTATCATGTTTTGTAAAACCAAAGCATTATCGGCAAGGAAAACTATATCGTCTGCGAACAGTAGGAGTTTTAATCTGTAACCTCTAAGCCATATTCCTCCGCTTAGGCAATCTTTGATATCATTTATAAATAAAGTAAATAATAATGGACTCAAATTGCAACCTTGCTAAACTCCGGATAATGTTGGAAAAGTTTCTGATCGGCCACATTTACAGCAGACAGATAATTTAGTATTCGAATAGAGACTTGCAACAGCTCTTATAAATTTTGTTGAAACCGCTAACTGTGACAGCTTGAAAAGGAGAGCATGCCTATCCACAGAATCAAAGGCAGATTTGAAATCTATAAAGAAGCAATAGATTTTCTTGACTCCTTTATGCCATTTCAATTGAATCAAGTTAGTGAGAACAAAAATATTATCTACTGTTGAGTAACCTTCCCTGAATCCAGCCTGCTCCTCCCATAACAGTTTTTTATCTTGCACCCATGACTTTAGTCTTCCAGCCAATAAACTCGTATAAACTTTCTTGATGGTATCATGTAGGACTATTCCTCTATAATAACATGCCTGATTTGGAACTCCCCTCTTAAACATTGGTAATACAACAGCCTCGTTCATACTGTCAGGAATCGACCCTTTTTCAAAATAATTATTAATCAATTCTAGCAGCAATTCTAGGAAACTTTTAGGAGCGAACTTGTAAAACTCATAGACAATACCATCTAGACCAGGTGCTTTACCATTTTTAAATTGATTCAAGGTAGAAAGTAGTTCAGTAATATTGAATGGACAATCAAGGCTAACGTCTTCTTGTAATGGAGCAGCATAATGGATATGAGTTACAGTTTAACTCTGATTAAAAACTTCACTGAAATGACTGACCCAAACATTCATTTCAATATTATCTCCAAATTTTCCACCTCTCTTTTTCAATTTATTCACTTGAGACCAAAATTCACTCGAGTTTTTTGAATTTTTGATTGCATTATTCTAAATAATAGTTTTTAAGTTTCTGTTCACAAAGGTCAAAATACTTTCTCCTCTCTGTAGTATACTTCTGCTGAACAACCTTTGCTCTAGTTTTTCTGAAAAGATTTAATAACTTAAATACTCTGGTTATATTTTTTAAACAATGACGATCAAACCAAGGTTGAATTTGTTTGAATGATTTGTTATAACTTTGCATATACTTAGCACTATCTCTTATTATCTCTATAAGAACAGTTAAATCTATATTTTCACAAGATTCAATTTTCTTTTCCACATTGTTCTTATAGTTGGCACATTTAGAAGGGTTCCAAATTAGTTTTGGATTATTGGGTACAACATGCTCTATTCGTTCTTCTTGTTCTAGTTGTATAATCACCTCAATTGCCATATGGTCTGACCAGATAACGCTTCTTATAAAAAAATCTTTAATTAACCTGATACTGCTAACAGATATTAAGGCAAAATCTATTACTGAGCAGCCCCTAGGGCCCAAATACGTTAACTCCCCAAACGAATCACTCGGAGATCTCTCATTTAAAATTAAGAACCCACGATCATCACAAAAATCCAAAACCAGCTTTCCTTCCAAGTTTATTATATTATCTTTAGAACATCTAGATTCTGAAAAACAACCCAGATCCAATGTGTCTTCCTTAATAGGCTGACCACTACCCAATCTACCGTTCCAATCTCCAATCAATAGAAACTGTAAATTACTATTACTAACAATAATATCATAAAGCAGACCAAAATCTTCTTTCCATGAATTTGGTGCTAAATAAATTGGCAAAACATGTAAAAAATATTCTGAACATTAATTCATTTCGAAAACAAATCAATATACCACCTTACGCCCTTCCAAATTTTGCAATTCTAGTGGCTGCAACCCATAAAAGCTTATAATTTAGAAAATATTTTGAATAAAGTATCTCACCCTTATCTTCAACAAATGTTTCTAGTAAACAAAAAATATCATAATTATTTAAAAAAATCAACAAAAAATTTATCTTTAACTTTATTTTTAAGGCCACAAATGTTATAACTTCATTAATATTCAGATATATATATTCAGATAAAAATATTCAGATTTTTTAAACTTACATCAGGGTAAATATTTGTTTTTGTTTGACAGACAGACTTTACCTGCTATTTATTCTGATGTACACTCAACGATGTTAAAGCATCTAAATTAGAACTAGCGTAAATTTCAGACTGTGTTGACGATCTTAAATTTCTAGAATCAGCTGATTGCTGTTGATTGTTGTGGGCCGCTAATCCTTTACGAAGCCTAAACACTAGCTCTGATAACGCCAACCCAGTCAGTCTCTCCAGTGTGCTAAGGCCGTCCGTGCCATTGCAGAGTAAACCTTCCTCTTCCGACCACGTAAAAATTTTTTCATCAAATAAAAGTTTGTCTCCTCTAACCTGTATTTTAATATTCCTGTTTCCTCCTCTATTCCTAATTTCTCTTCTTATGGCAAGTAATTTGGACTGTTTTATTCTAGTAATGGGTGCAAGGTCTCGATTAATATTGATGCCTGTGTTTTTTAATTTTTTAGTGTTATATAATATTTTTTTAACGTCGGCGCTGGTTTTAAATTCCACAAGAAGCGGTCTACTTTTGAGTTTTGGCGACCCTATGAAGTAAGTTTCGTTTATTAAAACATTTTCTACACCTAAGACGTTTTGGCAAAGATCTTTGACCTCATTCGACCCGTCTTTATTCGAGTCTATGACTAGACCCTTAAAAATTAGATTTTTTTGTCGGAATTTGTTTTCCAAATTTTCGATCTGCTTTTTTATTTCTATATTTTCCATCCCTACAATGTCCACCTCTTCTTTAAGCTTTAAATTTTCGCTGACATAACCCTTTATAATATTTTCTAATTCGGCCATGTCTGATTTGGTTAGAATATTTTCAAATCTTTCACTTAATTTACGGTCTAACATGTCCGCACTCTCCTCCTTTATTTATTTCCATACTCACATTACTGACAAGTATTGTTCCTGTTTTATTTACAGGATTTTGTAGGGTAAGTTTGTATTTTGTAATTTTGTAGGGTGTAAAGGTGATCAAAAGTGCATCAAAGATGTCAGAACGTGAGGAATCCATACAGTGACGCATTTTTTCCTCTTCATTGTAAGTAGATTAATATAAACTCAACTGTTGATGAAATTAGGATTTTTTTAGGCCTCTGAAAAAAAGAACTAAACAATAATGAATTTCAATTAGTACTTAAAAGTACTGAGAACAAGTTTTGCAATACAAATAATACAATATACCTTATGGAGACAACAAAAATAAGTAAATAAACTTAGGAAAATGTGTGAACTTGAGGAATGGCATTTACATATTAATCAAAACACGTCGATTTCTAATCTAAGTAAGTTGGTAAGTGAAAGTTGAGTGTTGCAGATTTTTTTTTTTTTAGATTTGTTCTTTGTAGGGTGTAAAGGTGATCAAAAGTGCATCAAAGATGTCAGAACCTGAGGAATCCATACAGTGACGCATAACTATGGGAAGGGAAAAGGTATCAAGGGAAAAACTATTAAACATAACAGTTCTAAAAATGATTAGAAAAAACCATTAGTTAAAAACTTTTATTTCATTTATTTTGGCTTTCTGATGCAAAATTTGTCATAAACTAAACTCCAAGTGTTTGGTGGGTGCGCTTACTTCATCTACAGCTTGGGCTAAAGATCTTGTCAGTCATACGTCGTTTGCATCGATAAGGTCCAAACTGAATGAGCATGTACCAGGTTGTTTTTCTGCCAAACTCCTATAATAGGTATTGATAGAAAATCTAGAGGCGAGGTGTCAGCTAGTAGTAGTAAACAAGCCCTCTGGCCCCACCTATGGTGTGAAACGAGCTCTGACCACAGGGTCATAGCCTTCAGTGGAGGTCCGGAGGAAGGTTATACCCAGCCCATAGAGAAGAGTTTTGTGACCTGCACAGCGGACTGGAGAGCCTTCCCCAGTGAACTGGAGGGGGTGATGGTCGATAGAGAATGGGAGGTTAAAGCGCCTGACCCTCCAACGCCAAATGGCGAGAGCACGACCGGTCCATATGCAACTCAAGAAGGAGTACTACAGGGCACATCTTAGGTAGCAGGAGTGCAGGGATGAAGAGAGAAGACCCACGCCCTGTGAAGGGTCCAAGCACAGGCATGCAGTATTAGAAGAAGAAGTTCTGGGACAACTTCATAGCAGAAGAGACGGAGAAGAATCCCTGTGGTATACTGTACAGGGTGGCACTGGGGAAGATAAAGCTGCTACAGATCATGGCGGCTATCAGAACAGGAACTTCCCAGGCAACCACCCCGGATGAAGCAGCGAAATTATACATCGAATACACGTACCCCAAAGATGATCAGTCCCAGGACATTGAAGATGATCCAAAGGAGGGGCAAGGCCAAGGAGAGTCCTAAGGCCAAATGACCTATTTGCTTCCTTTCTGTAATGAGTAAAGTCCTGGAGCACTTGGTGATATCAAGGCTGAGACCGGTCCTTGATGCAGCTAGCAATCCACGGCAGTTTGACTCAACCCATGGTAAGGGAACCGCAGACGTAGGTGCTGAGAGTGCATAGGGATCTGGAGGAGAGGTGGAGAAATACATCTTGTTGATACTATTCAGCATATCCTCTGCCTTTGATAGAGTATGTTGGCCCTCGGTACTCGAGCGGTTGCAAGAGTTTGACACCCCCAGCAACCTGTATCACCTCTTAAGTACCTACCTTCTTGAAAGAAGTTTCAAGAGTAAGGGTAACTACTACGATGTGGAGGGAGAGATAGAGAGGGGCTGCCCGCAGGGTTCAATACTTGGCCTGGCCCTATGGAAGCTAGTTTTCGACAAGTTGCTGGGGGAGCTAGAAGGAAGCAGGGCCAGACTGAAGACGGAACCAGAGAGTTGCACGAGTCTCTTTGCGGGATGGTGTGAGGAAGAAGCTGAGCAAGGGAGCAGCCAAGGCCTAGGCCATGCTCATGAGATGCTCCACGGACAGGGCTCGTGCCATTTTTATTATGACTGTCTAGTATATGGGGGACTGTCTGGCTTGCATGAGAAGAGGTTGAAGAGACTAATGAATTGCTTTATTAGATTTATCTTTGGTGTCCCCAGGCGCTCCCACATATGCAGTTGGTTTGCTGAGTAGAAGGTGGCTCTACCCAGTTTTTCGACGGCAATACTTCCTTGGTGTGTATCTTTTCTGAACCTTTAGAAACAAGAAGCCTCCTTACATCATCAACTTGTACACACCCTACTCCTCCATGCATTCTCTAAATACCAGATCTCAAACCTCTGACCAACGCTTTTTACTGAAATGCCTCCTTTACAAAATCCTTAATCATTCCTAGCCACCTTCTGGAATTCCTTACATGTAATTAATCCATCAATAAAACTTCATCCCTCACATCCTTTAAAACCTGACTATTTCTCCACCTTCTTAATCATCAATCTTCCGTAAATATGAAAAATAGTGAAACCAAGTTGATTATATATTTATTTGATTTTTATTATACTTTTTGAAGTTCAAAAGCTGATCTAATTTTTGCACTCAGTATCCAAATTTTTTTTTTTTTACAATATTTTGTCTTTAGTTTTATTCTTGCTTTCTAAGGTTTACTTTATATTTTAATTTTTTATCTGTTTACATTTTTTTTCAACTAGTCAGACAAATGGCTCTTTATCTGTTCCTGTTTGTTATTCTTATGGGGACTAGATGTCCCAGAATAAAATTACTTTCTTTCTTTCTATAATGTTGGATTTCCAAGGACTAGGTGAGAAGGTGTCCATTCTTGGAGTAAGGCTGAGGAAAGGATTCGATGCTACCCCTCACCTGGGCTGGTGGGGGCTGCACATGCTGGAAGAAGCAATGCCCTAGATCCTGACGGGACACGGGAGTTTTCGGGGGAAGCTGTATAGCCATCATTAAGACATTAACCCCCTGTGCCGCACGTGTGGAGTCTATGAGACTGCTGAGCACATCATCGTGACCTGTACAGCGATGGAAGGACACCAAGCCAGGTTGTTGAGTGACACCGGGTTATAAGCCCTCGCAGAGATCAACTTCCCCCGATTGATGGAGGAGGCATTAGTCTCCTCCTTCAGGGAGTTCGCCTACAGATTGAAGGTTGGACGGGCACCACCACCTAATCTCCTCGGCAGGACATCAGAAGAAGAAGACCCTGGACCAACAGGGCTGGACAAGTAGGCATCAACAGAGACCAGGGCTGGAGGGCTGGACCTGCCGGACAGATGCTGCAGATAGAGGAAGGACCATCTGGACGGAGGCTGACCAGGAGGGCTGGACTCGATCAACGGATGGTGAGACAGTGCCGGATGCAGAGTTCCAGGAGGCTTTTACATATAAATGGCAGAGGAAACAAGGTGCAGCCTAACCTTAAGGTGCACATTAGTGCTACAGGCAGCAACACAGTAGCAGAAAACCTAGATAGTGTTTAAATTTATCTACCCTGAAGTATTGTGAAATAAAAAATTTAAAAAACAAAGAGATTTGGAACATATGTTTGATAAGGTGAAGTAGCATGTAAAAGAGGTTAGGTTATTTTAAATTAGTGTTTTATTGTGTTAAATAGAATTTTTTATTTGTGAAAAGTAATTTTATAGTGACTTAGTAGCCCACTGAACTTGTGTGAACATTAGTGAGGTGAGTTTTAGGACTTTAAGTATGACGGACCGTCCGCCAACACCGGTGGATGTGGAAGTCTTAGATGAGCTAGAAATTGCTTCCAATACTAATTCGCAGCTCCAAGAGGGGGCTTGGGAATTAGTCACAGGTCGCAAACGTCTCTCAGAAGTCGTCAGAGAAGATGCCAACAAACCCAAACGACCTAATATCAACGAGGCGGTCACTGCCACACACAACAGATTTGCCCCGTTAGCCCAACAATCTATTGATAATGAAGAAAATTCGTCTCAGACAACAAAACCCGAAAATCCATCCAAACCACCTCCTATTTTCGTAAACGAAGTCAAAAATTACCCAGTTCTTATACAGTTCCTGGAAAAGGTTAGTGGCCCATCTTCATTTAACCTAAAGGCAACAGGCAACAAAGTATGTATTTATCCTGAAACATCCGATGCTTACCTTGCAACAGTAAATTTTTTAAGAAAAGAAGATGCTTCGTTCCACACGTTCCAGCTTCCTGATGACCGATGTCCGCGCATTGTAATAAAAAATCTGCACTATTCAACTCCCAAATCAGTAATTATAAACGAACTAAAATTAATAGGTTATGAAGCGACAAATGTCACCAATGCTATCTCCAGATTTAAACAGCCATTGCCGATGTTCTTTGTAGACATCACCAAACAATCTTTCAACAATAAAATCTTCCAAATCAACTTTCTGTACTACACCCGAGTAACCATAGAAGAACCCAGAAAAAAAAAGAGTAATTCCGCAGTGCATCCGTTGCCAGCAGTACGGTCACACAAAAACCTAATGCAACTACCAGCCTAAATGTGTGAGATGTGGCCAAAATCACCCAAGTGCTACATGTCAGAAGACCCGGGATACACCAGCTGTCTGCGCCAACTGCAGAGGAGCACATCCAGCAAATTATAGAGGATGTGAGACTCGGAAGGTACTCAGAATGGCACGAAAATCCCGATATCAGTCTCTTGTCAGGTCAGAACCAAGCCAACCAACCGTGCCATCTACACCCCAAGACTTCCCTCCACTCCCTCAGCCTTCTCAGCCTTACATGGGACCAGTGAACTGACCGCAGCAGCAGTCATCACCTCACACCCTGCCAGCATCAGAAGGAAGGCCGAAGCAGAATATTATCATGACACAACCTGTCGAGAATGTCACTTCCCAAATTTTTAATCTGTATACGGTCTAAATAATCTTATCCAGCCCCTTTTCAACCTTGTACAACAACTTTCACAAGTAACACAAGCCTTCTGCCCTGTTTATGCCCCATAAATGCCTATCTGTGGGTTCCTTGTCAATCCTTCTGTGGAACACTAACGGACTACTTCAACATAAAACCGAAATCGACATATACTTACATGAAAAACGAACTGACGTTGCTTTAATAACTGAAACACATTTGACCTCCCGAAATAAGAGACATATACCAGACTATACTATTTACAGAACAGATCACCCAGATAACACTTTACATGGAGGAACAGCTATCATCATAAAATCATCACTAAAACACCACTCAATACATTTACCAATTACACCACACATCCAAGCCACTGCCGTAACTTTGCACACTGCACAAAACACAACAACTCTAGCTGTGTATTGCCCTCCTCGTTATGCTCTGACACCTGGCATGTTTACCAATTTCTTTGAAAAACTGGGAAGATGTTTCATTGCCGGGGGTGATTACAATGCTAAGCATCAGGTATGGGGGTCCCGACTATGTACACCAAGAGGGAGAAACTTGTTGACTGCACTCCAACAACTCTCATTAAACACTATTTCTCCAAATTCACCGACTTACTGGCCTACGTCGAGACTCAAGACACCTGACTTACTCGATTTCTTTATCACAAAAGGCCTGCAGACCATACCTTACACATTAGAACCAGCTCTGATCATTCCCTTATACACCTAATCCTTTTTGACGAACCTTGCCAAAAAGAAAAATGTCCGACACTAAATCGAGGAAAGATAGACTGGGATTTTTATCAAGAAATTCTAAATCAAAAACTCTCAGTTCCTATCTCCATAAAAGATGAAAAAGAAGTTGAAGATGCTGTCGAATTTCTGACGAAGACCATACAGGAATCAGCACTCACATCGTCAATACCAAGAAGAACTAAAAGTAATCAGCAATGTTACCCACAATATATAAGAGATTTGATCAGAGCAAAGAGAATAGCTCGTAAGGTATGGCAGAAAAAAAGACTACCATCAGATAAACAAACTTACAACCGCATAAATAACGAACTAAAACAGCAAATACAAAAATTTAAACGGACAAATTACGATTCATTTTTAGAAAATCTTAATACAGATGGCGGAAGTTTGTGAAGACATACAAAGAGATTGCTTAAGCATCCCGAGGTGTCAGCGCCACTTCGAAAAGAAGATGGGTCTTGGGCCGCGTCAGACAGTGAAAAATCTGAAATATTTGCTCATCATCTGTCGACTGTGTTTACACGATATACTGACTACACAGGCGATGAACATGAAACCTTGGTACAGGACACCTTGGATAAACCTTTACCTTTAACCCTACCACCAATTGCTTTTAAACCGTCTGAAGTCCTTTTTGAAATAAACAAACTTCCAAAAATGAAAGCACGACCTGATCTCTGCCGTCCTTCTCCAGCATATGCCCAGAAAAGCTATCGTCTTCCTAACAAATATCTTTAACTCTATACTAAGGACGACAAATTTCCCATTACAATGGAAATACTCACACATACTGATGATTCCCAAGCCCAACAAAGATAGCAAAAACCCCTCTTCATACCGACCTATCAGTTTACTACAGGTTTGCTCTAAAATTTTTGAAAAACTATTTTACAAACGACTACTCGACATACTAACTGACAAACAAATACTACCCGAACATCAATTTGGATTCCGTTCACTTCACTCAACCATACACCAACTACACCGAGTCACAGACTACATCTCAGTCGCACTAGAGAGGAGACTATATGCTAATGGCGTATTCTTGGATGTAGCCCAAGCTTTTGACGGAGTCTGGCACAAAGGACTACTTTTCAAACTTAAATCTTTTCTTCCTTCGACTTACTATCTCATACTTCTCTCCTTTCTATCTGACAGGTTCTTTTCTGTCCGACAAGGAACAGAGGTATTTACTATGCATCCGATTAAAGCCGGAGTGCCACAAGGGTCAATACTCGCACCCCTTCTGTACATAATATACACCCATGATATACCAACATGCCCAAACACTATAATAGCAACATACGCAGACGATACAGCCATTCTCACTAGACACATTGATATCACTCGAGCTTCACAGACACTTCACAAATCTCAGCACATCACATTTACTCTCAGACACAACGCCTACCCTCCAGTTTATATAAACAATGAACCAATCCAACAGACTAATACCGTTCATTACTTAGGACTTACTTTCGACGAAAGAATGACATGGGGACCACATGTAAAACAGAAATGCCTGAGCTTAAACAGAAGACTAAAATTACTGTACCCCATTCTTCACAAGCGATCGAAAATGAAGATCAGACAAAGACTGAACACTTATATATACCTTTTAAAACCCTTATGGGCATACGCATCGCAAATTTTCGGGACTGCGAAAAAGACTCATACAGAAAATACAAACATTTCAATCAAAAACACTAAGACTAATTACACGTTTACCCTGGTACGTCAGCAACAAAACCATTCACACAGACCTACAAATACCTACTGTCCAAGAATATATTCATACATCATACAAAAGATTTGACGACAAACTCTAAGGACATTACAACAAACTAATACAGAATATGGAGACATCGGACATGCCCGAGAACACAAGAAGAAGGCTAAAAAGGAGCTGGCTAAGAGATCTTCTAGTATAAAATCTTATAGAATTTCATGTCCGGAGAAGGTGCCGAACTCTGACATGCCTGTTTTTTTTGTGTGCTATATATCGATCACATCCGCTTATTGTCGCGTTTTTGTTTGTGACAGGTGTGGATATATTAATAAAGTTATTAAAAAAAAAAAAAAAAAAAAAAAAAGTGTACTAAGTAGCATTTACATGTAGCAGTAGTACTTAGTAGCAACATTGGTAGCAGTAGGCATATGTATAACCCAATGTATCAACCTATCGCTACCGCCACCCTGTAGTCAGCAATGGCTAGATTGGGAAAAGTTCTTCAGCCTCCGGTAAACACGGATTATGTGACTGAAGAAAACATAACATGTTCTAAATTCTTTTCCGACTTTTGAGCCCAGTACTTCTAATAGGAAACCTCATTTTAGAACTCAATGCCATTAACAACCTGAACTCATTAAAAACCTCAATGACTTAGTACATGATTTTTATTTCAGTAAAGGAAAATTAGAAGTTCAGTTTAAAAGCTATGCTGTTATATTACATACCGCTAAAAAATACATATCCGTACTGTTTGTTCTTTTGAAAGAGTCTTTAGAAAATACAAAATCACTATTTGAACATTTTAAAACCAAACAAAACTCCCTAAAAATATGTAGATAATTAAAATTAACAACTATTTTGGTCCAAATGATGCATGATGCTCTTATGCAAGGTCAATAAAATGCTCTTTGGCACCTTTATAAACCCTGAAGATGTACTGCTACCTTCATCGATACATCCAGATATACCTGACGCTAAATATTACTAAAAATATTGAATAAAAGTAAATGTAAGTATGTAACCATAATTAACTAGAAAAACAAAAAACCAAAAAAAAAAAAAAAACCTGTATCACTCAACCCATGAAGGGTTTTGGGTTCAGTAGTGTGTAAGGAAGTACTGTTTATTGGTCAGCGGTCGTACAAAGAGGTGATTTGACCACGATCACACTCAACTTCCAGTTTTCTCCCCTTAATTTTTCAATTAATTTTTAATTTCAAATTTTTTTTTATTTCACCCACTTTAAAGAGGTTGGGTTTGCCCCAGGAGAGTCTCTTGGCCCACAAGACGAACTGTGGCAGAATATTAAGATACCCAGGAAAGCCAGATTCAAACTCGGGACCTTGAGCACAGAATTGCCTTACCAATGAGCTACCCTGCTACCTTTTAAACATATTTACTTTTAAAAAATGTAACTGCTGTTGAAGAGAAGTCTATCAGAGCAACTAGAAATTTTTTTATCAAAATCAACCATAATTTTTAGTGAGGGATATAAGCCTAACACTATTACCCTTAATAATCAAGGCTCTACAGATATAATTTGAAAAAATGATAGGATATTTATAAATTTATTAGTAGAAATAGGAAAAAGGAAGAAAATTTTAAAGATAAAATATAATATAACATGATACTCACCTAATTTTCCGGTAAGGGAGGTTAATGCCTGGGTCTTGCGTATTGTTGTAGCTGGAGCTTTATCATAAATATAAATTTCTTTAGTTAAATAAAGTAAAATCAATGAAGCATAATTTTCAGATGAGACAAGCTGAATACAACTGTAACGATATTCTGCTAATAAAGCATACTTAAGCAGGTTATTAGTTACGAAAACTTATAACAGTAAAATATTAACCAAACAATGTAACATAAATTATATTTATATATATGGTGAATCAAATTAGCTTTATAATACATTTCAAAACTTCTCCAACATAACTAGCCATCTCACACTGACTGATGTATACTGAAATAGATAACTTGGTAAAAAGAATTTTAATCTTATTGAAGAATTCTTCAGTAATTAATAGTAACAGTAAGCAACTTATAAAGAATTATAATAGTTTTGTTTTCATATATACCTTTTTTACGAAAATATTTTGAGACATCTTCAACTGCTTTATCAATTTCTTCTGTAGTGACTTCCATAAGAATCTGAGTAAGGATTTTCCGGACATCTCCCATCTGAAAATATATCAGGATTAATGATTTTTTATTTAAAAAACTAAATGCAATGAATTGGTATAATATAAGTTATGAGAATCAGATATTCATCACCAAAATTAGGAAACCCCATAAAGCCTAGAAAGGCGAGGAAGGGGAGAACCGAAAAAAAAAAAAAAACAGAAAAAAATACAGGTAAGTGAAAGTAAAAATAGTTTTAAAAATAAAACAAATTATAAATTAAAGTAATATAAACCCAAATGAAATAGAACTTATCAGTTTTGATCAACAATCTCTCTTTACAAATATACCCATCGAAAAATGCTTAAACATTTTCAAGTACAAGGAATATATACAAATAACTATGGGGCCTATCCACGGGGGGGGGGGGGGGGGGGACTCTTCCAACCAATATTATTTAAATATATTTCACTAATAGACAAATAGATAATATACCCACAAATAAAAAATCTGGTGCGATGCGCACAACACAACTTTCACTTACCAACTGTACGTTGAAACACCTAGCACCTCAAGGTGAGATCATGACTAAGCCAGAACGAGGTGAAATTTAGCCAGAACCAGATAAAATTGACCAAGAAGAGCCTGAACCTACAAGAGCCTTACAACCTCAAGAATCAAGATACCCAGGATACAGGATAAGTACAGATCCAGAGCCTCATGAAAATTCCCTGTGACGCTAAGTGTGACGAATAGCCAATCTAGGTGGCACTAGTTAACATCAACTAAATGAAAAAATCTGGTGTGATGCGCATAAAACACAACTTTCACTTAACAAACAACTTATATTACAAATCAACGTGTTTTGATAAAAATGTAAACTCCATTCAGCAACTTCACACAAGATCACTTTGTGTCCTTTCTTGATATTTGGGACGTTTTTGGTGCAATGCTTGATTCAAATTGATCATCTGTTGTACGTAGCATTCTGTATTAACAGTTTTCAGCAGCTCATAGTAGATAACACCCATCTGATCCAAACACAGAACATTTTCTTCCTTCCCAAGCTATGCCAATGGTTCACCTGAAGTTACCCAGATTTTTAATGCTTAGGATTCTCGAATAAATCCAATTTTCATCACCAGTCACAATTCGAAGAAGAAATGACTTTTTCTGTGCATGGCAAGCAGCATATGGCATGAGGTTTTTTCGACCTTCTGGGGGAAAAGGATAGACTACTATCCATGCACTCTGACATTCAGATTATGGACAGCATCACAGATCCTAAGGCACATGAGTTAATCAACCTAAACAGGAAAAAAAATGAAAGGGGTAAAGATTTACAAATGCAGCATCTGTAGGGACCGAAAAGCGGATAAATCCTTAAAAGGAAACAGCGAGGCAGAGGGGAACTAGACGTGCCCTATAACTCTCTGCCGCCTATAGGGTCTTCTTCTGAAGACAAAGAAGAAATTTCGTCCACGGTTGAGCCGTTTGCGGGAAGTTACAAAATCTGTAGTCCTGATTCTCATGACCAAAGACCCCATCTACGAGAGAACATCTTTGATAGGTACATGATGGGATTCAGTAGATTCAGGTGCATCCCGGACGGTTTTAGGAGGACCTGGCTGGGAACTTGTATAAGGGCATCTACGGTTGCGGAAATCTAATATTGATGGGATTCTGGTCCCGACTGGTCAACGATGCCCCATCTTAAGTGAGGTAACCATACCCTTGAAATTGGAAGGAAGAGTTAGGGTGGTAATTACGTTGGTGGCGCCTGACTTATCTACTAACTATCCCCTTAATCCTTAGAGTAGATTTCTGGAAATCGATGGAGGTGATCCCGGATTTGTGCAATAATATTTGGAAGTTCACGGATTCCAATCTAACCAAAAATTGTTCTGTTCCAAATGCTTTGGTTTCGAAGGAATGTCTTATAGAAGACGAAAGAAAACAACTTCAAGAGCTGTTAGATCAACAACTTAACCTAAAAGGACCGAAGAACGGATTAGTTAAGAACTACACCCATAAAATTGATAAAGGAGATCATTCAACGATAAAAAAACGATACTATTCCGTATCATCTGCAGTTCTCAGGGAAATGCATAAGGAATTGGATGAGATGATTGCGATGGGTGTCGTCGAGAAAAGTCGCAGTCCCTGGTCTTCACCTGTTGTAATGGTTAGAAAGCCTGACAGGTCTTACAGGTTGTGTAGATTTCAGGCGCCTGAATGCGGTATCCAAGAAAGACACCTATCCATTACCTTATTTGTCAAATATCTTGGATCGGTTCAGAAATGCGAAATATCTCAGCACACTAGACTTATAATCGGCTTATTGGCAGATTAAGCTGTCAGAAGACAGTAAAGAAATGACGGTGTTCACAGTTCCTGGCCATTGTGTGTTTCAGTTTAACAGGATGCCTTTTAGTCTTCATTATGCTTCAGCTACTTGGAAAAGGCTGATAGACCAGGTTCTTGGACCCGAACTGGAGCCGTATGTATATTGTAGATGACGTGGTTATAGTCACACCAACTTTCCAGTAACATCTTGACTCTCAGAACTGTGCGAGAGCAGATTAAAAATGCTGGCCTTACGTAAAAATTTGGAGAAATGTAAGTTAGCTAAAGAGGAGCTTAGGTACCTCGGGTACTTAGTAGATAAGCATGGACTAAGAGTGGATCCATAAAAAGTTGCTTGTATCCTTAACTATCCTCGTCCGAAAACAGTATGTCAAATACGGGCCTTCACCGGATTAGCCTCTTGGTATAGAAGATTTATTTCCTAATTTGCCAGTAGGATGGCGCCTTTAACTTTAACTCATCTGACCTTGCGGAAGGGTCAGAAGTGGACCTGGGGTGAGGAACAAGAACAAGCATTTTTAGACATTAAAACAAAATTGGTAGAAGCACCTGTCTTAGCATGCTCGGACTTCACAAGACAGTTCACAGTCCATACAGATACCTCATCCGTTGGATTAGGAGCGATTTTATCTCAAGATCTGGATGAAGGAGAGAAAGTGATTGCTTACACTAGCAGAGCTCTAACGAGAGCTGAACAAAAACTCTCCGCCAATGAGTTAGAATGTTAAGTGGTAATTTGGGCGATTGAAGTTTAGACCTTATATCAAAGGTATAAAATTTACTTTGGTCACTGATCATCACTCTCTGATGTGGCTTCATCGCCTGCAAGATCCGACCAGTCGACTTGCTCGCTGGGCATTGCGACTTCAGAACTAAGATTACCAGATAAACCATCGACCAGGAAAGGATCACATGGCAGCTCATGGTTTATCACGTCCGATAGACAATGGCAACAAAAAGCGATAGCTGTAGCCGCAGCCGTGATTGACGGAGGAGTTGACCCCTGGTATCAGAATATGAAGAAAAAAGTCACGGATAAGCCGGTGGAGTTCCCAACTTGGTGGATTACCGAAGGTCGCTTCCTCAAACATGTGTTTGAGAGAAATCCCTTAAAAGTTGGGGATAATCGATGGAAAATTTTGGTACCAAAAGACCAAAGAGAAGCAGTTCTCAAACAATACCATGAAGACCCGATGGCAGGGCACATGGGGGTGAACAAGACGAAGGATAGGATAGCTATTTATTATTTCTGGCCGAGCAAGATTCGAGACGATGCTAGATTTGTGAAAAAGTGCTCCATCAGTCAAACGGCAAAACCGGAACAGAAAGCCCCCCACGGGATTGATTACCTACTTTCAAAGCCCTGGCAGTTTCTACAGATCTCATGGGACCATTTCCTCCTTCATCCAAACAGAATCGGTATTTGTTGGTGGTGACCGATTACCTCACAAAATTCTCCTTCTTGTTCCTATTACGGCAGGCATCTGCGCAGGCAGTAACTAAACATATGGAGAACGACGTGTTTCTCATTCTTGGAGTACCTGAAGTGGTATTTGGCGACAATGGTACACAATACAAGAGTAAGAACTTTCAGAATATGCTGAACAAATATGGTACTGCTTGTAGGTATAACCCAGCATTCCACCCCCAGGGGAACCCCATGAGAGAGTAAATAGGGTGCTCAAAACCATGATATCATCTTCTATGGGAGATAGACATCGCTCCTGGGACAGACATATGCGGAGTTTGGCTTTGCGCTGAGGAAGGCAACTCATGAGACAACTGCAAACTCTTTAGCCACGCCTCGCAATATGTGGTAAGTGATGGGTGGGAAAACATAGGCTAGATCGACGAGAAGCTCAAGTTAATTCAAGAAGATGTGAAAATTCGGAAGAATGCCCATTATACAACCAGACGGAGACCAGCTCGGTTGGTAGGTCAACAGGTATGAGTGAAAACGCACCCTATCTCAGAGTTAGGTAAATATTTCACTGCCAAACTGGCGCCTAAATATGAAAAAGGTGTCATTAAAAAGACTTTGTCACCTTTGATATATGAAGTAATGGACGAAGCAGGAAAAGTTCTTTCTTCTTGGAACATTCTTTAATAACGTGGCTGGGATATGCACACTAAATGCATACTATGCATTTTCTTGGTATGTGGCTTTAGTGTTTCCATATCGCTGACATTACTGCATCTAGGAGCATCGAGGTAATCTTTAAAAGTAATTGTCCACCATACTTCATCTATACTTGATAGTTCTAGTAGCAGGAACCTGACAACCATTGGGTGAACTTCCACGACCCAGTTTTTTGTCAACCCCTTTCTTGCGACTAAGGAAAAAAGTGGCTGAAGATCCTCAATGTCCAGCGGGGTGGGGCTCGACTTCTCGGGTATTCTTCGTTATAAAAACCTTATCAGTTCTGCTGAATCCCATACAGGGAAATCCCTACACTTCAGGTCTGGGTTTTTTCCTCAGGACTAGTTTAGCTGGCAGACCTTTGTCCCGTAATCCCTGCCTTGTTCCATCAGAGTTATCATCAATGCAGACCAAGACTGAGCCAGCTTTGGTCGCACGGACAATAGATGTCTTTATCCCTATTAAATTTGGTGACGGCAATCCATTACATCAGACAGTCTCTTGCCCACCCTGCTAATAGTAACATATGCTGATCTGGGAGTTTGAGTCAAATTTGAAGGCAAAGATCTTACAATCTCTGCTATAGTTAGCGGTTGCTTTAGTCCTTCAGTGCTCTTTTCCAGTCCTTATGGGGTTTCTCTTTGCTCCTGTAAATTTACAGATTTATTAACGCCCTTAGTTTTTTCCTTTTCCTCTTGGTTGTAACAATTTGGAATGTCCCAGTCTCATAAACCATCGAAGGTGTGCCTGCTCCTCGAGGTGGTTGTGGTTCAGCGGATGGATCTGCTTTAGGTTCCCTAAAGACATTGTCCTTACCATGTGGCGAAAGAGTCTCAACAATTTTCAGTACAGGAGTCTCAACGACGATATTAGTCAATAATTCGCATACTGTCTCAGATGATAAAGCTTTCTGTATTGCCCTTTCAACATGGGAAGTTACTTGTCTATAGCCGCCCTCCTTCTACCTGTCTTCTAATGTTTTGATCATATTAACAAGACATTGCTGATAGGGTCTTTGATACTACCTACAGATTTTTTTTCATGTTTATTGATACATAACTACATGTGATAACTTATCACACAGCAACCTCATATAACCACCTATTAATAGGTTTCAAATCAATTACTACTACTACCCCCGCTACAGACCAGTGTGGTCCTTGGCTTCCCAAGTCCCTCGCCAATTGCGGGTGTTCAAAAGTTCACGGGCGCCCTGGATGACGGCATCCTCCCATCTTGTGGCGTGGTCTACCAACCACTCTTGTCCTGTAGAGCTTCCCGTCAAGCAGCTTTCTTGGGATTTCCTCTTCTGACATTCTGGCTATGTGGCCAGCCCTATGAAGCCTGCCAAGCTTGATGCACTTCATCACATCTGCCTCCCCATACAGGTCATATATCTCCCTGTTCATCCTTCCTCTCCATATCTTACCGACCTTCACTGGTCCAAAGATGCGACAAAGGATCTTCCTTTCAAAGATTAATAAAAATTTTTCCTCAGTGCTTGACAGGGTCCATATTTCCGAACTATATGTGAATATGAGCCTCATGAGGGTATTACAGAGGAGAAATTTTGTACAACGAGAGAGGTGTTTACTAAGGCCAAAAAAAACACCTGTTTGCCATTAGTATTCGCTGTTTAATTTCCAGAGATATTCTGTTGTAGTGAGCTTACCACAGCTCCCTGAAATGTAAAATTGCCTACAGCTACCAGCACTCGAACTGCAGTCTCTGCTCCAGGTCCTGCACCCATACACATGGTCTTTTCCTGGTTTACACTCATTCCCATAGCCTCTGCTGGTTCAGCCAACTTTAAAAATACATTTTTAAGAGATTCAAATGAGCATGCTAACAGGTCTAGGTCATCACCAAACCCTAGTATTTGTTTCAACCTGTTGAAGATAATACTATAAGTCTGGATTCCTGAGTTGCATATCACCTTCTCCAGTGCTAGGTTAAACAATAGGCAGGGCAAGACCATCACCCTGCTTAACTCCTCGCATGGAATCAAATTCAGCTGACAAGTCTGACTGTACTCGAACAGTGCAGCTAGCATCATTCATAGTCATCTTGATGCTGTCATATGCACTCCTGAAGTCTATAAACAGGAGTTGGATGGTTATATTGTACTCTTGAAAATTTTCCAATATCATCCGGAGGCTAAACATCTGATCAGGGGGGCAAATGAGTGGGGCAAAGGGAGAGCTGAAGCGATAGACGAGTGCGGGAGTCTTTCTCACTTCATGAGAGAATACCAATCCAAAGTGCCCTAGTCACTGTTTGGTAAACTCCGCTGTCCCAATCCCCATCAACGCCTACTGTCACCTTCTCGTGGTGCCCCCTGGGGAGTTACACAACTCGCGAACGACAGAGGCGGGGTATTTCAGGGAGGCTCAAAGAGCCACCTGAAACACCTAATTGAAAGTCTTAAAGGAAACAACCTGGATTGTCCTGGACTCACAATGCACTGTGTACCACAGCACTTACACAGACTAAACAACTAGATGAACAGAGCCTGTGAAGCGGCATGGATGGGGATGGTAAGGCTGTGGCTTCCATCCTACATGTGTCGTGGAGTACCCTGCCTGGCAAGCACACGTATTGGTGCCTATGCATCGGAGCATAGGAGGTCCGAGGCACAAGTAGTAGGATCCTGGAATGCTGAAAAGCGGGTTGAGAATTTCCCCGTGAAGGAAGCATATATTCTGGCTCCTGGACGGAACTCTAGGACTCTCAACGTTGACAGCGCTGAGATGGGGGTACACCCCGGCGGATAGCCATACGTGGAATGGGGTAAACACAATGAGCAAAGACATTAAAAAACTATTTTACCTGGACGAAAGTCCACAACACGATGAGGAATCTCCCTCATCGGAGCCATCTTACGTCTCAGACGCCACAGAACCTCTAGACGACTTGAGACACCTTTCACAGGCACTAGAGGACGAAATCAAAGCATTACATGTGGACAGTCACACATATGGAGTGCTGGAGGAGCAAGTGGCTCTTGCAGCCGCTGCTTCACAGGCTCCAATGACTATAAGACAGTCTACACTTATGGAGACGGAAACTAGCCAAACACGTCTCAATGTGGACCAGTCGGGGGCCTTGGCCACGACGGGGTCCTCAAAGAACGTGAAGAGGCGCAATAGGAGGAAGGCGAAAGCCCAATCCCTATATAATCAACCAGTTGCGGGGCCATCCTAGGAAGGTGCGGCTGAGGATGCAAGGGCCCAACCAGGCCCGGCAGACAAAGCGGCACCGACCAAGGTTAGTGCCACAATACTGGGCCAACATACAGACGTGAGGGCTTCTCTTTCAAAGTGCCATGCCAAGACTGCAAGGGCCCAAACGGGCCCGGCAGGCAAAGCCGCGGCGCCCAGGGGAGGGCCCCCACGATACTACCAGAAAGACAGACGGGGCACAGTGGGGCAGCCAACTAGGCCAGCAGCAAACACTGCGAGGCTTTCAAAGCAGCCCACACAACCCCAACTGACTACAAAAAGTCCCAGATCCTCTCCGGGAACCTCTGCACCTGTTGCAAAGAAACCCAGAGAGACGACGGGACACAGACCAAATTATGCTCTTGCTGCAAGAGGGCAACTGGTGGCGGTGGTTCCAGAGGACTACCCTCACACACAGCTGACCCGCGAGCAGTGTGAAGAGATACAGGAACTAATAACGGACAAGGTGGACGATATTGACGAAGAAAGTGACGATCAGCCACTCTTTAATAGAGCAAGCCTTAGCAGAGGAGGCTGTATCGTATCATGCCTTGACGACCATACCAAACAATGGCTAACAAAAACGATCCCCAACATCAGGCTGAGAGGGGAGGTGGCGCTCACAGTCTGCGAGACAGGGGAGCTTACAAAAATGGTAAAGAGAGGAGCTTTCTTTCCTGGGAAAGCTCCTACAGAAGAAATACTCTTAAAAAGACTAAGAGTACAGAACAAGGCAGTGACAGACATGAAATCCTGGAGACTGCACTATATGAAGGAAATGGAGAAAGGATTTTTCGCCATTTTTAAAATTTCAGAACCCAGCCTGGAGTCCCTCAAAACCAGAGGTATGAAGGTGGGTTGTGGCATGAAATTGATCCTAGTAAGACAGTTAAGAGGAGCCAATGAACAACCACCATCAATGATGCAGGAATGCGAATTGATGGAGACCTCCGAGGAACCAGTCAGACAAATGGAAGGGACCTCGGAGGCAGGCCAAGAAACAACAGAGGTGGCTGATGTTGGACCCAGGGAGGAAGCCAAGGATGAAACCTTGGGCAGACATCAATCACCTAAACAGATGGCAGGAGGCGTAGTTCTCACAGGTGAAACCCATGGGGAGGCGACGGGAGGCGTGGTGAAACCCAAAGACCCGACGAAAGTCGGGTTGGAAGATGGAACCATGCCACCGTTACCACCCAGGGAACCACCTAGTGGAACACAATAATAACCGGATGAGACTGCTGCAGATCAATCTCCACCACTGCATAGCGGCAAGTGGTATTCTGCAACAGCATATAACAGGTAAAAACATTGATATAATCTTAATACAAGAGCCATATATACTTAAAGGCGAGCTCAAGGGACTGAAACTACCTGGATACAGCACAGTGTCCACGAAAGACAGCCCCAGAGCTTGCATTATGTATAAAAATGAATTAAAACCGCTGCCACTTTGGCAACTTTGTTCCAGAGATCTAGCAGCGGTAAAATATACCCCAAAAGGGGGCAACCCAATCATCATATTGTCGGGATACCTTCCTTTTGAGGAAAAGGACCCAACAATTATGCTAGAACAGATGATGGGAAAAACCAATGGACTCGACATAATTGCTGCCCTGGATAGCAATGCACATCATAAAATCTGGGGAAGCAGCAACATAAATCACAGAGGTGAGCTAATTCTAGAATTTACAATTAATAATGATCTTGATATATTGAATAGTGGTAATAAACCCACATTTCAAAATAAATTAAGATCAGAAATAATAGATATAACAATAGCCACACAAACACTTAGCAGACAAATCACGAATTGGCATGTCTCCAACAAGGAGACATGCTCTGACCACAAATACATAAGATTTGATCTACTAGAGAGACAAACATATAATGTGGAGTATAGGAATCCCAAAAATACGGATTGGGAGATGTACTGCACAAGACTCACAGATGTGATGAGACAATGTCCAGAGGATGCTCACAATGAATGGCAACTGGACTGTCTCAACGCTTCCATTACTAATGCTATGATGGAGTCATACCAAAATAGCAACAAACCAAAAAACAAAAAATCAAACAGAAAAGTCCCATGGTGGAACAATGAACTAAAAAAGCAAAGAACGGTAACCAGAAAACTGTTCAATGCTGCAAAAAACACTGGCAGATGGGATTTGTACAAAACCGCTTTAACAAAATATCACAAATCTGTCAGAAAAGCAAAAAGAGATGCCTGGAGGAACTTCTGCTCAGATGTGAGCGATATTCCGGAGGTAAGCAGGGTTAAAAAAATACTAAATAAAACAGATCAGGGAATGCTGGGAACGCTAAAGGTGAATGGGGAATTTACCACAAACGAGCTGGAAACCCTAGAAGCCATGGCCAAAGCCCAATTTCCTAACTGCTATACGAACAATAGACTCATCAGCAACTCCACATTTTCAACATCAACGGATGATGGAAAAATGTGGAGAGAGGCTAAGAACATTGTTACCAGTAGTGCTTTAGAGTGGGCTGTAAAGACAACAAAACCATTCAAGTCAGCTGGTGCAGATGGCATTTTTCCAGCACTAATACAAAAAGGGCTGGACATCATAAGACCTAACCTCTTAAAATTATTAAGAGATAGCCTGGCACTGGGATACATCCCAATGGAATGGAGAATATCCAAAATACGATACTTACCAAAGCCAGGCAAAGGTACATATGAAGATCCGAAAGCTTTTAGGCCTATATGTCTATCATCGTTCCTAATGAAAATATTGGAGAAAATAATTGATAGACATGTGAGAAAACAGATATCGGAAGCAAACCCGATACATAAAAGGCAATATGTATACCAAGCAGGCAAATCCTGCAAAGTAGCACTGCACAACATGGTCTCAAGGATAGAAACATCTATAGACCAAAAAGAAATAACAATAGGCACCTTCGTAGACATTGAAGGAGCTTTTGATAAAACTCCTTACAACGTCATTAAGAACGCATTAAGAAGCAGAAACATAGACAGCATTTCCTCCAGATGGATCGAAAAAATGCTGGAGGAAAGAATCCTACTATCAGAAATGGGACACACCAAACTGTGGATTAAACCGAAAGGAGGATGTCCACAGGGAGGAGTGATCTCACCTCTACTGTGGTGTCTAGTAGTGGACTCACTGCTAGTAAGATTAAATAAAGCAGGCTTTTATGCACAGGGATACGCAAATGATATAGCAATACTGATTCAAGGAAAATATCAAAGTGTATTGTCTGACCTATTACAAAACGCCACCAAAATCCTTACAAATTGGTGCAAAGAGAATGGATTAAACATCAATCCACAAAAAATACACATTTGCCTCTTCACTATGAGGAAAAAAGTTGACATCAAATTACCAAAAATAAATGGTTTTCAGTTGACACCAACAAAAGAAGTAAAACATCTGGGAGTCACACTTGACCATAAATTAAACTGGTCCAAACACGTAGAAAATACGACCAATAAAGCCCTGAAAAGCCTAAGGTACTGCAAGAGGGCAATAGGCAAGAATTGGGGACTTAAACCAAAAATGGTGTACTGGCTGTACCTAACAGCAATTAGACCAATCATATTCTACTCAGCCCTACTTTGGTGGCACAAAGCAGGAGTTGGAAAGAACAAAACGCTGTTAAACAAACTACAAAGGCTAGTTTGTCTGATGACAACAGGTGCAATGAGAACAACTCCAACAGCTGCAATGGAGGTGATGCTTAATCTAACCCCCCTGCAGATAGAGGTGGAGGCCCAAGCGTTAAAATCAGCATACAGATTATTAAAACAAAATAACTTCTCCCAAATAAACGTAGAGAGAGGACATTGGGCAATAACCAGGAAAATTGAAGAAGATCGGGTGCTATCCATGCACTCTGACCTTCAGGTACGAGAATTCCTGGACATTAAATATCAAACCATAATCAGGAAAATAGAGCCACATAAACCCTACACGGGGATCAACTGCTATATGGATGGCTCACTGACCAAAACAGGGTCTGGGGCAGGAATCTGGAGAATGGACAAACCCAATGAAGGGACATCAATTCCACTGGGAAAATATGCTACTGTCTTCCAATCAGAAGTAGTAGCAATTTGCCAATGTGCCTCAGAACTGCTGACTGAAAAGATATCAAACAAAAAAGTAACTATATTCACTGACAGTCAAGCAGCTATTGGTGCAATCAGTAACCATATAGCTAAATCAAAGGTTGTAAAAACCTGCAACAATACGCTCAATAAATTATCAGAAAACAATAATGTAAGAGTGGAATGGGTACCAGGACATACTGGTATACATGGAAACGAAAAGGCAGATTGCCTAGCAAGGCAAGGATAAGCTAATAAACCCATAACCCCTGAACCAGTATTGGGAATAAGCATAAGGTACACAAAAAGAAGGATCGGGGAAATATATGGAGCTATCAAAAAACAATATTGGAAGGATAAAAATCATTATCACTCCAAACTCTTCATAGACGGCTATTCAGTCAAAAGAAGCAATATGCTACTAAATCTTGACAGGAAGGCACTTAAAAAAATTACAGCGATCTACACAGGACACTGTAAACTAAACAAACACATGTATAAACTAAAGTTGGCAGAAACACCAATATGTAGATACTGTGGCAAAGAAAACGAAACAGCCTATCATATAATCTGTTGGTGTGACCGATTTGTACGGTTAAGATTTGGAATGTTTGGACAGGAAAATATAACCAATCCAACTTCCAACGACTTATTAAATCCAACAAGCATACTAAAATTTACCGATGTTTTAGGGATTCAAATTTAAAACACGGGCATAGACAGGCGCACAATAGACCCAAGGAGGTTGCGGTGCATCAAGTCGTGCAAAAAAAAAATAAAAAAAAAAGTAAACATCTGATCAACTGTGGACCTTCCTCCTCTGAACCTTGCCTGCCTGATACTTACCAATCATCCGCTCAGCTATGGAGAGGTAGATGATGTTCCAAAAGATCTTATAGGCATACTGAAGGAGTGAAATCTCACGGTAATTGGAGCAATCCAGGACATTACCCTTCTTGTGCAGTGGATAAAGCATGCCTTTCTTCCACTATCTGACATTTTCTCTTCAACCCAGATGGTGAGAATGACGTCGTAGAGGGCTCTCTGGAACTTTTCATCACCATGCTTAAGAAGCTCAGAAGGAATCCCATCCTTCAACATCTTCAGATGTCGGGGGTCTGGTAGGTCCAGATCATGCTCGGAACTTAGGACCACAAAGTCATCTGGGTCAATTACTGCCGAAAAATGCCTACAAGTATATGGTAGCCAGTTTTATCAGTTTACTACCTATGACATATCTCCCCACGTAACTAACTATCCTCTCTCCACTCGACCAAAGTGGATATTTTAAGCCAAAACCGAAATTAAGTAGAGAAAATCTTTTCTTTGATTAAAAGAAAAAGTTGACTCTGTGAAATTCATGAATATGAAAATAAGAAATACAACTTACGACAGCTTGAAGTATCTGTTCTTTTGTCCTGAACACAGGCTTAGGTGGTGATATCTGACGTACATCAAATCTAGATTTGCGAGGCTTACTTTCTTCAACAAAGCTGCCATCTATTTCTTTTTCATCTCTTTCCTCATCAGAAGACTCACTTTCCTAAAAATTTAGTAAATCATTGATTAGGATAAGCCAAAATTCCGTAAATAAAAATTGTCTAAACGATAGTAAAAAAAAAATTGAATCATAAACAAACCATAACAAAGTAATTGAATAAAGACACAATTTTTGATATATTTTAAAAAGCAGGAGCGTTATGGTGATAAATAGGGAACGGATTTTACATATTTCTTTCTGAGCTTAGAATTTTCATTAGATAGCCCAATTTATTCGTTTTAGGGCATTTCGAATCCTTTAAACTCATTTTTATTTTATATATTTTCACTCTAAATACATATTTCTAGTATAAATACATATTTTTATATCCGAGTATATGGTCTATTTTTTTTTCATATCTCATTATTTTTTTGGGTCATATATTTCTTTTTTTTAATGGAACTGCATTCCTACTTATACTTTTCGAAGTATAATATACCTAAAAATAGTGATTTATTTGTTTTAAGGAAGATATTATTTAGCCACTTAAAGAATTAAGACTTTTCTAATTCGAGTTGTGCTGACTCTTTAATACTGGGATCATTCAGGTTCCGGAAAAGAGCTTTATAAAGGAGTACAATGCAGCAGCTTCTTCCTTTGATTCTAAAGGAAGTGGTAAGTCATATTTTAAAAAATCTTTGCCGAGCCTTAATTAGAACATATATACCTATTTATAAAATTAAAAATCAAGATTATTAATGTTCATTATAAAAATACATTAATAAGAAATTTTCAGATAAAAGAATTGTAACTATTTAAAGTTATTTACAAAGAAACTCTTGATAAAAATAGAGATATTAAAACTGGGCCCATAAACATTATTCTGAAACCACAACAACTCCGTTTATTTTAAACCGTGAAAAGAAAAATCAATGGGCAATTTGATATGGATTTAAAAAATTTGCCCTTATTTCATCTGTTGATGTGGAAAGAATTATCATCCGGTACAAAGCTATTTTTAGATCGGATGTACATTACTCATTTGAAAATTATTACTAATACCTGCCAGACGCGTTAATATATTTGAAAATCATTGCTACACATATGAACATTTGCATTATTTTTCCATTTAATTTTATTTATCCACATTCCTAAATGTTCTAAATAAATTATTTATAGGGTCGTAACATTCATATTTGAATTCATTATTATTCATATAAAGGCAGTAAATACTACCAGGTTTATTATTTTTGGGGATAACGAGGAGTTATTGTCAAATCGATTAATTTTTTTTGGCCAAAAATAACTTCAAGTTTAATTATTAATTAGTCAAGATGAATATAAATGTCATATTGTAAGCAAATTTTTAATAGTATTTTCGTAACCATTAAAGTGTTTATTTTTAATAAAGTTATCATACCTAAGTAGAATTTATACTTAAAGTGTTTTATTAAAAGTACTTTTTTTTTGTTTTTTTAGGTTACATGCAAGTTTTCATCATACTATAAAAACAAATATTATTGTTCTAAAAATACTTTGGTGCAGTTTGTGCGCAACACACAACTTTCACTTGCCAACCTACTTGGAGTAGAAATCAATGTGTTTTGATAAATGTGTTAACTCCATTTCAATACTTCATAGAAAATAACTTTTCCCATATCTGTTTGTTATTATCCATAAGTTAAAGAGTATTATATTTATTGACCAAGTTTAAAGTCCTCAATACATGTTGATTTATTATTAGGTACACTTTTATTTTTTAAGGGCCTGCTTGTTTTTTACTATGAGTTGCTTGTTGTAAATATATCGTGAAGGTTTATTGAATCGATAGAAGGTGTATTTACGGTTCGTAATAAATTAAAACTTAAGTTTCCACTGTTAAGCAGAGGTGTACGGCTCCACAACAGCACCCCTGTCCACACATCATTGGTTTCCAAGGTCACTGTGAAGGACTGCAGATTCTAAGAAATCTCTCATCCACCCTACAGCCCAGACTTGGTCCCTAACAACTTCTAGCGCTAAGTTTAATTCTAACCTTCGTGGGAAACAATTTATCACCGACCAACAGCTCCAAGCAGCAGTGGATGAAATTTTTTTTTAACAAAGTAGTTTTTTTGTATGGTATAGATAATTTTTATTTCTTTAATATAAAAATTATATGTACAACACATGCAATCATTTAATGGCAACATATGATAAATTAATCCCCCTCTTCTAGGGTTACTAGGGAGAGGGAAAAAAAAAACACCAACACACAAAATTGATAGTAAAAACTAAAATGTTTTTTGTATAGTTTTGATTCATAACATTTTTCTTGAATAAATCAGTATTACTTGACCAAATGCTATTTCAGTTTACAGTTCAAAACGTATAAATTAACTAAAGGCCCTTACAAATTTGCTTTTCTGGGGTTCTTCATACCCATTACCATCAAACTGAGACACAGCATTTGTTTCTAAGCCATCAAGAGATTTTTTTAAAAGAGCTTCTTTACGTTCCTTTTCAAGTCTTTCATTTTCAGCTTTCTTTTGTTTCTCCCTTTCCATCTTTTCCAATCCTTCCCTGATCCAAGCAGGAAGTTGTTTTCTTTTTGCAGCATCTACAGAAGTTGAATAAAACTAATTAAGTAAGTTGACAATTATAAACTAATTATTTTAAAATATTTTGTCAAGTTACAATTAAAAGAAAAATCATTATATGATATATAGACACTCACAGATAGATGGATTAATGGACACAGTTGTAATAATTATAGAAGGTGAATACCTGTAACTTTAAATAAAATGGGCCAGTATCTAAAACCAATAAATTTAATTGAACTTCATAAAAAATTAAATGTTTATAGTTTCCAGTATTAGTTGGTATCAATAACGAATAGAAAAACCGAGATTGGCCAAAATATTTAAAGCAATTAAGGTCCATTTTTATTATTAAATGAGTTAAACATATATTCCATAAATATTGTTAATTTTGTAATTCGAAGGTTCTTTATTATGTACATTAGCTTTTGAATTTTCCAGGAAATAAAAACTTATCTCATTACAAAAACTAAACTCCTTGATTTCACACACATCATCAAGCTATGGAAATCGTGAAGGTTATGATCCTGATGGTGATACCATCAATTTTTTATGGAAATCTACATAAATAAATCTAGGTTTTGTTTCACTCAATAATAAATTGCTACAGTGTGGTATTTTTCCAGAGCACTGAATTTATTATGCTAATTCATAAAACTGATAAAACTTGTGATCACGATTCTGACAACTTGCAATCTTATTTGAACCGATAGTGCTTAGATTATAAGATGCCTTTAAATATTGGTGTGTTGTGTTATCTCTGGGGGCTCTGATTAAAGTCAATTATAACTATAATATTGTAACACTTCAGTGGGTTAATGGATTGGAAAATATAACAATAGTCAATGCCACACGAATTATAAAGACACAAATCATCTGGCTTGAGCTTCACAATCAAGACAAAGACTAAGACTAACTGGTCCAGTCACTCGCACCTTATATATAGTCGTAAAAGGGACCTCCTGGAACCTTTCAGGCCTGCGTGGATTGAGCTCAAACAATCTAGTCCCAAACACATGCTCTGACGGTTCACTCCAACCACTAAATCCATTCTAACAAAAGGTCTGGGATTTTAAACCATATGTTTTTTTTTTACTTAACGCTGTAAAGTTACAATATTGCTTGTTCTATTCTTGACATAGTTGAGCAGATAAAAGATATAGCTTTAATTATAGATCAAGCTATAATTATAATTAATAATATTATTATTATGGATTTATTAATAATAATAATAATTAATAATAATATTGTTTTTCAAATTAGGCATGTAATCTGTAAAGCTAACAAAATGATAGGCTATTTGCATTGATCTACTACCAAACCTCTTTAACATTAAGTTTTCTTATAAAATCTTTATGGTGGGTAGACAGACCCATTCTATAACATTTATTTATGATTTGTTCCGGTAATTATAAAAAATATAAAAAAGAAAGAGAGCAGCATAAATTTCTTATAAGAATCTCATATAAGTTATCTCCTCAGTTGAGTGTTTACTGCGGTAGTGTTAACATCGCTCCAGTAATCCTCTGCAGTTTCAGATAACATAGGCCAGTTCTTTCCTTTTTATTATTTATATACATCTATTTTTTTCTTAATTTAAAGATATTATATTATTTTTAATTATCAGTGAACTGTTTTAAGATTAATTGATGGAGGTAGATAGTGATGAGAGGAGAAAAACCTCCTCCCATTCATACATATAATAAAAATCAAAAATATTCTTGATCAAATATACAACCGAAATTCGAAAATATCAAGTACCTCCAGTATTTAAAGGATATGTTTATAGTAATAGTATAAAAGAATGATCAAGAAAATCTGTCCTTTTTCCATGACATTAAAGTAGGTAAGTTTTTCGAACTTAGCGATATTTATGTTCATAAAATTTGAAAGTATAACAAAAATCAAATAGAGATCACTTTCAAGTTGTACGATCAAGCTAATCGATTTCTTGATAATCCGCTTTTAAGCAAAAATAATGTCAGGGCCTTTATACCACTACAATATGTTCTGAAATTTGATGTTATTAGAGACGTTCAAATATCCATAAAAGAAGATGAAATATTGAAAAATTTATCGTCTACAGAGACAGGGTCTACAGTCTTCTACAGAGAAGGTCCTAAAAGTAAGACGTTTTAATAGAATTATAAGAGATGAAAAGGTGGAAATATCCAGAGTACCTTCTGGCTCAGTAAAAATAGTTTTCCACTCACAAAGACTGCCGTAGCTTTACATTTGGCCCCACGAAAAGTGACTGAAAACTTATAGCTCACAACATAAGAACTGCCTGTACGATGTCAGGTACTCGTTAAAGATCCCTATCCTAATTATACCTGGATAGGCAAAATTTAGGACTCCCACTGTAGCATCGTCCGATTAGCCTTAGTGGCATAAAGTGAGGTTAAAACAAACAAACATAAGAACTAACCACAGCAAAGAGTGGGGGCAGCATTGCGTGGTAAGATTTCACAGCTTCTTAATGCTAACCAGATATAAAAATAAAGGTAAATTTATGTATAGTGGCTTTAATAACCTGTACTAGATTAATTTAAATATAATAAAGGGGGAAAAAAACCGGAAAGAAAATAATATATGCTGTTTTAGCACTTTTGATATAATACTTATTTTACTACTTTTCATTTTGACAATTCAATCCTCTACCCAGGGACTAGATCTGGGCTAAATTTAAAAAAATTGCATTAAAAAAAACCGTTCTAGTCCACAGCTTAAAACTTTGTGAGTTAGACCTTTCTAAAGAGATTGGTCTTTATTTGAATGTTCTATGATGAGTAAAAGAGGAGATATTTGATTTGAAGCAGAGCACTGGAATAGCTAAAAATACGAGTTTGTTCAAATATAATATGGCTGCCATTGGAAAAATAAAAATTCTAAAAATAATCTAGTTAATCCAATCTTAGTTCGTGGCTGACCACCATTTTAAATTATTTTTAAATAATTTATTTTTTTGAAGAGAAAAGATTTGGCTCCGCCGGGAGCCATTTTGTCCACCTCCCGCTACTACTCAAAACTTGTGAGATAGGGGGAGTAGGTATCAGTGAAGAGGAAGGATTTGCTCTGCCTTGAGCCGAGCTCTGTGGTGTAGTGGTTAGCATCCTCGCATGTA
Source organism: Aelia acuminata (assembly GCA_911387785.2). Lineage (NCBI taxonomy): Eukaryota > Metazoa > Arthropoda > Insecta > Hemiptera > Pentatomidae > Aelia > Aelia acuminata. The sequence continues at coordinate 109,659,845 of OU426978.1, read as the reverse complement.
ACACAGGAGACCCGGGTTCGACTCCCGGCGGAGCCAAATCTTTTCTCTTCAAAAAAATAAATTATTTAAAAATAATCTAATTTCACCTTTTTACTTCTGATCCATTGCTCTTTCTATGGTACAACATTTAAAAAAATAAAACTTTTGAAGCAATCACCTCTGGATCACTTTATTATGGATTGACCCCTTAATGACAGTTTGATCAAGGTACTAATAATACCACAATATATATATATATATATATATATATATATATATATATATACGCCATTTAGCAAATTCACTGAAAATAACTTTTTTTCACATTTATTTAATTCTATTTGTTTGACTCTATTAGATTTTAATAGGGATTAATCAATTATTGCAAAACGTGAAAGTCCACAGTACCTGAAAAAAACCTAATATCATCAATAGTCAAAACCATTAAAATACAGTGAGGTTAAATTTTAAGTAACAATATTTAATGCCACTTAAATTATGAGAACACAAATATTGAGGCAAACAATTAAGAAGGTTACAAAAATTACCACTTCTTAACACAGAGATAATCATATCATAATATAAAGATAATCATATGACTTGCGCTTCACTCTCCAGTCCCATCTCTCCTTATATATAGTCGTAAAGAGGAGAGTCTAAAACCTCGTGGAACTGTGTAGATGGTACTCGAACATCGTAGTCACAAACACCTGCTATGACAGTTTGTTCCAACTACTAATTTGTTTATAATAAGTATAAAACAATAAGTATAAAACCATTCCAAACCATATGTTTTTTTGTTTAACGTTATAATATAATATAAAACTTTATTGATTTTCTATTGTGACTATACATATATCATTGGTATTTTTTAAATTTAACTTTCAATTAACAATCCAGTAATTTATTAAATTCATTATGTAATGCATTTGAAATTTCCTTTAATATTTTATATTGCGTAAGTTGCAGTATTTAATTTCAGAGAAAATATCATTATTTTACTTAACCAGATAATTTTAATTTCATTCTATTTAATTAGTATTTATTATATTTATAGTATTTTTAACTGGAATTCCTTTTAATTAATTAATTTTAATTAATTAATTAATAATTAATTTAATTTTTAACTGGAATCAGAAGAGATGAAATCGCTCTTTGGATTCGCAGTCACCAGTAGCAATTATTGACATCATAATTCTTTTGCCAAAAACTACCTGATCAAAGTCTGCTATGTCTTTATGTTCTGACAAGTTTAAATTATATTTTTATTTAATATATACTTAACTTCTAAATGTATAAATTTATGACTGTACATTGTCTACATATATATTTATATAGTTAGATGCCGTATTAAAATAGATATTAGGCCCGCAACCTTATCTAATGCCAGTAGTACGGCATTGGCAGGTGTGGAGGGCAGTCGTTTTTTTGTTGCTCACGAAGAGATCGCAATGCATGCCCACATTTGTGTCATTCGTCAGGCAACATCTCTAAAATTGTATCTGTATTTTTCATATAGTATTTCATATATCTGGTACATTTATTCATTATATCAACAATTGATTGCGGCACAAGACCTTTATATAAATATTCATGATTCAATGTTAGTTCATTATTCAACTTTATTAGTATTATAACTCACATAACAATTTTTGTTTTCTCAAGTATTAAGAAATTCTCAAGTATATTTTTCTTTATGAGAAGGTTTCTTATGTTCTATATTTCTTTGCTGCAAGAGGTGCTTTATTTTAATTTGTATTAATGTTATGAGTTCTAAATTATTTTTTTCAGGAGTTTCATTTTAATTTAATTTTGTAAATATTTTTCTTCGTTAAGCCGTTTATGTGTGTGTGTGTATATATATATATATATATATATATATATATATATTGCACTTATTGCATTAACTAATTTCAGAAGATATTAACTTTTATTTTTTTATTATTGAATTTTTTTTTAATGTTATTTCATCCTATCAATTACAATCAGCTGTAGTCAGAAATTTTCTTTATTTATTTCCAAGCCAATTGAATATTAAGAGAAAACTGATTTTGCTGGTGCTACGGCAGGCGGGCAGTTTTGGTAATTTCGATTTTCCACAATGAAGGAAGAGAAAACAGTCAATCAAGATGAAGTAAACAGCTTTTATGAAAGTAGGGAAGGGGAAGCTTTTGTTTCCTCTAAGGGAAGAAATGGCAAATTTCATATTAGCGTTAGGGTTATGGAAAACTGATTTTCGTGTCTTTATAATGCAAATTTACGAGCAATAAATTTTGTATTAAACATGTTTTAAGTTTCTAAAATATATCTCATCAAGATTTTACTTTCTACTTAATTAAAATGAAGAGACTGTGAACAATATTCAACAATTTATTGATTTACGTATTGAAAATTAAAAAAAATTAATATTTCTATTTTTTTAAAATAATAAATTTTGATTTGAAAAAGGAGTCAAAATAAACTGGGAGTTGTCTTACTGGAAAGTATGAGGAGCAAGAATTGTTGAATGAATCTAGAGCAACTATAAATAGTCCAGTAGAATTAGGGCGGATTCACACTATCGCTCCGCTCCCGCTCCACTCCCGGTCCGCTCAAATATTCTAAAGAGAAATAGACAGAGAATTCCACTATCGGTACCGCTCCGGTCTCGCTCCACTCCCGGTCCGCTCTCGCTCTACCCCATTCACACTAGCGCTCCGCTCCCGGTCCGGTCTCACTGGCGAAATATTCTAAAGAGGAATAGAGAGAGGTTAATCACAATATAGGCACAGGTCCGGCCTCGCTCCGCTCCCGCTCCACTCTCGCTCCGCTCCAGCTCCACTCTCGCTCCGCTCCAGCTCCACTCTCCTAAAGTCTTTTCATATTCACATTATATAATTTTACACCGTTCACGATTGAAGCCATTAATAATCGAAGCCGTCTGAATTTGGATTTTAATTAATAATTAACTTTCAGTTATTAAAGTATTTATATATTCATTAATATTACGGCCAAGAAAGTTCAACTTTAAAAAAAAAATATATATATATATATATATATATATAATTATAAATTACTTTAATTAATGGTAAAGAAATAATTTAAATTTTTTTCCCGAATGTATTAGAATACGCTTGAAATGATAAAAAAAATCACCAACAATACGCACAGTTTTTCGACGTGAAAAATTCAGGTTATGTTTGAGATATATTTTGCTATGAATTAATGTACTCGTAAAAAACGGTCACCGATTTATTTATTGACTACATACTCATTGCTATTATAAAATAATGTTTAATTTGAAACGAATAAAAATGCAGTATATTATGAAATGTCAGATCATTAACAAAAAAATATATTAAAGCAAAAAATAATTAAAATATTAATCAGGAAAAGAAGGGAACACAATAGGTAAATTTGTAGCATTTACCGATTTCAACTTGAAATTTTCAAGCGTATTCGAATACATTCCGAAAAAATTTAAATTATTTCTTCACCATTAATTAAATTAATTTATAATTATTATTATATATGTTGCAATATATTCTTTTTATTATATTTTTTGATAATATTATCTTCTTCATCAAGAAAAGTACACTTACCAGCTATTTCTACAAACGAAAAATTAATTTTTTTTTTTGCCGTAAAATTGAAGAATAAATGAATACTTAAATAACTGAAAGTTAATCATTAATTAAAATCCGAATACAGACAACTTCGATTATTAATGGCTTTAATAGCTTAAACCTTTCAAAAGTGAACGGTGTAAAATTATATAGTGTGAATATGGTAAGACATTAGGAGAGCAGACCGGGAGTGGAGCGGGAGCGGAGCGCTAGTGTGAATGGGGTAGAGCGAGAGCGGACCGGGAGCGGAGCGAGAGTGGAGCGGGCGCGAAACCGATAGTGTGAATAGGCCATTAAAAATAAATCAGCAACAAGTGCAACAAAAGGTTTTATTATTTGAATGTCTTTGTTAGTATCTCAATATGATTATCCTAGGTTTTTCCCCCTAGGGAGAATTGTACTAAGGAGGTGAGGGAAGAGAAAAAAGTTCAAAAATGTTCCGATTAAGAGTAATAGGGCATTAAATTCTGCATTGAATGAGACAAAACAAATGTTTTTTGGAACAACCATTCCCATTTTAGAGCTTATTTAAGTAAGAAAAATTTGAACTTTATTTGAAAATATTTTATTTCACTTCGGAGAGTTAAAAAAATTCATGTTTGTGGTCAACTAACACAAGATTAATTCCTCTATAACTTAAAAGATATATGGGATACTTTATTTTACATTATCATGAAGTAGAATGAAACCTCAAGTTTTTTAACTTTTTCACCCATTTCTAATATCACTATAGCAGTCTAAACAAAAGCTATAGAGGAATAACTGTTTGATAAAACCAAAAGAAATTTTTTTGAAATACCCATTTTCCGACTTCCTTGGCGTAAATTGAAACTTATTCATAAAAAGTCACTTACTACTTTGATGGCTCTAAAATTCAATGCAGAATTTGATGTCCAATAACTCTTAATTGGAATGTTTTCGATATTGTGATTACTTTATATGATATAACCGTTCAACCACCAAAACACACCTTTGAAATGCTATACTTGCCTCCCCCCCCACCACCATCTTATCACAACACTGCTGAAAACTTAGAATAATCATATTGGGATACAAATGAGGCCATTCAAACAATAAAACCTTTTGTTACAATTTGTTTTTTTTTGTTAAGTTCTTTTCTACCGAAATATTGATTAGCTCTCAAAAGGAAATGAACATGTGTCTGTTCACATTCAATAGATAATATAATTCTTTATAACTCATTAGTTGGGGCACGCGGCTGCGCTCCGGAAGTTGTGTGATAGTTTTAATAACAGAAAATCTTTAAAATACAATATTAAAGGAAATATAGAACAAAATTAGCACCTTCTTGAAACTTTGGTTTTAACTTGGTATTAATAGTAAGATTTGAGATCTGTAGAGTCCTGCCAAATAAGGAACCCTGTATACTTTAATGGGGGTTGAAAGGGGGTAATTGAAAAATTAATTTTGCTGCAAATTTGTCGAGTTATGTATCCTTTTTGATGGTTTCTGTGATTCTGAATCTTATAAGACCATTCCATGCATTCAAAAGATAATAAGTTATTAGATTATAGTTAAAAAATCTGATGTCTCAGTTAAAAAACTTAGATTTCAAGTATATCTTAGGCGCCGAGACTACTGGGGGCTCGACCCTCCCCCAATGCTGCAGTTATAGTCTGTGACAGCTTTTAATCTACAGACTGCAATGCCATGTGAATTTTCCATTTGATTTAGTGAAGTAAAAACTGTACATAACTGCATTTTACCTTACACGACCATTAAAAGGAAAAAACGATTACTTTACAAATCCCTGGACAGACAATCTGGTTATTAATTTCAAATTGATATTTTTTCAATGATAGTATTTATTCATTGAATAATGTATGTATAAAATTTTTTAACTTATAGACTTACTTCTGATTAATCGACTTATTTTACTTTCACTTACCTATATATGAAATATATAGTAAGTGGAAGTACTGTGATCGTGAAAAATTTCGACTTCCGATTTTCAACGGAAATACACGTTTTGGGGTCGCCTAAGTCCAAATGACCAAGTCCCGCGAAATGGTCTGTGTGTGTGTATGTGTGTGTGTGTGTGTGTGTGTGTGTGTGTGTGTGTGTGTGTGTGTGTGTGTGTGTGTGTGTGTGTGTGTGTGTGTGTGTGTGTGTATGTGTGTGTCTGTGTGTGAACAGAATAGCTCTAAAACTATAAACCATGCGAACCTGAAATTGGGTATTTAGTGTAGGTATATGCCCGCGATGTGACAGCAAAAATTTCATCAAAATTGGTCAAACGGAGGGGGTACTTTATTCCATAACTTTTACGTTTTTTTCGATTTTCTCAAAAACGGCTCTAACGATTTTGATTAAACTGAGTAATTGATATATTAACATGCCCGAGATATGACTAAAAATTTTATCAAAATTGATCAATTGGAGAGGGCACTTTACTTAATAAATGTTGTCCCATTTTCACGTGTTTTTTTTATTTACTCAAAATCGGCAATAACAATTTTGATCAAACTGGGTATTTGATGTATGTATACGCCCGAGATATGACTGTAAAAATGTCATCAAAATTGATCAACCGGAGGGAGGAGTTTACTTAGTAAATTTTGTATCATTTTCACGTGTTTTTTTAATTACTCAAAAACGGCTTTAACCTTTTTGATCAAACTGGGTAATTGACGTATGTATATGCCAAAGATGTGATAGCCCGTATTTCATCAAAATTGGTCAAACGGAGGGGGCACTTTATTTCTTAACTTTTTTGCAATTTTTACCTTTTTTTCGATTTTCTCAAAAACGGCTTTAACGATTTTCATCAAATTCGTCATGTTCAATGAAAATTAGGTGCTCTTTAATATCAGGTAAGCTTTATCATTATTAAAATGTTCTGAGGGGGCTTGAATGGGGAAGGGGCCTTTTTTGTTTGTTTGTTTTTGTTTACTATGAAGTATCTTTGATTTTGTTTATATGGAGAAATTAACTGTCTTTCATTACGCCTAAAAATAAGAAATGGCTAAATATGAGATATGATAAAAACCAAGTAAACATATAGAGGAGAAAAAAAGAAAAATATTCAGTCAACTCATAAAACAGGTTGAGCCCACGCATGCGTAGTACGCCTTTAATGACAGCCTCATTGTTCCTAATTAAAGCCATTCTGTTCATTTAATGGAAATTATTGGTTTCATGGTAACTAAATGAAATTTTCAACAAGTATTGGGTTGATGCAAAATTAATGCAGGTTTCCTCTATTGCGATATCTTAATTCCAATTGTTTAAAAAAAACAAATCCTAACATTGATCATTATTATACCAAAACAAACCTTATCTAATACACTCTCTTTTACCATAATTTGATCAGTAAAATAGTTTTGTTCAGTGTGTTCAAAGGTCTTAAATCGAACATGTCGAAGTACGATTTTCGTCAAATTTATTTTTACGAATTTAAATTAGGGCGCAGCGCTGCGCAAACGGCTCGTAATATTAACGAAGTGTGGGGTCAGGGGGCTATTAATGAGTGCATGGTGCAGCGTTGATTCCAGAAGTTTCGCAGTGGAGATTTCGACCTCGAAGACAAGGAAGGTCGGGGCCGTCATTTTGCTCTTGACAACGACCAGCTGAGGTCAATAGTGGAAGAAGACCCAACCAAAACCACCCGAGAAATAGCGGTAGAACTCGGCGTGAACCAATCCACAGTTGTACCTCACTTGGAAGCAATTGGTAAGGTAAAAAAGTTGGCCAAGTGGGAGCCACACCAATTAAACGACCACCAAAAAAATCGTCGTTTTGAAATCTGTTCCATGCTTGTGACACGCAATAAAAATGATCCATTTCTCGATCGCATTGTGATGTGCGATGAAAAATGGATCTTATACGACAACAGAAGGTGTTGTAGCCAATGGCTGGGCAAAGATGAACAACCAAAACCTTTCCCGAAGCCCAACCTGCACCCAAAAAAAGTTATGGTCACAGTTTGGTGGTATAATGCTGGTGTTATCCACTAAAGCTTTCTCAATCGAGGTGAGACTATAATTGCTGACAAGTACTGTCAAGAAATTGACAACATGAATCAAAAATTGCAATGTCTTTGCCCAGCATTGGTGAATCAGAAGGGACCTATCCTCCATGATAACGCCAGACCACACGTCGCACAACCAACGCTACGACGACTGCACGAGTTGGGCTAAGAAGTTCTCCCACACCCACCTTATTCACCTGACCTCTCTCCTACAGACTTCCACTTTTTCAGGCATCTGGATAACTTGTAGAGGGAGAAAAATTTTCAAAACCAGGATGAAATTGAAAATTCTTTTTGTGACTTCATTGAGTCCAGGGATTCAGATTTTTTTTCTGGTAGAATAAGAATGCTTGTTGAACGTTGGCAAAAGTGCATTGATTCAGATGGAAATTATTTTGATTAAATATATATATAGTTAAAGTAAAGATATGGCCTATTTTCAATGAATATTAAAAACCTGCATTAATTTTGCATCAACCCAATACATAGAGAATTATAAAATCAGTCGACTTGGAGTATTATGCTTGCATTGCCAAATTATCTCAAGTAAAAACATTAATTTAATAATAAAAGAAATTAGTGTTTGTTATAGAGCAAATGAAAACAAAAATAAAAAATGAATGTGGAAAAATGTGTAACTGAGTGAGAAGTGGCATTAACACAACGCATTAATTTCTAATCTAAGTTGGTAAGTGAAAGTTGTGTGTAGCGCGCACGCACCAGATTTTTTTTTTTTAAATTGACTAATATATTTCTGTATATCGCACGTTGGATAGTTTCAACTCGAAATATATCAAATTTGAGTTACACATACCATTGGAATCAGAATGACAATACAACGTCGTACAATGCCATATAATCACAATAGAATGACAATTTGGTTCACTTAAGGCGCAATTTACCATATTCTTTTAGGGAGGGGATGATTGTGTTAGCGCAAGTAGAGGGATACTTTTGAGTTACAATTAGTACCACTGGTACTAAATGGCCCAATGGTAGACTCTGTGTGATCGAAGAATATTTTTCCTAGTCACAGTTTGTAGGTACCTAATTAACATTGAGAAAGCAGTTTCAATTTCTCAAGTGATTATCCAAAAAAAAAAAAATCTGGTGCGTGCGCGCAACACACAACTTTCACTTACCAACTTACTTAGATAAGAAATTGACGTGTTTTATTAAATATCATTTCCCAAAGTCACACATTTTTCTATATTCATATCTTATTGTTATTAATCGTTAAAGCCGTTTTTGAGTAAATAAAAAAAAACACGTAAAAATGGTACAAGATTTATTAAGTAAAGTGCCCCCTGCGGTTGATCAATTTTGATGAAATTTTTACAGACATATCTCGGGCATATAGATAGATCAAATACTAAGTTTAATCAAAATCGTTAAAGCCGTTTTTGAGAAAATCAAAAAAACACGTGAAAATGTTACAAAATTTGTTAAGTAAAGTCCCCCCTCCGGTTAATCAATTTTGATGAAATTTTTACAGTCATATCTCGGGCATATAAATACATCAAATACCCAGTTTGATCAAAATCGTTAAAGCCGATTTAGAGTAAATAAAAAAAACACGTGAAAATGTTACAAAATTTATTCAGTAAAGTCCCCCCTCCGGTTAATCAATTTTGATGAAATTTTTACAGTCATATCTCGGGCATATAAATAGATGAAATACTCAGTTTAATCAAAATCGTTAGAGCCGTTTTTGAGAAAATCGAAAAAAACCTAAAAAGTTATTAAGTAAAGTACCCCCTCCCTTTGAGCAATTTTGATGAAATTTTTGCTGTCACATCGCGGGCATATACCTACACTAAATACCCAATTTCAGGTTCCCACGGTTTATAGTTTTTGAGCTAGTCTGTTCACACACACACACACACACACACACACACACAGACACACACACACACAGACCATTTCGTGGGACTTGGTCATTTGGACTCAGGGGACCCCAAAACGTGTATTTCCGTTGAAAACTGGAAGTCGAAATTTTTCACGATCGCAATACTTCCACTTACTATATATTACATATATAGGTAAGTGAAAGTAAAAAAAAAAGTTTTAACCATCTTCTTGCCTATGCCCATAATAATTAATGTGTTAGCCAGGTATGGTTTTATCAAGTATAATCTGTTACAACTTTCAATCTGTTGAATGTAACGTCACAGAAATGATACCATTGAATCCAGAAGCATAGAAACTATCAAAGATTCAAAGAAATATTTTTTTTTTTTTTTGGAACTTTCTTCCATTTCAACCTCCCTTAAGAGATTCTCTAATTTAGGCAGACTCAGCAGATCTCGAATCTTACTACTAATATGAAGTCAAAACAAAAATTTCAAGGCACAATTTGTTTACCATATTTCTTTTATTTATAGTTAGTTTTTCTTTGATATTTATATCATACTATTATTTTTTTTTTATCAATAAGGAAGGGAAACCTGGTGCAAAGATTTATCAACATAATAGCAAGTTGTTGCTATTATTGATCACTAATCCCTCAGCAGGATTAGAAGTAACTTTAATCCAAATGCCAAAATAGTTTCCATACATCTACATCTTAATCCTATTTTTATTCAATGACATTATTTTTCTCAAAAGCATTATCTGAACACTAGTTTCAAGGTTTAGTTAAGGCTCAGCCTGTTTCAAATGATCATCATGCATATAGAGCGGTGCATTCGTGAACAAATTGTGCGGTTAAGTGGTCAAGGATTTTCTCTCCGAAAAATTAGAGCTTTATTGAATAAATCACATGCACCTGTGCAGTATGTTTTGAACAGACAATGTGAATTAAGATAGGCCATGTTCGGGTAGCCCAAGAAAATTGAAGAGAATTCATAGGACTATTTTGAAAAATGTACATCCTTATGGGCCATTCCACGTCAAATCATCCAGACGAAGTTTAAACTTTTACCTCCCCCCCTCAGATTTTGATAAAAATTTCTAGGTATTAAGTACATACAGAAATCAGAAAAAAAATGCCAAATTTTACCCAATTCCAACAAGTAGTTTCAGAATTATGGTCATTTGAACTTTTGAGATATTTGAAGTTCCGACGACGACTTTGCTCAAAACCAACTTGTACATGTTAAGACTTTCCTCTATAGAATGGTTACTAATTGAACTAGAGCTTTCAAAATTTATTCATTAATTCTGCCTTTCACACGAAATCAGATGATACCATTTATATCAGAGAGATAATTTTTCTTCATTAAAAAAAATTGCTTGATCATAAAAATTTATATTTTTCCAAGTTGTAAAACAGTCATAGAAAAATGCCATGAGCAAAAATCTCTCTCCAACCAGCCTTACACTCCATATATCAATAGGAAGAGGAAGAAATTCTCTATCTAATGATGAAATAATATGAGTGGCTTATTGACTTATAAGAGTTTTATCACGATTTGAATCTAACATAGTAAAATTTAATTTCAAAGTGGCGCATACAAATTAATACAGCTGAAATCTCTCTTAGACATACTCATACAAAGGTATATTAATGAAAAGGGCATCTAATTTCCTTTTAAATGATATAATAAGGATGAAAGAATTTTAAATGAAAAGAGGATGAAATTTTCTATCTAATGATGAAATAATATTAGTGGGTTATAGAGTTATAAGAGTTATATTTCGATTTGAATGTAATATAGTAAAATTAACTTTAAAAGTAGTGTATACAAATTAATACAGCTGAAATCTATTTCCAAATATCCTCAAATCATCATATACATATTGTTGAAAAGAAGATGTACTTAACTTAAATATAATTTAATAATATGTGCAGGCTTTTAAGTTTAAAGAGTTTTTTTTTTTTCATTAAATGTAATAATAATATCAAATCAACTCACAACTTTTGTTTATTTAAGCTCATAAACTATAATGGTGAAAATCTTAACATTAGGCTGTAATGTGTTCATAGCAAATACGGAATTAAAAACAAATTAGTAAATCCCTTTTTCATTTCCAAAAATCTTTGATGTCTTAGAAGGATAAGAGTGACAGTTGGCACTGGCATTTGTTACAATAGCATTTATTTTATTCTCATTATGACTTTCTCAAGATTATAAGTTTACATGGTTGTTAACTGTTAAATTTATTACTGAGTTTATTTTGTTTAAAAACTTTTACATTTTGTAATGTGATGTGACAGTAGTCTTATAAACATTGAAATTATGGCATGTAGCGGTGAATATGGAATGAACTTTATTTGTACAGTAGGCACATTTTTTAACTCTTCTTGTGAAAATTCATCGTTCACAAAGGGAAGGAAAATTTATAAAGTTCTTAATGAATTATCTCAAGAAGAAGTGGAACTTTTGTGTTGGCGTACAAAGAATGGTTGGAGCGAGGATGACACAATCTGTTCCTACCATTTCTTCTACTTTATAAAATATTATGAAAAAAACCAAAAGGTTTGTTGCGATCCATTTAAAAGACATCAAGTTCCCATTAAAAGAAAGAAGCACAATCTCAGGGCAATCACATTAAAAAAAGCAAAGGATGTCAAAAAAAAAAAAAAATCAAATAATCTTGGTCCCAGGAAAGCTGCTCTGCAGCAATTGCAGAAACTTAATAGATGAACTAAAACCTAGTGAAAATGAAGAAGAAAATGTTAGGCGCCATCAAAGCGATGAAGAAAATAATAATAATAATAATAAATAAATTTTTATTGCTTTTAAGTTTACAACTTTTAGCAAGAGGTTGGACCTTAGCTTATAGTTATTTAATAGTATATACAAATTAAAATTATTCCTATTAATCTTAGAACTATTGCATTAATAGTTCTTACATTGTATAATGTTCTGATATTGTTCTTATATAGTAGTCCTTATATTGCATTAAGTATTTATAAAAAAATAATAAAAAGAAAACAAAATATATATATAATAATAAAAGTAAATCTCTCTTAACTGAGCCCTAATCCATAAGATAATATAACCTGTATACACATCATTTAACACTTGATCAATAATAATAGAAAGAAAAACAAAATAAAATAGAAACACACCTTTATGAGTATTACTTTATGAGTATAATATTAATAATAATAATAAATAGTACTTCTCTAGAAACAATATCCTTATTCATATAATACAAAACTTCTTAATTTAATTGCTTCAATTGTAAACAAAATTATATCCTTTAATTTCTTGAGTTCATTTATTTGCAGTAAATTAGATAAAGACCGATCTTCATTAATATAATTATATAAGAAAACACTTCTAATTGGCTTCAGTATAGGACATGTTAACAGAAAATGTTGGATTGTGTCATTATCTTTACAATTACAGAGAGGGCAGGTCAACTTAGGTTCAAATTTATAAAAAGTACCATTTATAATTAATCTTTGAGATTTATCAAATATCATCCTCAGCTGTGCGACTAATCTAATTTTATTTATATGACACCTTAATGATAGATAACATTCCTCATTTTCAAAGTTATTCAAGTGGCGGTATATAGTACTAAATGAAGAATTTATTACTGCCTCAACATCTTTTGAAAACAAATGATTCCTCATTTTCCCCAACAGGTTAGTTCTGTTCTTTTTCAACATATTCACCTGGTCGCCATACCAAACATCTTATGATCCTATAGTCATCAGTGCACGGAATAATTCAGAAGAAAAAATGCGATGTAGAAAATAAGGAATTACACGTTGCTGAAAGAACTGTCATGAAGGACGAATTAAATGAAGTTTTTACAGGTTTAGATTAAACACCCTTGAAACTGAAACCATTTTCTGCAAAAGCGAGAAAAAGGATTTAAATAAGAAGCTTCAACAGGCTAAAGCACAGATAAAAAAAAAAATGTCGTTTGTGATGAGCTTAGACGATTCTCAAAGTGAATCTTTAAGTGAGTGTTCAAGTGAATCCGGAGATGAAAAAAATAGAAACAAATTGAAAAGAAAATCGAAGAATCTTGATTGTTTGATCAGTCTGATGAAGGAAAAACTGAAGACAAACTTGACAATTTGCCAGAAAATACAAATTTTGACAATCGTGCCTAACTCCTGGTCATGTAGAAGGGTGGCCGAAGAATTTAATGTGTCAGAATATTTAGTGAGAAAAGCTAGGGCTCTAACTAGTGAAAAAGGTATTTTGTCTAAATCAGAACCGAAACCAGGGAAGAAAATCCCCCAAGAGACACTAGCTTTAATACAAAACTTTTATCTAGATGACGAGTCTTCTTATATGATGCCGGGAGCTAAAGATTGCATCAGCGTAAAAAAAAAAAAAAAAAATGATCGTATTAAAAAAAGTATCCACATCTAAAGATAGGATTTTCTAAATTTTGCACTTTAAGACCAAAATGGTGCATGCTGGCTGGTTCACCAGGTACTCATTGTGCATGTGTGTTCTTATACCATCAAAATGTGGAGCTCCTAGCCAATGCTATGAATCATCATCACAAACAATTTATTCATATTAGTTAAATTGGTCTGTAATAGAGAAGACAGAAATTGTATGCTACGGCATTGTGTAAAATGTCCTAAAAAAACTGATCCGCTAAAAATGTTTTTAGATGAGGTTTTGGAAGGCTATGATGATGACGAAGAAATAAAATTTTCACAGTAGATAAATAATGGCCGAATGGAATTGCAGACTATGCTTCTTTCTCGCCAAGAATTTATTGATTTTACTACGCGAAAAATTGAAACTCTGATTCCTCATTCTTTTATTACAAAATCGCAAAACGCTTATATAAGGCAGAAGAAGAAAAATCTAGGCATAAATGAAGTTTTAATCCTAATGGATTTTGCTGAAAATTACAACTTTATTTTGCAAAATCAAGTTCAATCCTAACCATTGGAGCTACATGAGTAGTTCCATACATCCTGTCGTACTGGATTCAAGGGGCGGAGATGATTCCATTATTGAACACCGTTATGAAACATGATGTGCCGTTCGTCTACTCTGTCCAAGAAAAAGTTACTACTTTCATAAAGTTGACAATGACATCTATAAACAAGGTAGAGTACATAACTGATGGTTACAATGCTCAATATAAACATTATGGCAAATTTGTGTTGTCATGAAAAAGATTTCCAGCTAAAAGGAAGTTGGTCCTTTCATGCAACAGGTCATGGGAAAACTATGTGTGATGGGATCGGGGGCATAGTAAAAAGAATAATTACATAGAAAAATCTACAAAGTGTATCAAATAATGACCAAATCGTAAATGCAAAGCAAATGTAAGACTATTGTGCTAAGATTTTTTCCAAAATAAAATTTATTCTTTTGAGCAAAGAAGAAATCGAAATCAACAGAAAAGCTTTGGGTATTCGATTTGAGTCTGGTCTAAGAATTACCGGAACCAGGAGTTTCCATTATTTTCAGCATGCATCATCTGTAGAAATAATAGCAGACTCTATTACCTGTTTATGACAAAATATTTTTTGCAAAACAGGACCAACTGTACAACCAGAAATCAATTCTTTCGTGGCATGTGTATATGACAACAACTGGTGGCTCGGGTAGTCCACAGTATAAATGAGACAGAAGGTGATTATGATGTGTTATTGATGATTATATATGATTATAAATTCCCCCTAAATTATCTCTTTAATCCTTTATCTTCTTTCTATAAGGCTTTTTCAAGATTGACAAAAATGCATGCCCCTCACTTGTTCGTTATATCTCCTATATAACTCGATCCTGCTATTGAATTACTTTTTTGTTTGTTTAATTACTGAACTTTTTAGTGATAAATTAATAAATGCAAAATGCAATTGAAATTAGCGTAATTAAAACCTTTAACGAAAAAATTGAACAATATCAATAATTGCTAGAGCTCAATACCGGTACACGCATGTGATTAAAAAATATTTTATACTGGGATGTAAGCATACCAAAAAAATGCCCTAGCAGGCCAATGGTAACCACTATGTGTGAACTCTGTTGGAGCTTCACGACAAATCGCTTTGTTAGCTGCAGTGAAAACAATCCGAAATGCGCAAACAATTCTTCAGTGTGAAGTAATCTTGAAAGCCTGAAAAAGGTCTATTTCCCAAAAAGAGAAATGGTAAATGGCTTGGTTGGTAAAAAAATATTTTACTTTTGCCTGTTAAAGCTCTCCTGGTAAAGCTCCTCCTGATCTCAACATCAAGAACTATTTGGTACAATTGAGTAGGACGGTGTTCGCAGCAGGAAGGCAATTCAGTTCTGTATACGAACTCAGAACTCAGCTTTCAACTTAGTGGTTTAATATGGGCGAAGATATATTAACAACTTTTTAAATCCCTCCCAAATAGAATCCCTACAGTTTTGGAAAAATAAGGGGCCCAAAACATATTAAAAATGAATAAATATACATCATTTTTAAAAAGAAGCCTATAATTTTGTCTCAGTCAATTTTCATTTTGTTTTTTGTTTTCATGTAATTATTTAGAATCACTGGATTATAAGCCTATATTTATTTATCAAAATCTTATTCTAATTCCTATCTACAATTAAAATAGTCAAAAGTTAAAGATATCTTATACAATTTTAAAATGAATGGGGTGGTCTATGATTTTTTTGTATAGTGTAAATCAAGGGATATAAGAATTGAGATGTTGAATCAGAGCCAAGAAGCACTTCAATCCATAAAGATGAAGAAACATTCTCTATTATCATATGACTATTTAATTTTTCGTTAAATGGTTTTTTATCTTAATTACAGAATTATAAAGAAGCGCAGAAGTAAAACTGGAACTTTGAGTTTAGGTAATATGGTTAGATTCTGGTTTGAGGGGGTTGCTATTCCTTTTTTACTAGTTGTGTGAAACAACAGCGACTTATTTACATTTTAATACAGTAGACTCCCTCTTGTCCGGCCTCGGTTAGTCCGGCCGTCGGATTGTCCGCCCACTTCTCAGAAGCATAGTAGCTCCCTCTCGTCCGGCCCAGGTCCCTCCCTCCACCAGATAGTTCGGCCGCTTCTGGGAATCTCACATCCTCCCGACATTCAAAACAAACACTGGCGACAGGTGGCCATCTTCTTATCTCATTATTCGCGGAAAATTTCTCCGTTCACACATGATATGTTCAGTTCACTTCTGAATTCGATATTGTTCAGACCTGTAGTTGTGTTTTCCGTGGTGTGTTTTAGTCTACGTCTACTAAAATTATATGTGTTACGTATGTAAATATGTATGTAAGTACTATGAGTTCTAAACGTAAGCATTCGTTTGTTCCAATGGAACGAAAACTTGAAATTCTGGAGCGCCTAGACAAAGGGCAATCTGTACAGAGCATCTGTAGTGAATTTAATTTGGGTAAGAGTACTGTTAATGACTGGCGCCGGAATAGAAAATCCATCGAAAGTTTCTGTACTCAGATTGAAGCCGAAAAAGTTCTTTCTACACGATATACTTTAAAGAAGTCAAAGCATGAATTAGTAGATGACGCGTTGTGGCTATGGTTCATGCAGGAACGTAGAAGAGGCACTCCAATTAATGGGCCGGTTTTAAAAGAAAAGGCGATACTACTGCACTCAAAACTTCAAGATGGCGGCACCTTCTCAGCTAGTGACGGCTGGTTAACACGTTGGAAGAAACGTCATGGAGTGCACTTTCTTGGTGTTAGCGGTGAGAAATTGTCGGCTGACACATCAGCTGCTGGCGATTTTATAAAAAAACTGACGGATGTTATTGAGAGTGAAAATTTAACCCCAGAACAAGTTTACAACATTGACGAAACTGGGTTAAATTTTAAACTTTTGCCGATGAAAACCTTTGCTATGTCTCAGGAAACTTCTGCTCCTGGATTTAAAGCCAGTAAGGAAAGAATCACTGTGGCTCTTTGTTCAAATGCCTCGGGGTCCCACAAGCTACCTCTGTTTGTCATCGGCAAATCGGCGAAACCCAGGGCTTTTAAGAATTTAAATATGTCATCCCTCCCAGTGTACTACAGGGCCCAGAAATCAGCGTGGATGGACACTTATATATTTAAGGAGTGGTTTATTGACGAATTTGTCCCTAAAGTAAAAAATAATTTGTCAAGATTGAACTTGCCAGCAAAAGCACTTCTTGTACTAGATAATGCACCTACACATCCTCAAGAAATTGTATGTGAAGGTTCTGCTGACATAAAACTCCTATTTTTACCACCTAACGTCACCAGTGTCATACAACCTATGGACCAAGGAGTCATAGAATGCCTGAAGAGGAGATACCGCAGAAAGCTTCTGTCAGAAATTCTGGGTAAGATGGAGGATATGGAGAATGACGGCAACATAAGTCTTGTCCAAGCTTTAAAGGCCATAAACATGAAGGATGTGGTCTACATGGTGGCTAAGGCATTCGAAGAAATTCCGTCGTCTACATTTACCAAGTCTTGGAGAAAAGCCTGGCCAAATGTTGAACAGATTGTGCAAGACAACAAAGAAGGGACTCATCAGGTTCTTGAATCAGATGACAATTTGTCACTTCTAAGAGATCTGCAGAGTCTACCTCACTCAAATGATCTTGAAGAACGAGATGTTAAGTTATGGATTACTGGTGAAGACGAGGAATTAGAAAATGAACAGCTCAATGACGATGAAATCATTCAAGCCATTCTTCAGCAGGAAGGAGAAGAAGAAGACGAGGAAGATGAGGGAATAATTGAGGAAAAAGTGAGTGATAGTGACGGACGAGCAGCACTGGAGTTAGCAGCAAGGTACATCGAGCAGCAGACGGAAGCGACACCAGTGGATGTAATGTTCATTAAGAAATGGCGTGACTTGGCATTTAAAAAGAAATTGTGTCAAAAGATTCAAAAGAAGATTACTGACTTCTTTTAAATTTTTATTTATCTATTATTTACATAACATAAATTTTTGATAACAATGTACATATCGATGTAAAACTATTTGTGAGTTTCACTTGTGATTTCTTTATTTAATATATTTCATCTTGGTTTTACTGTGTGTTATTCATTCATAGCTTTTGTCTAAACCATCCCCGAGTGACAAATAGTTATGAAGAAGAAGTTACTAGGAAGACAAAGCCTTGTTTAGGGTAAGTAAACTATGCAAACTATTCAATATTGTGAGTTTAAAATGTATGTATATTGTCTATTATAGCCTACATTCGGATGGTCCGGCCAATTTTTGATCCGGCCTTGGGCTCGGTCCCAAGGTGGCCGAACGAGAGGGAGTCTACTGTATTGTCACACATGGACTCTCTCAGTAAAAGTTCAAAACATTAGTTACTTATACTTATTAACAATTAAACATTTAAAGCCATGATGACGAGTCCATCTTTTGTTGCTATTTGACCTAATTGCTTATGCACTTCTTGAAAGAAGAAAGGATGAAGAATATGTCGCTAAAAACCACTTATAAATATCAAAATAATAATAAATAAAAAAAGTCAAAATACAGGATTTATTTTATTTATAAATGTATTTACTTTATTATGAAGCGGGGCCCTCTAGTATTGATAAATATTAGAATATCAGTAACAGCAGTTACTATTATGTTTTCTCTGTCATTATGGGGATTAAGGTTGAAAAGATCAGTTTAGTAATAAACGTCCCGATCTTATTTACTAATGAAGAGCAAGCGTAGCGAGCGAGAGTTTAAGACATGGATAAATAAAGCTAAGCAGGTTCATTTTGTAATCGAAAAACGGGATAATGTTGGATAATATCACGGTCACATAGTCTCTCAAATTAGGCTATGCCCAGAAACTATTTTTTCTTTGCTATTTTTATCAATTAATATATAAATATCTTCCAACTAAATTTAGAAGAAAATAACAATATTTTTTCTATACTAAATGCTTAAGTAAATTGAATTATAACATTATAAATGACTTAAATTAATCATTATAATACTAGGTTACTAAGAATAAGTAATTAGGAACTATTTACATAGAAGGATAACATGTACTTAGGGATATATAATGATTTATTGTAAAATTTGTAATGATAATATAATGATAAGTTTGTAAAATAAGGTATAGCAGTAAAAAAATTAACGAGCTTCATTATAAAAGATGAAAGAAATTGAATTCAATTGCATGCATGTATTGATTTCGAATTATCTATAGTTAGTAGGACATCTAGCGGTTAATAAATGAACTACATTTCTATCCAATCTTTGTTCCAAAAATGTTACTGTGTAAACGGGGTTATAAATTCCATTATAATTGACCCTGGCGGTAAAATAGCGAACTAAATTTGTTCAAACGTTGGATCCAAGCTTCGATCCAACAATGTTAGCGTGTAAACAGGGCTTGATATTAAAATCTTTTCAATTGAATATTAACCATATGATTAATCAACAAAACATAGTTACAGTAGGAAAAATAATAAAAATGAATCACCGAATACTAGGTGAGAAGGATAGTATTTAAATTTATAAAAATACCCCTTCCCCTACAATCTGGTCCTCCATTGTTGGATTTTACTGTTGCACACTTTTTTTCAATAATTTTTTATTTTTAAATCTTAGCAAACAAGCGGTGCTTAGTTCATTTTAATTTTCTCTATCTCAATATTAATTTATTTACATTAATCTTTTAAGATATATATAAATATATAATGGCACCTAAACCTGACCCTTAACAGGAACAACGTTTCGATAACCTTGTTGCTGAAGTCAATGATTTATCGGATGATATAAAAGAGACCGAACAGTTAAGTCTTATGATAGCAAACAACCCCAGTCAGGCAACCCTTTTTAAAGCTAGAGTGCCTAGGTTAGACTCTACCTATGAAAAATTTAGAATAATGGCCAATGAAGCTATTAGCTTAGCACAGTCCCTATCGTATATTGATCTAATTGAGACTTTGAAGGTTCTCAAGAAAGAATGCCATGAATTATTCTACAAAATTCAAGCTGTAGAAATTAAGGAATTAAAATCTGATTCCTAATCAATTTCTTTAAATCAGAGCACTATGGAGCCCTCGACCCGTATCTTAATATTGCCATCCAATTTACCCACCTTCAATGGGGATGTATCTGGTTGGATTTCATAGCAAGATACCTTTACCTAATGAAAATCCGGACTTAGCTGAAATTCAAGTTTCATTATTTAAAATCTTCGCTAAAAGGGCAAGCCGCACAGGCAATATCAGCAATATTATTTCAGTAGCAGGTTATGCACAAGCATGGGAAAGTCTCTGTAAAAGATATGACAATAACGCCTCCAGGCGTCCAATTATCTGGTGAAAATTTTCAATTTCAAACCTATTCAAAAGGCAACATTCAACAGTCTCGAACAATTTTCGTAAATAATACTTGAAAGCGCTGTTACCTTCAAATTTTTAAATTTAAACGATCCAGCTGGATTTATTCTTTAAATCTATACGTTGCGAATATTAGATGCTTGAACCCATGAACGCTTTGAAGCTGAATGTGCCGGAATGCCAGATATCCCAAATTTTGAATTTTTCGCGGAATTCGCAATTTTTACAATTACAAGCCAATAACCTGAGCCTAAACCTTAACCAGCAAAGTTTTACAAATCCTACACCTTATAGGAACCATAAACAAGTAGTTTTGACAACCAACGAAGACAGGTCCAACAGCTGCCCATTATGTCAACGTCACAGAATATATCGTTGCAAACAATTTCTTAAACTGAACCCTACCAAGCGATTTGAGGAAGTTAAGGCTCATTAATAGTGTGTTAACTGTTCAGTTTTATCTCATTCCTCTCTCGATTGTAAATCTATAAATTCTCGTCAGTTATGTGGAAAGAGGCATAATTTACTTTTACATTTTATTAACAACAGATATGAAGTTGGAAAGACTCAGACAACAGAGCCAAAATCTCAAGCTGATTCACCAGAGCCACAAAATACTGCCAGTACTGTATTATCCTCTGCCACCATGGGGACCTCATCCAACTTACTTGGAACAGCTGTAGCACGAATTAAAGATATTCATGAAAATTTTTGAAAAATCCGTATTACCATTGACAGTGGGGCTCAAAGATCTTTTATCACAAATGAATATGCCAAACAATTGGGATTACCTCGTTCTCATAATCCACATACTCTGAGAGGATTCACGAGCAGCCCTATTTCGGGAGGAAAATATCAAACAATTTGTGCGTTAATACCAAGAGATAAATACTATCCACAAAAACGCTGTAATAATAGACAACATTACCAGCTTCACGCCTTCAAGTCGAGTTCCTACAGCAGTTGAACAGTATTTTTCACATTATTAATTAGCAGACCCGAATTTCGCATCACCAGGACAGATAGATTTTCTGCTGTGAGCCGACTTATTTGCTCAAATCCTCACAGGGGAATAATTGTCCGCTCCAGAAGGAATGCCAAACGCTTTGAAAACAATTTATAGCTGGGTCACAATCGGTCCATTTAATACTTCTGCACAGGAGGGGAATTCTCAGATTTCCACCCTGATGGCTTCAACCCATATATTAGAAAATTCATCTATCAACAAGGTGATAAACAGGTTCTGGGGGGTAGAAGAGGTAGCTCCGATACAACCTAAAAATCCTACCGATTTAGTGTGAACAAAACTTTGTCACAACCCATTACATTATGTTGTTCTTCTACCTTTTAAGGAAGACAAAGTGGAGCTTGGGGATTCATACCAAATGGCGTTACACAGGCTTAATCGATTGGAGGTGAAATTGGAAAGAAACCCAAAATTTAAGCGAGAATATGCAAATGTATTGCAAGAAAACTTGCAACAAGCTTATTTTATTTATGAAAAATGAATCAGCGAATACTAGGTGAGAAGGATAGTATTTGAATTAATAATAATACCCCTTTACCTACAGCGAGCAATATTGATATAATTTTTAATTTCACTTACCTATATGAAATATATAGTAAGGGAAAGTATTGAGATCTTGAAAAATTTCGACTATGGGTTTTGAACGGAAATACAAGTTTTGGGGTCCACTCAGTCCGAAAAACGAAGTCCCGTATCTGTGTTTTTTTTTTTTTTTTTTTTTTATTGTAGGGGAAAAATCTTTCATTAGACGAAGTGGGGGATTTAAACCCACAACAGTGTGAGATTCCTACTTACTAAAAGACCTCCTACATACTCTGCAATGCCACACCGCGGAACTGCTGGCAGGCATTACTTTGCGATGGGCAGGATGGCTTTACGCCTACTTCTCTACTGTACACTTCATGGTACTTGACCCATTCTCTCTCGCTCCAGTGCTCTCAGTTTTCTTCTGAATCTCGCAGCATAATCTGAAACAGCATTCCAGTTTTCTTGACTGGTCAACATGAGCTGTACCAGATTTTCCAGTGTGGATCTTTTACCCAGCACCATATTTAGTTCATCCTTTTCCCCAGTAAATTTTGTGCATGCGAAGAAAGCATGTTCCAGTTTCATCTAGTGGAGCGCAGGTGGTACATGATGATCCTTCTTCCAGCTTGAACCGATTGAGATATGCCCTGAAGCAGCCATGTCCAGAGAGCAGTTGAGTAAAATAATAATCAACCTCTCCATGTGTGCGGGTCACCCACGATGCGATATCTGGTATCAGGAGGTTTGTCCACTTCCAGATGATGATGAGTCCCAGCGTCTCTGCCATCTGCGAAGAGTTTCCTTTCTCTCGTCTTTTGCTATCGTTAGCCAGTGTGCTTCTGGTGCTTCCCGTTTTCTGCGGTAGATTCTGCCACGCTCTTCGGCCAGTAGGTCTATCGGAGTTATGATGCACACAGCATCATATGACACAGAGCGAAATGCTCTTGCGACACGTAAGGCATTTCTTCGATGCACACTTATCGCCTTATGAGAATATGACCTCGCTTGGAAGGCATGTAACCAAATTGGAGCAGCATACAAAAGCACCAAGTTGGTAACATTAGAAAGGAGCCTTCTCTGCTGAGTTGAACACATTCTTGACGTCTAGCGTTATCACGGCGCAATACTTCTTTCCACCTCTTTTCTTTATCACAAAGTCGATTGCATCGACTATTGACCTACCTTTCCGTATTGATTTTCAAACAGTCCTCAACTTCCCTCAATAAGCTCTGTAATTCTATTACATACAATCCTCTCCAGAATTTTACCAGCAATATGTCGGGCGACCTCTCGCTTTTTGAGTTAGCCTTCTTGTATGGAGTTTGGAGTCCATCATTATGACAAACGATTCTCGGTCAAATGATCGATGGTTCCACACTGATCGTCTCGTTTGGAATGTTTTCCTTATGGTACCAGGGACTTCGACTTCGAAAAAAATTGCCAGGTGATCATTGTGGGTTTAGAGTTCGCTTACGTGCCACTTGTTGTCAGAAACAAGGCATGGACTAACACACGCCAGATCAACAATTGAAGCGTGATCATTTCTAGTGAATGTAGGGGTGGAGCCTGCGTTTAAGAGCACAAAGTCGAGTGCAGCAAATACGTCAAGAACACATTCACCTCTCTTATTAGTTTCTTTGCTCCCCCATGCCGTATCCCAAGCGTTAAAGTCTCCTGCAATGACCAGAGGATGACAGCCTCGTAGTTCCTGTACAATTCTGTCAAGCAGTTCTTCAAATTCAACTCGTGAGGAGCTTGGAGGTGCATAGAAGCTACAGATTTAGATATGTGTGTTTGTGTGTGTGTGTGTGTGTGTGTGTGTGTGTGTGTGTGTGTGTGTGTGTGTGTGTGTGTGTGTGTGCGCGCGCGTGCATGCGTGTGTTTTTTTGTTTTGTTTTTTCCCCTCTCTCTAGTAACCCTAGAAGAGAGGGAGTTTATTAACCACATGTTTCCATTAAATGATTACATGTGTTGCTCATACAATTCTTACAATATACAAAGAAATCAATTGTTTAGTATTGGCCATCGGCTTTCTCCGGTCTGACCAACACTAATTGGAATGAAATAATAAAAAAAGGAAATGGAAATGAATGCATGCTAATATATAGAAGAAAAGAATGGTAGTGGACTGTATAAAAGATATTAATTAAATTGCTGGAAATGGAAACATAAAAGTTATATTTGTACAAATTAAAATTATTAAATACAGGTATTAGAAGCCAGTTGAACGATGATATGGTTGATGTGGATAATTTGCAGTCAAAGTTAAAATAATCTTCTTACTTGTAGGTTGGCGAATATGTACTTGCTAATTTTCGGTAAAAATGGCCATTCTTTATTACCCCTTGCCGCCTGCCCTGCGGCTGCCTGTCTGTTCTACTCTATCATTTTGTAGAGGAAATTAAGTCCATGAAAAACAGAAGTAATTTTTTAGTCTAAGTGCACTCACTGAACTCTACAGGTACTCTACAGGTCCTAAGCATGATTTTTGCAGGTGAACTTTTACCTTTAGGGATTTAGTTCCCCAGTTTCTCCATAGATGGCGCTTGGGGCATCTTGGAAACTGCCAAAAATTCGTTCCATGAACAAAGCCGCCCACCTAAATTAAGCTTGGCTAATTTACTTGAAAACTCAGACTGATGTCCCTATAGTAGAACCAATAAATGATGATATACAAATATGAATACGTATCTCGTACATACATACGTACATATGAGGTTCAAAATGCATAACATAATAAGTATCATTTATAAATACAAAATAAACAAAAAATATACTACTGGATCACATGATTGATAGGACATGTATTTTGTCGCCGAAGGCTCCATTCTCTGCAATGGATAATAAAGGGAGATAACTGAATTGTGAAAGATAAATTAAATGAGGAAACTCGTTTAAAAAACAAAAACAAAAACGAAACAAAACCAAAAGTGAAAATAAATAAGTGCAATGAGTGATAATTGTTTCTGTATTATGTACATTGTTGTGGTAAATTATTAATCCTAGCTTATTTTTCCATTGTAAGTATACAAATCTCATTTCATAAATTGAATTTAATCATAAATTATACACACATATATATGTATATATGTGTGTGTGAATAATATATATGATTCAAATTCAGTCCAATTATATTTTTTTTTTCTGTCTGTTTTTATTCACTCATATTGCATTAAATTTACTTCTATATTATAT
The DNA here is from genome assembly GCA_911387785.2 of Aelia acuminata. Lineage (NCBI taxonomy): Eukaryota > Metazoa > Arthropoda > Insecta > Hemiptera > Pentatomidae > Aelia > Aelia acuminata. The sequence goes on along the minus strand of OU426978.1, from coordinate 109,634,351 downwards.
ATTGATTAAATTTAATGTGTTGATCAATTTATGTGAAAATTAATGTGTTAAGGAATCCAGTTGGTTTCTAATTGATTGCAGAGATGTAAAATACTTGTTTTATTTGAAACACTGAGGGGAAACTAATTATTTAAGCTTAAAAGTTTGAGTAATTTAAATAAAACAGCTGAAAAAGAAATATAACCATTACAAACTGAATGAATGAACAATAAACTGTGAACTGCATCCTAGCACTTCCTGGTAGTGGGGTCACCTGTGGTGTAGTGGTTAGCATAGAAACTTACAATACTAAAGGTCGAGGGTTCACGCTTCGAGGTGGCCCTAGGATTTTTAAAAAATCCTTGTCTATACTGTCCCACGAATAGAACATAAAATGGAGGTACCGAGAGGCCTGTACGATGTCAGGTACTCATCAAAGATCCCTATCCTAATTATACCTAGATAGGCAAAATTTAGGACTCCCACTGTAGCATCGTCCGGTTAGCCTTAGTGGCATAAAGTGACGTTAAACAAACAAACTTCCTGGTAGGTCTGAAGCTCGAACTAAATTTTTCATTCATTAAGCCCTCCGTCATGCACAGATAGGCTAATTACATAGTGCGAGAGACTTAAAATTCCAGACCATTTCTCTTCAATTTAACACCCGAAAGATAAAAACGGAAACCTTCTTCATGGTTAGGGGCTCTAGGGCCTTATAATTTTCTTGATCGCACGTGGAGTTCTTTTTTGAGCCTTATCGGCACACACATTGTACACTTTGCTTTATAATATACGAGCAGACCCGACCACACGTTGCTGTGGCTCAGTAGCTAAAATGCGTTGAATTAATTATATCCCATTTCTTTTAATGCAGTCAAATAAAAATTCAATGATAAAGATTAAAACGTTTCAGCTAATCCAAAAACCAATGGGATTTAAAATAGAACTTGACGCCAAATTTAAAATTGATTGGCAAAAACTTTAGAAGGGTTAAAATTTTTATTGTAAAATGGAAAAGGAACTAATAAAGAATATAATTGAAATAAGGCTTAGTACAATCACAACAGATAGCGAAAATGTACACTTTGTTTAATAATATATATTGATTATTGGAACATTTTCAATATTGTGAGTACTTTAGAGATATAACAGTCCAACCACTTAAACATGGCTTCTAAATTTTTGTTTCTATTCGACTGGACTAAAAGGGAAGAAGCGGGTGGCCTGATCTCACCCCTTCACTCTATGAGGTGAGATTATGACGAAAAGTGACTCATGGTTTAGACTTTTAGTCATTTCACTTATAGTTACAACCAAATGCAGGAGGCAAATTCTCATTTTACCTATCACAATAAAAATATATTGACATTTTATCACTATTATATAAATATAAAAATGTTAATAACAAAAAAACCTTAAGGTATAGTATAAGAAAGGGGTAGGGGGGAAAAAATACAGCACATTACAAATTTTAAGTGAAAGTTTAAAGTAAAAGCTAATTAATAATATTTTGATTTTTTTTTTTATAGCAGTTCAGAATTAGTTTAATTTTACTATTAGAAAATAATCTAATTGAAACATTCACTTACCTATCTCAGTAACTGTGTCTACTACTGGTTTTTTATGATTTCTACTTTCCCAAGAAGGTGCCTCTTCTTTCCCAGATGGTATCCTCATCTCATTTCCCCAAAAAGTCTAGATTAATAAAAAAAATTCATTTAGAATGGGTAACAAGAAATAAATAAAATTTGAGATTTGTTTTTAAAGGGATTCCCAGGCTTAAAAATATGGAAGGGGAAGTTATCTGGGAAAAAATTAAGTCTTTCCTAAATGATTGATGAAAAAAAAAAGAGGTTATAACATAGTATGAATTTATATTAATCGGTCTTGTCGTGCTTAGGTTCTATAAATGTGGTTTCGACTGATTTAGAATTAATTGTAGTGTTAGAAAATTCCATTCTCACATTTAGCAGTTACAGTATATTCCTGCTTAACAGACACTCCGGATAAACCGACGGATGCTGTAAAAGATAAACAATTCTTTTTAACATCCTTAAAAGCATCTATAACTTTGTCATATTCTCAATCACTGGTCAAAAATTTTGTTAAAATGTATGTATTGTGTTGAGGTTGAATAGATCTTAAATAAATTATAAAGCAAGCAAAAAGTCATATGTGTTTTATTTTTTTACTGAACACCAGTAAAACATATCTCTTCGAAGTAAAATTGATCTTGAAACAAAATCTTTATTTCATAGAAAGAAGAGACCGATGAGATCACATTAAGGTGCATAAAAACGAAAAAAACTGACAACATAGAAAAACTGAATTAGCCAAGAAATGTTATCTTCTAAAATTAATGTTTATATAATCTTTATAAATCAGGGTATATTTTAATTTCACCGAAGTATAGAAGTTATAATAATATTGATGTTTCTTTATTTATACGCTCCAGATTTACCGAATCTCCCGCTTAAACGGCAATATATCAGTCCCGAGGAAGACGGATAAGCGGTATGTATCCAAAATGTGTACAAGTTTGATCTATAGTGATTCGATAGATCAAGGTGGAACAAATTGGGTTTTTATCAGTTACGACCAGCACATTAAGACCCAGTTGAGCACCTACTTATATATGTGCACATATATTATTTACCAAAGCTAAAAAATCGGCTTTCTCAAAAATGTAAACTTCTGTTATGCTTAAATGTGGTGTAGTTCGATTAAATATAAGCGGTATAGTTGGATTCAGACTTTAAATAGTGTGGAAAGAAAAATCGGGTTTTAATAATTACCACAATAATTTTTACTTTCACTTACCTATATGTGAAATATATAGTAAGTGGTAGTATTGCGATCGTGAAAAATTTCGACTTCCAGTTTTCAACGGAAATACACGTTTTGGGGTCCCCTGAGTCGAAATGACCAAGTCCCGCGAAATGGTCTGTGTGTGTGTGTGTGTGTGTGTGTGTGTGTGTGTGTGTGTGTGTGTGTGTGTGTGTGTGTGTGTGTGTGTGTGTGTGTGAACAGACTAGCTCAAAAACTATAAGCCGTGCGAATCTGAAATTGGGTATTTAGTGTATGTATATGCCCCCGATGTGACAGCAAAAATTTCATCATGATTGCTTAAAGGGAGGGGGTACTTTATTTAATAACTTTTTAAGTTTTTTTCGATTTTCTCAAAAACGGCTCTAACGATTTTGATTAAACTGAGTATTTAATCTATTTATATGCCCGAGATATGACTGTATAAATTTCATCAAAATTGATCAACCGGAGGGGGGACTTTACTTAATAAATTTTGTATAATTTTCACGTGTTTTTTTTTAGTTACTCAAAAACGGTTTTAACGATTTTGATCAAACTTGGTATTTGATGTATGTGTATGCCAAAGATGCGATAGCCAACATTACATAAAAATTGATCAACCGGAGAGGGGACTTTACTTACTAAATTTTATATCATTTTCACATGTTTTTTTTTATTTACTCAAAAAAGGCTTTAACGATTTTGATCAAACTGGGTGTTTGATGTATGTATATGCCAAAGATGTGATAGCCAACATTTCATCAAAATTGGCCAAACAGAGCGGGCACTTTATTTCATAACTTTTTTTGCAATTTTTACCTTTTTTTTCGATGATCTCAAAAACGGCTTTAACAATTTTTATCAAATTTGTCATGTTAAATGAAAATTAGGTGTTCTTTAATATCAGGTAAGCTTTATCATTATTAAAATGTTCTGAGGGGGCTTTTCTGGGGGGGGGGGTTGGGCCTTTTTTGTTTGTTCCTTAATAAAGTACCTTTGTTTTTGTTTATATGGAGAAGTTAACCGCCTCTCGTTACACCTAGAAATAAGAAATGGCTAAATATGAGATGTTATAAAAATAAAGAAAACATAAAGAGGAGAAAAAAATAAAAATATTCAGTCAACTCATAAAACTCGTTGAGCGCATGCGGAGTACGCCTATAATGTTAGACCATTGTTCATAATTAAAGCCGTTCTGTTCATTTGAGAAGTGGCAATTAACAAAACGCATTAATTTCTAATCTAAGTAGGTTTGTAAGTGAAAGTTGTGTGTTGCGCGCACGCACCAGATTTTTTTTGCCAATGATTATGATAATCGTTCAAAATCATATCGAGGCAGGAAAAAATGGGTTTTACCAATTAAGACCCACCCAAAAAATATTTTAAACGAACAGGTCAGTGATTTCATTCAAACACGAATGATTATCATTCCAATAAATGTTTATTTATAGATGTACTACAATTTGGAGTAAATTGAAAAAAAAAATTATATATATTTACGAGCAGACCCAACCATGCGTTGCTGTGGCTCAGTGGCTATAATGCGTTGAATTAATTATATCCTATTCTTTTTAATGCAGTCAAATCAAAATTCACTGATAAAGATAAAAACGTTTCAGCGAATCTAAAAACCAACAGGATTTAAAATACTACTTTAGGCCAAATTTAAAATTGTTTGATAAAGAATTTAGAAGGGTTAAAATTTTTATTGTAGAATTGAAAAGGAACTAATAACGAATATAATTGGAATAAGGCTTAGTACAATCATAACAGACAGCGAAAATGTACCAAATTAATCTTTTGCCATAATACATATTAATAAAAGTCAGAATATAACACATGTTTCTACCTGAAACAGGTTATTAAAATTTCTCATACCAAGCGAAAAAATCTTATTTTCTTACAGTAGAGCAGGGTTGGTTGGCATAGGGGGCAGGTTGGCCATTTGCTTATAGCTTCCGTCACACCTGTTGTGAAGGCCCCACTGTTGTACCATGTGACCCGCTTGACCTCGGGAGTCTTGTCCTGAGTATTGAATCCGATGCTAACAGTGTAGAGAAAAGGGTGCTTCATTGATTGATTTTGCAACATGTAAGTAAATTTTTGTATGTTCAGTAAATTTGGTTTAAAGGAATGGCAAAACACTTAATTCCGATTCTGTTCACATAGCCCCAAACTCCTTTCAAAAACCTAACCTTTCGACTAACCAGTTTCTTGTGTTAATGTTCTCCCCTGTCCTGGCCGTCATCTTTCATATGATCTCTCGTGTGGGGTTAGTTGGCTCTCTTCAACTTTTTTTTGGCGCAGTAGCAATTCACAAAAGCAAGGTAAACATAATCAAAGGTGAAACTACCAATTGTCTTTAGTTCCAGCAAGGAGGATGAGAGCAATTTTTCTTATGCAGAAAGTGACGACAGTCTAAACTATCTTCTTCTATTGTCATTCTATTTTCCCTTAAAAGCTGGTTAAAACCGATTCAAAATTATTATACCATTATAGTGCAGCTTTTAATAACAATAATATGTGTCAGGCAGTACTAGAATAAGATTGCTAAACAGCACTACCTTCTAGGCCAACCTGCCCCACATAAGGGGTTAATTGGCATACTCTGACTTATCGAATCCATAAATTTTCTATGATCAAAGTGTTAAATATTATGTGTTGAAAAAAATACTAGAAGTACTCTAATACTTGGAGTTTACAGTGGCATCAGCCCCCTTGGGATTATATTAAAAGGAACGACTTAACAATCAAAAAAGTAAAAACTGTTGCCAACCAACCCCGCTCTCCCCTACTACTTATCAAAACAAAAAAAATTATTTTATGAATGAGATAATTTATAACTTTAAAATAACAATTTCCATTTTTCTTTATTATTAGGATTCACAATTTTTATTTATTGTTGTGGTAATAGGTGCACTATTATTTTGGTTAACCTTTCTTTTGCTAAAACCAATAGATTTGATGGTTTCCCCACACATGAAAAGGTGATACATAATTGCCCAAGGGAAAAACACAAATTTTCCAAGTCCAAGCCAGAAAAAATAGATTTGGCAACTGGATGCTTCCCACCCTAAATATTGAAAAAAAAATGAAGTGTTGTGTCAATAAATCAACTTACACTGCCATCTGTTAGAAATTTATAGAACTTACAAATAACCACACTCAACCGTAGTACAATAAGCATTTACTTTGCAATAAAAGAAATATTTAGGCCAGTAATCAAGATATAAACTATCCCATCTTTTAAGTTGAACAAAACTAAACACAATGAGCCAAATTTCATCAAAATCGGTTCAGTGATTTCTGAGTTTACCTCCAACAAACATCGAGACACGAGATTTGTATATATCTAAAGATTTGTTGGGTTGTTTACTGGCAGGAAAACAGTTTACTAAAATTTAACTACCTGAAATCTGAATTATATAAACTAAAAAGTATCTTTGAAGAAAAAATTAATTTAAAACAAATGATTTGTTCATATTTATACCTTGATCTAATTGCAACCAAACAAATTATCATCAACATAAACATATTATCTTAATTTTTGTTTGTTTCTTTGTTTATGGCTTAAATATTATATTAATTTTTGTTTTTAATACAACAATAATAATAATAATACAATAAGGCTTAACGGACCCGAAGGCCCGACGCCGACACCACCAATCGGTCCCTACATACCTCCATCCACCTACCACCGTCCAATCCCAAATTCACAAGATCTGCTTTCACCGAATCTTCCCACCTTCGCCTAGGCCTACCCCTCGGCCGTTTACCAGTGGGCAAAGCGTTTATCAATCTTTTAGGAATTCGTTCACTACTAAGACTCATCATTTTGCATGCCCACTTTAGCCGACGCGCAGTTATAGACTCGATTACATTTGCCGGGTAAAGCTCACACAATTCCGCATTGTGTAGCCGTCTAAATTCTCCTGTTGACTCATCTTTCTTCGGCCCGAATATTCTACGCAGCACTTTATTTTCGAACACCATAAGACGTTTCTCATCCCTTACTGTAAGCGGCCATGTTTCACAACCGTAAAGAACAGTCGGAAGAATTATAGTTTTGTAAATCCTAATTTTTAAATTTCGGGATAAAAGGCATGACCCAAGTAATTTTGCAACCGAGAAATAACAAGCATTTCCCGCCTTTAATCTAGCCTTAATTTCCTCTTCGATTTCGTTTTTTCTAGTTACAGTAGATCCTAAATATCTAAATTTCTCAACGGCTTCAAATATTTCCTCTTCTACTTCAATATCGCCAAAATTGTCACCGTTTCTACAACTAACCATATATTTTGTTTTTTCCGTATTTATTTCTAGCCCTACTTCTTTTCCGGCTTCCATCAATGCTTTTGTATTTAGTTCTATCGTTTCCACGTCGTCGCCAAGCAAAACCAAATCATCAGCGTAACCGAGTACGGATATATTACCCCCCAGATTCAAACCCTTTCCGGTATTTATCACCTCCCTAATGACATATTCTAGAGCTAAATTAAATAAAACAGGGGATAGCGAATCCCCCTGTTTCAAACCAGAGTGAACCTCGAACTTCTCAGAAAAATAACGACCGATTCTTATTTTATTGAACGTTTCGGTCATACACATTTTTACTAAGTTTACTAACTTCTTCGGTATTCCTAGTTCAGTCAGGATGTTATACAGTTTATTGCGGTAATTTTTGTTTTTACAAATTTAAAATTGCCCCTTTCAAAAAACATACCATGAGCTATGCTTATGAAACAGTAAAGTTGGCAATGTTTACAAGAAAAAGATTTTCATGCCAATAATTTTTTATTAATAGATAAACACTATTTGAAGTAAATTGTAAAAATAATATATTTATACTTAAGGGTAGTACGCTGCCAACAAAACTGCTTGATTTTTTTTTAATTATCTGAAATCTGAATTACCTGCACTAAAAAGTATCTTTGAAAAAAAAATCTTACATGTATTATTCCAAATAGCCTCAAAATAAGGTTTTCGCCTAATGTAATGTCCCTATCACGCTCAAAAGCCATTTTCTTTTTATCAAAATTAATAAAATCGATTTATAGCAGGAATTTTAGTAAATTAATGAATCAAAATAGGGAAAATGCATTTTAATGGTTTCTACGTGGGCTTTATGACCCGCACACGTTCCATGTATATAGGCCCTGCATTTTAAATCTCTGAAACTTACTGTTTTTAAGAAAAGGCATGGATTAGGCCCTTCAGCTGCACCTGGCTAACTGTTTTGTTGCCTTTCCAAGGATACAAACTCATTTTGTCGTTGTTACCACTTAAAAGACTACCTTTTCCTCCATTGTCAGAAAATAGCTGTAAAAAACACCTGATGAGCCACTATTGAAAAAACAAAACATGATTGATTTTAATGACATAGATGCTTATGATTTTTATTTATGACTTATTAGGCTTTATATTTTTCCACGAATGAGAGAGAGAGGGACTGTGCCTTCTTTCACATCAAGAAACTTATTTATTTGCTTTATCGAAATTTAATTGATTTACGAATACTTCAAATATTTAAATTATGTGTGTCATAAGGTAGGTTAGTTAGATTCAGGATGTAGAAAGATTAATTTCCAGGTACTATGCTATATTCTTAGTGATTTAATCAAACCAGGATTACAGGAAACTGTTTTGAGGAGAACATCAGAAAATGAAGCCCTTCCATGACTATTAAACACTGCTGTACAAAAATAATTTCTCCCTAAGGCCTCCATGGGAGGGGGGGAGGGTGATCTGGCAATAAAAAATGTTTATTGCACAGTTATGTTAAACTTAAGTTAAAATCTAAAAAAGTCTTTGTGGGAAATGCTTCGCACGGGTCCAGCTAGTAAAGAATATAGTTGGAATAAGGTATAGTACAATCACAAAAGACAGTCAGCCAAAATTTACCAAATTAATCTTTTGCAATAATATCACAAACAAAATCCTTTATCATCCATGCCGCCACCTTCTGGAATTCCTTACCTGACTCCATCCGTAAAACATCATCCTTCACTTCCTTTAAAACCCAACTATTTCGCCATTCCCTTATCTTCAATCTTTTGTAAATATGTAAAATACTAAACCAACATAGAATACATATTTATTTGATTTATTATAGTTTTCAAGCTAAAAAGCAGATCAAATTTTTTGAACTCTTCATCCAAATGTTTTTTGTTTTTTTTTTCCCAATATTTTGCCTCAGTTTTTTTTTTATCTTTTTTTTTTTTTTTTAAATCTAATTCTTAATATTTTTACCTTTTTCTTCAACGAACCAGACAAATGGCTCTGGATTTGACCAGGTTCTGATATTCTTAGGGAACTTGGATGTCCCAGAACAAAAATTATTTTTTTTTTCTTTCTTTCTTCTTGCTTACAATAATGCGTATTAATTTAAATTCAGAATATAACACGTGATATTGTGAGATTGATAATATCATATCAGTAGGTTCAACCTGAAACAGGTTATCAAAAGCGAGCACAGAGCGGGAGAACCTCTTAAGAAAAGTCTTTTATTAGGATTTTAATTCATCTATGATAGATTTTTCTTCTTCTATTTAAAACTTCGCTATTATGTTGATCATCTCAGTCTTATCTGCTGGATGTTTAGCATGGAAGGGGAATCGCCATTTTTTTTATTTGCATTTGTTCTATAACAGAGGACTGGAAATGTATATGTTATTTCTTACTCTATCTATTGAATATTTACTTATCTCGATTTTCAATTTCACTCATCTATTCACTTCCTCGTATCACCACTTCTGTATACTTCAAGCATTTAATATTTTTATTCATATTTATATTATATATTATATATGTATATTTTGATGTATATACGAGGGGTGATCAAAAAGTTCCAGGACTGTTGAGATTGCGCGGCAATGGAGTGTCATAGAGCAGTGCGGTTGGCAGCATTGTTTAGCGTGACTCTTCCTGAGCTCAGCTGTTTATTCAGTTTGTTGATAACCTTCTTCATTGCAAAGTTACTGCTGTTTTCGTAAAAAAAGTTTTTTGTGTTCGGCGATTCTTTCCCTTCATGGGTCTCTTAAGTTTTGGAAACAAGAAAAAGTCTGCAGGGGCAAGGTCAGGTGAATATGGAGGCTGGGGAATGACCGTCATTCCATTTTTGGTGCAGTAGTCGCGAATGAGCAGTGCGGAATGAACAGGCGCATTGTCATGATGCAGCACCCACTCACCGCTCCGCCACAACTCTGGTCTCTTCCTCCTTATTGCCACAACGCGTTGCTCTTCCTTTACATTCATTTCACAAAATCGCCGAACGCCGAACTTTTTTTACGAAAACAGCAGTAACTTTGCAATGAAGAAGGTTATCAACAAACTGAATAAACAGCTGAGCTCAGGAAGAGTCACGCTAAACAATGCTGCCAACCGCACTGCTCTATGACACTCCATTGCCGCGCAATCTCAACAGTCCTGGAACTTTTTGATCACCCCTCGTAACTTTCCTTATTTTGACATCTCTATGATCTCATTATTAATTTATTACTTTTCATTATTTTTCTTATTACTCTATAATTTTCCAGTAATCCACATCATTGATCAAAAGCTATATTAAAATATTAAACATTAAAAACAATAAAAATATTTTAATATCAATTTCAGAACTATTAATCTCATTTCTATTCTATCCTCATCTGTATTTCTATTCTTCATTCATTTATCATTACTATTTACTATTATTTATACTATACTTATATTCTTTTGATCTTTAATAATTTTAAAATTTTTTTTCCATATTTCTTCAAATATTTTCATTGGTAGTTATCTGGTTATATATGGCTTTATCTGGTTTTATATGGCTTTATCTGGTTTTATATGGCTTTATCTGGTTTTATATGGCTTTATCTGGTTTTATATGGCTTAAGCCCTGATGAAGACTTGAATCTCGGGACAAAACGCCAGCACAATATATGTTAATACACAAATGAAAATTTAAAGGATTAAATTCTATTCTCAACGTGCTAATAATTATAAAATTAGCTCACTCCTATGCAGAGATAGAAATGAAAGCATAAATATTTGTTCATAATTAAGATTAACTTGGATAATAAAATGCCAATTTAAATTATCTCTCTCTCCGATTCAGAGTAATAATTAAGAGTTCACATGAGGTAGAATTCGATCCTCCACAACTTTTATCAGTAACATTTTTCATTTAGAGAAGCCGCAGTTGATTTGCAGGTGAAGGAACATGATTTTAATTTATTGTTCTGCCAAAATGATAAAAATATCTAATCTTCAATAATTAACTTTAGCTAAACAACAATTAATTTTATCTTGCAATAGGTCGTTTTAAATGATATTTTGTGCGTTTTTATTTAAATGAGATTAAAATCTTCTTTGTGCTTCATCACTTTCAAGTTATAAGCAATAAATTGAAAAAAATAACAAAATTCCAGTTTTTGACACAGAAACTTCTCCTGAAGGAAACATTGTAGGAAAAATTATGCAACCACACAAATTTTTAATAAACATTTTCTCGAGATAAATATAAATATCTGATTTTATTTATTAAAAATATTTTATGAAAAATATGTTGATAAAATAAAAATCAAGACCACATAAACATCACCGGTAGGGAAGACTAGTAACATAAACAAAAACTACTTTTTTCCTAAATTTAGGGTCCATTAAAGATAGTTACTAATTTTTCTCAAATGATTGTCATGAAGAATGAAGAGAAAATAATTTTATATCGTAGTTCTGACCTTTATTATAGCCAATCAGAATCGAAAAGTTGGTATAAATTAGTGTGACACCAGTGGTGAGCGAGAGGTGACTGACTGAACTGAAAGATAAAAAAAGCAAGATTGGACATGTCCGAACATTAGTGCCTGTAATGGAAAAGCAATGGAGCAGCGGACATCCTTCTGGTAAGGAATTGTAGCACATAAATCTCATTAAAAATTCTAACCTAGGCTGTTTTGAAAAAAAAAATTATTTGAACAATGACCAGGTTTTTAGGTCAAATTCTTCACCTCTGCATAGTTTCAACCCACTTTGTAGGTCGTCATAACTGCTATAAAATGAATACAAAGTCAAATATTCAGGAATATGAGGAAAAGTTGATAAAATATCTAACAGAGTATGAATTTAGCATAAGAATGTTATTATTTTAATTAAAGGTGTGATTTGCCGAGTTAAAAATCATTTAAGAAACAATGAAAAGACAGAAAATAATGATGACCTTTGAAGTAGTTGAGGGTTGAAACTAGATTATAAATAAATTTTAAAAAATATTTATTTAATCTACATTACATTTAGTATGTTTTAAAAACTCGTATAATTTGTTAATAAACAACCAAAACTGAGAACTATTAAATTTATCAATAGTAGATTTATGTTCAAGATCAGGTTCAAAGGATCAGTGAAGATAATAGATTTACAAGGCTGGGAAAACAACCATGGTAGCATAGGTGGTTTGCGCACCCCAAAGGAGTTTTAGGCCCAGTTTCGAGTCCCGGGCATGGCCAATCTATTCTTTTAAAATAAAAATATTATTACATTCTGGTGACTTCTTGAGTACATTTTCAGAAACTAATAACTTGATAAATACCAAAAAAACATATAGTCTTACATTTGGAGGAGGAGGAACATAAGTCTCAGGTGCTGATGGTGCTGCAGTAGTATAAGGATATGTAGGAGCAGTTTGGGCCACTGTAGAATCAGGTAATGGTAACGCTGTGAATGGAGTAGATATGGGCCAACTACCAGTAGTACCTGCTTGACTCCAGCTCCACCAATTAGCTGTGTCAGGAGCTGTTTAAAAATCAAGGTAAACATGTAAAAAATACAATTGAAATAGATCTAATATTTTGGTATAGAAGTTCTTACTAAAAACTAATCTTTAACCACAGCATAAAAAGTAACAAATATGAGTTGATAATGACATCGTAAAGATTTTATATTGATAAACATTAAACTAAGTTAAATTTAGCCCAGCTGAAAACTTAAAGTTGAACCAAAGAAAACCTTCTCCTCCCTCCCTTCCTCTCAAAAACCAGAAATCATACTAAAGAGGTTGACACAAAAGTTTTGTCAGTTCTTGAATAGAATTGTTGGTGTATCAGTCCTGTTCTGTGTCATTTAATTGTTTGTATTTTCCTGTTCTCTTAAATTCGCAACTAATTAAAATATATCAGAAGAGAAACATTTCAGATAACACTTTTTCACTTAGTTGCCATTTCTCTTTCAAACTAATACTTGTGCAACTATCTTCATATGAATTCAGAAAATTTAGAAATTCGTGTACTTTCAAGGCATAATTGGAAACAAAGATCTATTGGACTGGCTTCTGCTCGAAAAAAAATGTGAAGCAGAGAGAGAGGGTGTTGTGAATGAAAGGATTGCGTAATGTTGACATGAACATTTAAACAGTGGTGAAAATACCCTTCAAGATAGACCATGTTCAAGAACACTGAGGCTATTAAACAAAAATCACATCAAACAGTACCCAATAACTGTCAACTATTCTTGAAGGACAGCTAAACAAATAATTCCAATCAAGAACTAACAAAACTCTTTTGTTTTGTCCTCTGTGGTATAGTTTACACACTTTCATTTTTCATTGGTAAGAACATGTTGAATCCATCCATAGCACTACCTTTATTCAACAGTATTTTGGAAACCAATATTAAATAGCATTAATCAGTTTAAATTTTCTTTTGTTTATTAATTAATTTTTGAACAAAAATTTTCATTTTTATTTTTTGCATTAGCGAACACCAAATGAGAACATAAGGACAATAACTGGTGATTATTTAATTTAAAAATCTGGTGTGATGCGCAACACACAACTTTCACTTACGAACTTAGATTGACGATTAGAAATCGATGTGCTTCGATAATATGTAGACGCCTCACTTTTCCACATTATATGCTTATATTTGTATGTCTCCATAGTTATAATGTATCTGTAATGCAAAACTTGAAAGTTCTCTGTATTTTTCGATTCATTATTGCTTATTTCTTTTTTTAAGGAACCTAATTTCATCAACAGTAAAGTTTTTTTTACTGCTTGGTTTTTTTTTTTACAGCGATTTGCTTTTTGTAAATATATCGTGAAGGTGAATCGATAGGAGGTGTATTTACGACTCATAGTAAAGTTTGTCTCATAGGCCTTTTTGGAAATCGAGAATGATTACTGTTCCTCTAAAATTACTTTATATTGCCTTCCGAAATTTATTATGGAACTAAAGTTAATGAACTAAAATATAAATAATTAAAGCTTATCTTATACCATATTTTGTCACCTTAAATGCTTTAAAGAATTTGAGCATCACGCATTTACTCTCTAAAGTAAAATACATTTTTTTATTGTTAAATAAAAGTTTTTATTTTCATCAGTGATAATATGGGATACAAAATTTCGGTTGTCACATCTTTGGCATATACATACATCAAATACCCAGTTTGGTCAAAATCGTTAAAGCCATTTTTGAGTAAATAAAAAAACCAGATGAAAATGAGACAAAATTTATTAAGTAAAGTAACGCCTCTAATTGTCCAATTTTGACTGTCAAATCGCTTTGTATATACAGACACCAAATGAAGAGTTTAATCAAAATTGTTAGAGCTGTTTTTGAGAAAATCGAAAAAAACGTAAAACTTAGACAAAATTCTGTAAATAAAATACTCCCTCCGTTTCACGAATTTTTATGAAATTTTTGATGTCACATTGCGGGCATATAAATACACCAAATACCCAATTTATCTAGCTTCCTTGTCTGGATTAATAGTTAGAAAGGATGTGCTGCAGATTGGTCAAGAAAGAAAAACTTTTAAAGTATAATCCCTCATACAAAAAAACCGAGACCACTTGGAAAGATTATTAGTTGCATTAGAAGTAGGGGAGGACATTTTGAGTTTTAGGGGAGGGTTCTTGAGTTTTATAAAATTTTAAGAAAAATCGTTCTGCACAAAGAGCTTCATGAGTCTTCATCAAGTGGAGGAAATGCTATCCCATTGGATAAAATCAATATTTTGGATATATGTTTGTGAAGTGAATGTCATTTAAATAAATCTCAAATCCTAAGAATATCATGGGGGAAGAAAATGAACCACAGGTACTTAAAGTTTTAAATTTTTTCCCAATAGCTTAATTTAAATTTCTTTTATCTTCTCACTTAATGGTCGAGTTACTCAATCATTTTTAAATTTTAGAACCTTCAAATCTGAAGACTTGAAAGCAATGACGTACTATCAAAAGTAGTTGATGTAGTTGAATATATTGCTGGTAATTTATATTTCAAATTTTACAATTTTTTATTTCAAAATTACATTTAAATTAAAAGTTACGCATTATAAGATCAACCAAAAGTTAATAATAGTGGATTATTTTGGATTCATAGTAAGAAGACTCCCAAATAAAATATCATGCAGAGTGTTTGACGGCAATTAGTGATTTGCCACTAAATACAACAAAAAGTCTGCTGGTCATCACAAATCGTGGAGGGTTTTCTCACCAACTTATGATGTTACAAAAATTTGCAAATTTCGTGAGCGAATATATGGGCGATTCTCATTTTAGGGGCAAGTTTTAGTCCATTACAACTTTTACTTAAATGGTTAAGCCTAACCTGATTTTTTTTTCCATTGCTATACGGTGAAGGTATATTTCTTCTTAATAAAATATTAAAAATAAAAATATTAATGAGTAATATGATTTCATAGTTACTTAACCTACTAAAATGTCACTACCACGCACTGTCCCACTCTCGATTTTGTAGAAAATATGTATTTTTTTCTTTTGAAACCTACGTTTAATGATAGTGAAATTTATTTCCACTCATAAAGAATAATTGGAGCATTCTGAATTATATATTTTGTTAATTTTAGTTAACTATAAGTATGTTTAAGTAGTTTCGAAACTTTGTCCCTTCACTTTGATGTCATTACCACTCACAAAACAAAACGGCAGAGATAAAGCCTTGAACATTGGGGAAATTTCTTTTGAGTATAGTGATCACCATGGAGTTTAAGGAAAACCACCTGTGGATTAACCGACTTCAGTTGGGAACCGGCCTCCGCGTATGTGCCTCGTAAACAAAAGTCACGTACTTTTATTGATGTCATTACCACGGCATGTATTAACACGCTTTCTTTTCAAGTTATTTCATTCTTTATGTCATATTTGTTTGACTATCGTTTGTCTAAGTCAGTTGGCAAAAGAAATAATCTCAATTAGTTACACAGCGGTTTTGGCCAAATAAAATACATGGAAATGTCATTACCAAGCTGAAAACTCCTGTCATTCCCACGCCCGAAAATTAGTTCGGTAATGACATAAATTGTGCCGTAAATGTTTTTATGAAAATTGTTCATAATCTGAGAATCTGAGAATATTGATTAGGTAAATCGGGAACAGATTTTTGCTTTAATTATTTTTCGATGCCTTTTAAAATATGTAAATATGATTTTATGTTTCAGAATTTTTTTCCCATAATGAAAAATTATTATGACAATGTTTATGTTTTAGAATTTTTTTCCCGTAATGAAAAATTATTGAAAAATTATTATGACAATTCTTATGGTATCATCCGATTCTGCATTAAATGTGGAATAAACTAAACAATAAATACAATTAAGGCAGTTTTACAATTAGTCATTGACGTAGAAACTGATTCGTTGCTGAGGCAATGAAATTATAGATTGAATTATCTGAATTTCAAGAAATGATCATGAACTGCTATTATGCTATATTTGCTTGATAAAAATAGCAAAAAATCTTCCTTATTTCACCATAAATATTTATTTACAGCACATTTTGACGTTTCGGGGCTGTTTCCCCATTCTCAAAACCTGTACATTTCTATATATAAATAATTTTTCAATCGTATGATTGAAGGTCTTTTAATAAATATTATAACAAATATATTAATGTCATATGCTTAAAACACACTGTTTTACATTTTAAATATGTCAGCTCATACTTGTCCATTTTTACTTGACTAAAAAAATATTTATGGTGAAATAAGGAAGATTTTTTGCTATTTTTATCAATTAATATATAAATATCTTCCAACTAAATTTAGAAGAAAATAGCTATATTTGCTGTGGATGGGTCCAAATACATGTAAATTTTTTTTTTTTTTTAAACACACTAAAAAAGTTCGAAAATAAAATGTAAAAATTGCCCATAGTTTGAGAATCACCCATATAGGGAATTCACATCAGAAAATGGCTACGGCAACAGCCAGCCAGTAATTACTGGCTCAATATTTAAATAAGAACTTTTTTTTTTTTTCTGAACATTTGTCCTTGGATACAGAAAGTAATCATTTAAACTTATTGATTCAAACTATATCATCATCTTATTTTAATATAAAAATTACAAAAACTGATTTCTGACAAGAATCAGTCAACAGAAAAAAATAAAATCCGTCATAAACTGACTTAAATGTCCGTTTAAAGGCCTGGCTTAATGATGTTCCAAATAAATTATAAGATAGTTATATGTGTGGTTAATGATATGAAGAGATGGAATTTTTATAATGAAAAAAAGGCCAAATTATACTTGGTATTTACATTTATTTTCAAAATTGCGTAAATAAATATGAGAGGTGCTTGTCAAGTTACTGCCCTGTGCGTAACCAACCCTGTTTCATGCCTTATCTGGGGACTTAATTACCTTTATTAGCTAATAGCTCTAGACTTCCTTGAAAGGGCCGGGATAGCCGAGCGTGTTTGAGCGTGACCCGCTTTAGCACGCTCGAGCCGAACGGTGGCGGTTCGAATCTGCCCTGGGATGTTTGACTTTTATTTCATGGAGGCCCCATGGAATAAATCTCGACCTACCCACTATGGTTAGAATAGGTTGGTTTCACCTCTATATGCCTCATATGGCCAGGTAGTGGTACAAACCAAAAAAAAAAAAAAAAAAAAAAAATGACCCTTGAAAATGAATGACAAAACCCCAACAGGTTTTCCAGTTGAGAATGGCTTTTGGTGTTATCAGCAAGTGTGAGGAGAGGTATAATAGTCACTAACTGGAAAAGTACTAAACAAGAAATATATTAAATAATCACACAACTTAAGAGAAAATTAACGATAATCATAGATATACATGCGTCAATAAATGATTATGAATATGGATAAAATAAGCGATGTGAAATAAATATCTAAGGTAGTTTACCCCAGGACTTGTATAAAAACACTCCAGTTATACAATGTGATTTCTCATCCAGTAACAAATTTATAACTATTAAATGTACTGTAGTGTATGAATGGTCTAAAAAAATTATACATGCTTCAAATAATAATAACATGTTAGTTAAATATCTTATAAATTGAATGAAACAATTTCTAAAATTTAAAGCAACAAAAAAACATAAAGTCAAAAATGCTATACGAACAGGGTTGAATTTGAGGAGCTGGCCATGCAGGATTGGGGATAATAGTAGCTGCTGGAGTTGAAGTAATATCATCTTTCGTTATGTCCATTGGAGCCTCTCCTTGTTCTTTCTCTGCTTGAGGTGCTTCTTCTTTCATTTTTATCCATTGCTGCGCCAAACTTGCCCAGTCAACTATGCATTAAATAATATGATAATAAAGGAAAAACGTGTTACATCAATTTAATTTTATCTGAAAGTCTTCTCGTGGATGTTTTCAAAGTTTTACCTTGTTCTGGAGGCACATGAAGGTATTGGGCACTAGGATTTAATGCCCATTGTGTGGGGTAAGAATCCCCTTGTCCTGATACATTTCCAGACCACATGGCTAAAATATACTTTTAATCTAATTGAAAATTTGTATACAAACTATAAGCTATTTGACATTTTGAACAAATGTTATGACAAAGTCAACCACTCTAGTAAGGCATACCATCAAGATCTCATAATATCCTTGGAAAAACGAAAACATCTCTTAATATTTCATCTTCAATAGTTGATAAACAGTTTTTAAATCAATGTAAAAAACCGCTAGAATCTAAAAACGAAAAATTAGGTTATCTGGATTAGGATTAACCTAGAACAAGCACAATTCAAATTGATTCAATCTACCTAAAAAAACTATTACCATGATTAAACCATGCTTAACATTTTATATAGAAGTAGGGAACATAGATACCGACATTCCTAAAAATCCACCAACTCAAGCTACTACCTTCTACCAGTGTTTTCATGGTAGTATGCATAGGTAAGAAACAAACAAACATATCACATGATTGTATTGATCTTTAGACTCCAAAATAAATAAATATATAATTATTATTGCTTCTGCAGTAATCAATAGAAATAAAGATGAAAAGTAATTTTAAATGATGATTCGGAACATTCAAGTGCTCTTTGTTAACAAATCAACTATATCAAAACATGTTGACATTCAGTTAATATGTATTAAATAAAAATACAGATTACACGGGCTTTTCAAAAGTTTAAATAATATAGCTAATTTACTAGCATTCATGGGCGTACCCAGCTAGGGGCAGGGAGGGCAGCTGCCCCCCCCCCCTGGAAGACTGGCAGCAATACTTTTTTAGGCTTTTAAGGCTGGAAACAATAACAGAATAATTTTTTTTAAAGCAAATAAGTTTCATAACTTAGTTGATAAAGCACTGCTATAATTATACATAATTTTGGTTTCATTCGCCTTTTCCGCGGTAAGATGTTACAACCTGAACGAACATAGCTTGCCCCCCCCTAGTTTTCATCCTGGGTACGCTCTTGCTTGCATTATATATTAGTTCGAGAAACTGAAAGAAATGAATACATCCGGGGGCGGCCCTGTGATTTGATAGGCAGGGACAAATTTGTTAGCTAACCACTGATTTTTGCACTAAAAAGTATGGAATAATTACCTTCTGATTTTTATGAATACACGGCAAAATCGAAAATGGTATAAAAAGCGGGAAAATGCAATAAATTGAAAAAAATTATTTTGATTTGTAAGATTACACACCAACTCTTAATAAAAAGTATTAAGTTGAAATATTAAATACCATGTTTAATACATCACAATCTTTTCGGAGGCGGCGCAAAATAGAAAATCGATAGATTTTTCATAATATCTAGTGTCAACAATTTAAAATTTTGTGCCGCCTCCGAAAAAATTGTGATGTATCAAACATGGTATTAATATTTCAACTTAATACTTTTTATTAAGAGTTGGTGTGTAATCGTACAAATCAAAATAATTGTTTTCGTTTTATTGCATTTTCCCGCTTTTTATACCATTTTCGATTTTGCCGTGTATTCATAAAAATAAGAAGGTAATTATTTCATACCTTTTAGTGCATTTAATTTTACTGTTTCCTAGTTTTCGAAGTCGGTTTATTTATTTTTTTTATAAAATGTTTTTTTTTTTTTTTTTTTTGTTTTTGTTTTTTTTGTGTTTTCGCCTCTACCCTAAAGGGTCATTGGCGTCTAATGGTGGTTTATACCCATCTAAAGAATCCCGAATATTTAAGGAACTTGAATAGAGTTGTGACTCTCTCTTCGTTGTCTTTCATAATTTCTTTTAGAGAATCAGAAAGTCCAACTTTTTTCCTAAGCTTTTCAAATTGTGGGCACTCTAACAGAAGGTGTTTTACTGATAGAGGAACATTGTCACATTTTTCACAGGTTGGAGCTCCTAGCCTCCTAAGCAGGTAGCTGTGTGTGAAATGACAATGTCCAATTCTTAGACGGCACAGCGTTACTTCTTCTCTCCTTGAAGTTCTGTAGCTAGTATTCCATCTCCGACAGTCAGTTTTTACCTTTGTTAATTCTCTAGTTTCTCTCGCCCAACTCTTCTCCCAATTTGCTAATTGTATTTTCTTTGTTTGTAGTGTCCAGTCTTCTAGGGTAATCTTATTAACTTTACTAATTCCTGTCCCTTCTCCTAGTCTTGCTAAATGGGCTACCTGGTCAGCTCTTTCGTTGCCTGGAATGCCGCAGTGGGCAGGAACCCAGACGAAGTTAATGGTCTTGCCTTTCCTTTTTATATCCCACCATTCATTGAGGATTTCTATTATTAACGAATTTCGTGGGTTTGGACTATCAATGGCAGCCAAAACGCTCCATGAATCCGTTACAACAGCCCAATTCTTTTTCCTGGATTCCGCTATCAAGTAGAGAGCATTTAGGATGGCTGTCGCTTCCCCAGTGAATATTGTGCTTTCCCCTGGTAAGTTAAATAGGAGCTGGGTGTGTTTACTACTCACAGCGCTGCCAACAGTATCGCCCACTTTTGACGCATCTGTATAAAGTTTATCGCAACGGTTATATTTTTCCATTAATCTTAAAAACGATGACCGAACTTCTATCGGGTATGTTTTGGTGACCTCAGCCATTGATCTATTGACTTTTGGTCTAGCTCCACTCCATCTTGGTATTTTTAGATTCGCTAAGGGTCTAATATTACTTAGGTTCATGCCAATTTTTGTTAATGCCTCGTATATGTCCTTTAGATAGATGTTGTCAATTTCTTTGAGACCGCGATTATCCAATCCTTCGGCAAATAAGTGTTCGGTAAGAGGATGGTTTGGACAAGCTTTCAATTTAGCAACATATTTAAGAGCTAAGAAGTCTCTTCTTAAATATAATGACGGTTCCCCAGATTCTGCATGTATGCTATCGACTGGAGAGGTTCTGAAGGCTCCAGTGCAAATTCTAAGGGCTGCATTATGTATAGAGTCTAAGCTCCGTAATAAGGTTTTGTTGGCAGTTTTATAGATCTGGGCTCCGTAGTCGATTTTACTTCTTACTAATGCTTGGTACATAGTAATTAGAGACCGTCTGTCTGCACCCCAGCTAGAATGAGAGACGCATTTGAGAATACCAAACCTTTTCGTGCATTCATCTCTCAGCTCCCTGATATGGTGGACCCAGCTAAGTTTCTTATCAAGTACCATTCCCAGGTACCTATGCTTTTCAACATATTCAATGGGAGACCCTTCTATTTCAATTCTAGGGTTTTGCAGATGGCATTTTCGTCCTCTACAGATATGTATACATTTCGATTTCAAAACGGATAACTTAAATCCTGATCTCTTTGTCCAACTCTCTACTTTTTCCATCGTTTTTTTTAACTGCCATTGGATATAGGGGATTGACTTGCTCCGAGCTGTTATGACTATATCGTCCGCAAATAGAACACACTTGACGGGAGCCTCTATAGTGGAGATTACTCCGTCAATGGCTAAAAGAAAAAGTGTTACGCTTAGAGGCGAACCCTGTGGAGTACCATTTTGAAATAAATAGTTGGAAGAGAATGTGTTGCCGACCCTTACACAAAATTCTCTGTCGTTTAGAAAATTTTTAATATAAGTCCGCATACGCTGACCGAATCCCAGACCTTCCAAGATCTTCAACACCCGCCCCCTTGCCATCGTATCGTAGGCTTTCTCAAGGTCTAAGAATATTGCGATTAGATGTTCTTTATGTGAGAAGGCCTCCTGTGCTTCTAGACTTAACGACAGAAGCGAGTCAATTGTTGATCTTTTAGCTCTGAATCCATATTGTTGCGAAGAAAAGACATTCTTTCTTTCCAGAGCCTCACTTAATCTTTTATTCACCATTCTTTCCTGAACTTTGGAGATACAAGAAATTAAAGAAATGGGTCTGAAGTCTTTAGTTTTTTTGCTGTTTTCTCTTTTCGGAATTGGGACAATGATGGATTTCTTCCAACTTGAGGGAAATTTCCCAGTGGCCCAGATTTCGTTGTAAATATTAAGCAGATGCCTTTTTCCGTCTTCGGGTAGATGCTTAATGAACTCTCCCGGAACTCTATCCAAACCAGGGGTTGATTTTCCCTTGGATTCTTTCAGTGTGTTGTTTAGATCTTCCATCCGAAATGGTCTATCGTATTCGTCGAAACATCCTTTTTCTACATTATATTCGTGTGTTGATTCTATAATGGAATCAGCTGTAATGTTTGAGAAGGATGCATCTTTAAAATGTTTTGCTAATGATTCAGCAATTTCAAGTGGATCAGTTATGATTCTCTCGTTAACCTCAAGTCCTGGAATTGATTTTTGTTTTTTTATTCCTCTGATGGATCTTATTTTGTTCCACAACTCATCTGCTGGAGTCTGACTGTTTATGGAGAAGATGTATTCCTTCCAGTCTTTAATAACCCTATTAGCGATAGCCCTCAGTCTTTTAAACTCTATCGCGTCTTGTAAAGATCTAGTCCTCCTATATCGATTTAGGGCACGTTCCTTAGCCCTTACGGCATCCTTACAACTTTGGTTCCACCATGGTACAGCTAGATGTAATGTATTGTTTCTGGCTGTTGGAACTGTTTCTTTGGCTACCTTGAGAAGAGATTCCGCGAAGCATTCTATTTTTTGGTCTAAATCGTGGATTTCTGGTATAGTTTGTAATATTTTAGTAATGGATTTGCCATATGTTTCCCAGTCTGCTTGCGTATTTCCAACGTATATTCATTGGTGCGTCGGGAATGGCCTCCCAAGTTTCGATAACAATTGGGAAGTGATCACTTCCGAATAGATGGCTCTTGGTACTCCACTTACAAACTTTTGGGGCGTATCTAGCATCAGAGAAACTCAAATCTATTGCCGAAAAATTATTGTTTTTAGGGCAGAAGTGGGTGCTATCTCCTGTATTGTGTAGAATTGTTGATGCATTGTTCTCCAGAAATTTGACAATGCTTTTTCCCCTATGATTTAAGTCTGGAAGGTTAGAACCCCATAAAGTGTTGTGAGCGTTGAAATCCCCCATCAGAAGAAAAGGTCTTGGTAACTGCCCGACGATTGTTTCTATGTCTTCTTTAGAAAATCCTTGTGAGGGAGGTATGTATATATTACATACTGTCAGGGGTTCTTTTAAATGTAGCCTGATAGCTAGAGCTTCAAATTGGGTTTTCAGTGTCAACTCTTCACAATATACACTCTCTGCAACGTAGGTGGCTACCCCTCCCCACGTCCTTTCGGACTGTCGGTCGTTTCTAAATATTTTGTATTTATTCAGTTTTAATTTTTGTTTTGCGTTGAGGTGGGTTTCTTGTAAACAAATAAACGTTGGATTTTCTTCAGCTATTAATTTTCTGAAATACTCAATTTGCCGGAAAAATCCGTTACAATTCCACTGGACTATTTTTACCATGTTGAGTGTTTTCTTTTTTAAGTATTGCGATTCCTCCTAGTGAAGATTTTTTCACGGATTTGTTACAAGGTGTTGTTTCTTTAAAGTTATTTTCATTTAATAGTTTTAAAATTTTTGTTGACCAAATTTTTATGCTTCTATGAGCTATGGACTCTTTGATGTCTACCAGCATTCTTGTAAGCCCTTCTTTGTCTTCCGAATTGTTGTTGAATTGTTGAATTAATTGCATTGTGTTGCGAGATATTTTTTCAATCTGAATCGTTTCGTATAATAAGCATATTTCTTTAAATTTTAGGGGGTTATTGTTTTCTGTCAGTAAATCTCGAATGGGTTCTAAACTATCTTCCGTAGTAGGTTTTGTATTTTGTTGTGTATTGATTTTGCCTTTTCTGGATGCATCTGATAGTTTGATCTCCTGTACTTTATTATTATTGCTTTGTTTATTTGGGATTACCTTTTTTGGATTAATGTTTTCTGCTGCTGTTTCGGTTGGTGTCACTGTGCAGTTTTTAATTTCTCTGGTTTTGTCACATTGTTTCGTAATATTGTCGTTTTCTATATTGTAGGTTGTGGAGGATTTTTGGTCCGTGGAAATATTATTGTTAATTTTCGATACATTGCTGTTTGGAATTTGATTGGCTCCTCTGTCAATTTTCAAGTCTCCTGTGACTGGTGTATCATTATTTTGGATAGGCTCATCGTCGGTGGCGTCCGACTCTGGACAGTTTGCTGCGAAGTGTCCTTCTTTTCTACAAATATAGCAAATTAAGATATCCTCGGCTACAAAAATACGATGTGAAATGTTTTCATTATGAATAACAAGAGTTGATTTCAGAAGTCTGATATCATCCGGGTTGATAAAAACTTGACGTCTAAAGCTCATTATATTGCTCATTCTGGGGTCTTGGTAACCTGCTCTTAAAAATGTCATAGGGGAAAGTAATCTAATACCTAATTTACTAAGCTCGTTTTCAATTGTATAATTAGGAATACTGGGGCATGCGTTCGATATAATTATTCTTTTGGCAGGATTTACTAAACGACGAATTTGAATAGTATTACCATCTATTATGATCTCTTTATGTTTAGACAAAAGATTTTCTACATGGTCCTTATTGGATAGATGTATGCAAAATCGATTATTGGATATTCGAGATGCGAACCTAATTGCTTGGGGTTCTACTAGGTCGGCAATTTTCGAAACATATTCTTTTTGTTTTATACCTTTGATTGTTTGTAGCACAATAGCAAATTCCCGGCTCGATGGTTTATTGTTCGACATTATTTGGGCATAAGTAGGGTGGTTTGTCTGTTGGGTTTCTATTACGTTAGCTAGTATTTGTTTATTACCTGTTCCTATGTTCTCTGGGTTCTTACCACTAGATTCTTCATCTAGATTGGTTCTACTCATCGATTGCTGCTCTATAATTCCTCTCCTCAACATTCTTGCCGAGATGCGCACAGCAGACGCACCCTCGGGTTTTTTAGTCAAATTTCTGCAGTTCAAAGACTTCTGGTACAGAGCCGACTATGTTCTTTCCAAATTGCTTAAAATCTGCCTTCTCCTAACGCTGACAATCGGAAAATCAGCGATTCAATTCTTAGAAAATATTTGTGAGCTTTTCTATAAATTTAGTTTCCAGCTGTTAATTTTGTTTTTTTATAAAGTATTGTAACGTTAAATCTTTAAATAAAAAAACATATGGTTTGAAGTCCCAGACCTTTTGTTGGAACGAACTAATATTCGGAACAAATTGTCATAGCACGTGTTTGTGACATCGGTGTTCCATCCCAATCCACACCGTTCCACCAGTCTCCACGAGGTTCTACGACGTTGTGGATCCTCCCTAGGACTATATATAATTAGCGATTGACTGGACAGTTTTAATCTTTGTCTTGATTGTAAAGCTCAAGTCATATGATTGATTATTCATGTTGCGAATTCATAATTTTTTTTTTTTTTTTTGTAACCTGTTCTAATATTTGAATTGTAATTCGTGTGGCATTGAAAATTGTTATTCTTCTTTGATATAAATATAAATAAGAAGTAAATATTGTTCTACCCACAGAAGTGTTACAATTGGTGTAGAAAGAAAAATTTAAAGAAGAAACAAAAAAAAGCCAGGCAAACGAATTGGATAACTTAAAGTAGTGGACTGAGAAGAGTATTAGAAGATCTTGATTTGGACACTCCAGGTACAAAAGAGATCTTATTGGTTCGGTTACGTGAGTATTACCTAAGTCAAGACGTAGATCCTGAAACAGTAGAGTTTGAGGATAGCTCTTTTAAGGCCGCTTTAAATAATTTGTGGGCTGAAATAAATGATAAATTGACCAATTTGTATTAAATGACAAATTGGCAAGTCAGTCGGTCGAGCTAAATAATAAGTTATCCATCTTAAATTCTAATTTGTCGGCTGAAATAAATGAAAAGTTTACCAACTTTTCTATTGTTGTGAATGCGCTTAGCGACAAGTTAGCCGACCAGTCAGCCGAGATAAATGGCAGGTTGAATAACCTCTCATGCGAAATGAATGACGGAGGCCTCTCGCTGCCATGCAAAGGTCCGGGCCATGAACAGTACCTACTGCAGCGAGGGTCAACAGGAAACGACGAACATAAAGAACCTGGAAGAGGTGATTTTAAAAGTTGTGAAGACACTCGATTCTAATAGAAGGAAACCAGTACGGTGTTGGGGTGTGTCTGGAAGAAGCGGGTCACTACTGACGAGCCAAAACCCTAAGATGGGTCGACTCCTGATGGACGACATCAACCCAATGTCTAAAAGACCCTCCCCTTGTGGTGGTAGCCTCTTTGGGGCGTAGAGCCTGTAGTTTATATGTGGTCGACGTCGTCAACGGCAGGAGATACGCCATTTGGTAGACACCGGTGCTACGAAGACTATCGTCTGCCCAAAGGTGGTTGGCGAGAAAAGGCTGTTGCCCTCCAGGTGGTGACTGAGTTACAGGAGATGTAGCCAAAGTATTCGGGGAAGCATAGGTAAAGATAAAGTTGGATTCAAACTGTGTCTCGCACTCAACTCTCGTGGCTGATATAGAAGATGAGGTGATTATCGGCATGGACATAATGAACTCATGCGGTTTCCAAATAGACCTAAAACGACAAGTCGTCAACGTTAGTGGGGAGGAACTGTTCATAAATAGTCGAGAATCGGCCAGCTTAGAAGTCCTTAGGAGAAGACGTGGAACTTCTGCAAGATGTGAGACCATCGTAGCCACTCGCCTCGACACTTCAACCCATACGGATCAGCCGAAGCACCCCGTTTTACTAGAGCCTAGAAATCATGACCAGGAGGTTGGGAAAGGCGCTCGCCATACCCTCTGATAAGGTCCCTATACCTCTTTGCATCATCAACAATTACCCAGTTACTATCAAGAAGGGCACAAAGGTGGGAAGTTTGGAGCCTGTGACCACCATGATACTTTAGGCGTCTGCGAGGAAGGAACAAAAAACTGAAAATCTCAGAGGGATGTTAGAAGGCCTTGACCCGTCAGTCACGAAAGGAAAAGGATAAAGTGAGGGACCTTGTGAATAGCTATCGCCCTGTCTTTGGCTCGGAATCCGGTAAGCTAGGTAGAACAAGCGTTGTGCGTCCTAGAATCGATACTGGTGATGCACGCCCTATTCCTCCAGCTGCACGGCGACTTCCACAAATCCAGAAGGAAGAGGCGGAGAATGCTTTTCAAGAGATGGTAAGAGTTGGAGTGGAGGAGCCGTAGAGTAGTCCATGCGGCTCTCCTGTAGTGCTCGTTAGAAGAAGGATGTAACGACCTGCTTCTGCGTACATAACCGGAAGCTTAACGAAGTGACGAAGAAGGAAAGCTACCTGTTAATGCTCATAAACTTTAATTTATTACTTATATCTATTTATTGTTGTTTTTTTTTTTCTTTTAAATTTTTTGCCTCATCTTCCCACTGCAGTTTTGGAGACCGAGCTTTCGCCCACTGCGAACTGTATACTGCCCAAGCACCGACTCCTTCATCGGATGAAATTTATCATCCTGCTTCGGCTTCATCATTCTTCGACATCGCCCAGCGATCCAAGTGAATATATTGACATCCTTTTCATCAATTGACATTAATATGCATTTAAATTAATTGATTCATAACATAAGAAGCTTCTTTTCTTTTGTTTCATTTTCATTTTATTTTGTTTGTTTTAGTGATTTATTTGGGGAAATTATTTATTTGTTTTGTAGAAATGATTTCATTTTATATTAATGTTTTATTTTAATGACGAATAAATGTTTATATTTTCGGTTTCCTTTTTTTATAATCAATTGTTTATTTATTTTAATTTAAGTTTCATTTTGTAGGTCCATTACTTTCCGAAGGGAATTTAATATAAATTTAGGTCCTCCGAGCCAGATATAAACATTTATTCACTACATTTTTTATTAATAAGATCCAATTATATATTTATTCAGGTAAGCAATGGGGCCTAAAATCGATAAAAATTAGATTCAATTAGCCGAACTTGAGGATGATTTAGAGGATTTAGCCTCAGATATAAAAGATACAAGGGATGTTGGTATTAGTTGCTCTAAAAATCAACAGATGATAAATTTATTTAAAGCACGTTTGTCTAGGTTAGACAATATATATGAAAAATTCCAGGGACTAATTAAAAATGCTAAGTCATTGGCAAAGGTTCTGGGGGATGAATCTACGTCGCGTTTTGATGATTTGAGAAATAAAACTCGAAATTATGTTTACGAGGCTTTATCTGTTGAACTTCCTGGGGAAACCACTGTTACTGACCAATCTAAGATAGTGGAATTGGGTTAGAATCACAAATTAAATTACCAACTATTAATTTACCAACTTTTGACGGTCAAATTTCAAAATGGATGTCGTTTAAAGATACATATATGTCACTCATTCATGATATAGTCAATTGTCAGAAATTCAAAAATTTCACCATCTTCATTCCGCTTTAAAGGGTTCAGCGCTACAATCTATAGCGGCCATTTTGACCACTACAGATGGCTAATAGCAAGCTTGGGACACCTTAGTACAAAAATACGACAATAAACGGGTTCATGTCACCAGCTACCTTATCAATATTTTTAATTTTAAGCCAATTACAAAATGTGATTTTCGCTCATTAGAAAATTTTACAGAAATTGTTTTAGAAAGCGCGACGGCCTCCGGGTTTATTTTGTTAACTTATTGCTTAAGATTATTAGATCCCAAAACGCGAGAACATTTTGAATCCGAATTAGGTTCTTCATCTGAAATTCCGACGTTTAAATTTTTTCAAATTTTATTCATCGCCTATCTTTACAATTACAAGCGGACTCTCCAACCTCTAATATTGGAGTAAATGCTCAATATTCTCAGCCCCACAGGCCACAATCAGTAAATAAACGGGTTTTAATGTCGACTGATAGCAATTCTACAAATAATATTTGTCCTCTGTGCCGGGAAAGACATCGTTTGTATTTAATAAATCAAAACAGCTAAACCTGTGCGTGTAAAGGATATTAATTGTACATAATAATGTCATATGATCAATTGTTATAAAAACATATGTTTGAGTTTTTGTAAAATTCAAGTGAGTAAGCTATGTAACGGTTATATGTATGTAAAATGTTGAATAAAGATTATTCTTATTGTTATAAACTCTTTACATGGTGACAGCGGAATTCTGAACGATGGAAGAGTTAGCGCAAGCATTGCTGGAGGCGATAAAAAAGTCAAGTGAAGGGGCTTCAAATTCGCTATTTGAGGTAAAGCAGCCTGAATATTTTTCAATTAGGAACTCACAAGATTGGGGTCAATGGATCAAGAGGTTCGAGGTCTATCGTTCAGCATCCGGATTCACCGAAAAAAGTGAGTCCCAGCAGGTAAATGTTTTAGTTTATTATTTAGGTGAGGAAGGAGACGAATTTTTAACCTCTATCGGACTACCGCCTGAGAAGAGAGTGAAATACGATGAAGTTAAAAATAAATTAAATGATTATTTTTCAATACGAAAGAATTTATTTTTTGAACGGGCCAAATTCTTTCAGAGGGTTCAAGTCTCAGGGGAATCGATAGATGAATACATCACGGACTTATATAAGCTCCTGAATAGATGTGAATGGAGTTGTAATGAGTGCAAAATAGACCAAGATATTTTGCTTCTGAAATTAGTTACAGGCATGGCAGATCGTCATCTTTCCTCAGAACTTCAATTACAGCCAAAATTAACATTTGAGATGGCTAGGGAAAGAGCTAGGCAGGCGGAACACATTGAAGTACAACAAGATGCGATCAGGCGGCCTAATCGTCATTTTTCGAACAAGAAGTTTCCTGAAATAGAAACTGTTCACAATTTTAAACGAAAAGCAGTTTCCCCAAAGAAAAAACCTTCTACTTCAGGTGAGAAGAGATGCTATAGATGCGGGAGGTACCATCACGAGGATGATTGTCCATTCAGGAATGCAGTTTGTTTTTTCTGCAAGTGTAAGGGCCATATTCGGAGAAAATGTCCCCGAAGGAAGAAAAATAAGGAACTTGACGAAGTAGATCTCGAAAAGATGGATCGATCATCGGAGTCAGAGTGAGGACATGGCTTCCAGTCGGGTCCGTCTTGATGCAATCTACTACACAAGTGGAAATGATGGAGGTAACCCATTTTATGTTTCTATTTTGGTCAATGGGAAAAAAATCAAATTTAAAATAGACACAGGGGCGGATGTATGTGTAATGGGTCTTGAATTTAATTCAAGACGTTTAAATCGAACTCCCCGAAATACTAAGAAGGTTTTAAGGGGGGCAGGTGGAATTTCTTTAAATGTTATTGGCGTGTCTCAAGTTACACTAAGTTACGGGGAGCTAACCAGGGAGGAAGAAATTTATATTATTTCGGGCCAAAAAGAACCTCTGTTGGGAAGGGGGCTATTTCGGCGTTCCAACTGTTGAGAGGTAATATAGACGAAACAACTTCCCAAAATGAGGTTATTAAAAATTTTCCCCAAGTTTTTAGTGGACTAGGAGAGATAGAAGGTAACCCCTACAAGATATTGATTAAACCTGGAGCTAAGCCGTTTTCTGTTCCCTGCCCTAGACGAGTGCCTTTTCCCCTCCGGGATAAAGTCAAAGCGGAATTGAATGACATGGTTAGAAAGGGGATAATTCAGCCACAGGTTGAGCCCACAGATTGGTGTTCACCAATCGTTGTGGTCCCAAAAAAGTCAGGGCTTAATAATATAAAATATAAGGCTGTGTGTAGATTACACAGAGTTAAATAAGTTTGTGATGAGGGAAAGAATTATTTTGCCTTCGATTGAAGATTTGCTACCGTATTTGGGTTCTGGAAGAGTGTTCTCCCGTCTCGATGCTAACTGTGGATTTTGGCAAGTTCCTTTAGACCATGATTCTTGGAAATTGACCACCTTCATTACTCCTTTTGGGAGATATGTTTTTAAACGCTTACCCTTTGGGATATGTTCAGCCACAGAATACTTCCAAAAGAAAATGTCTGAGGCAGTAGAAGGCCTTGACGGAGTCATTAACGTGGCTGATGATTTCCTTGTTTTCGGCAAAAATCATGAAGAACACGATTACTGTCTAAATCTTTTACTAAAGCGCTTGCAAGATAGGGGTATCACTCTTAACCCGGAAAAGTGTGAATTTAGGTTAACTAAAATAAAATTTTTAGGACACTTGATTGATCATGGAACAAATTAAACCTGATCCGGATAAAGTCGAGGCTATCTTGGGTATGAGTACGCCTACGACTAGAAAAGAACTTAGATCTTTCTTAGGCTTAGTGAATTACCTCATGAAATTTATTCCACACATGTCGGAACACACAAAGCCGTTATCAGATCTGCTATCAAATCGGAATCTGTGGACATGGGATGTTGTTCAAGAAAACTGTTTTATTCGTTTAAAATCTCTAATTGCAGAGGCAAGTTCCCTTGTCCCTTATGATGTCAATAAGGAGACTCGAGTAAGTGCAGATGCGTCTAGCTACGGAATCGGAGCAGTCCTCGAGCAGAAAATCCAGGGTCGCTGGTGTCCAGTGCAGTATTTATCTCGGAAGTTGAGCGAAGTCGAGAGCAGATATGCTCAAATAGAGAAAGAAGCCTTGGGACTAACGTGGGCGTGCGAAAAACTAGGAAAATATTTATTGGGAAAAAAGTTCGAACTCTTGACTGATCATAAGCCTTTGGTACAAATTCTTTCTGAGAAACCTATCGGAGAATTATCGGCAAGATTACAAAGGTTCCGCATGAGGCTCCTTCCCTTTGATTTTCACATCAGGCATGTAAAAGGAAAGGAGTTTATTGCTCCAGATGTACTTTCCCGTAACCCGTTAAACGTTCAGGCCGACGATAATGATGCTTTGGACGAAATAGAGTGTCAAATCAGGTACATTTTTGAGGATATACTGATTACTGACCGTCGACTTGAAGAAATCAGAAAGGCCCAGAAAAGTGATCCACGGTATAGAGAAATAAAAGACAGTATCATGACTGGTGACTGGTCAGCGCTAGAATATACAGATCTTAATAGTATATATATATATATATATCTTAATAGGGTATATGTTCCTCCTTCCCTACGATCTGATATTTTAAGACGTCTGCATAAAGGTCATTTTGGAATCAATAAATGTATAGGACTAGCAAAGGAAACTGTTTGGTGGCCAGGAATAACGAGAGATATAAAGTTAGAGATATCTCGATGTAACGACTGCATTGAAAACTCACCTATTACCTTTGAACCTTTGGTTCCGTCGAACATACCAGATCGTCCGTGGAAATTTGTGGGAGCAGATTTGTTAGAATATGAAAACCAAGTATACATTGTTGTACAAGACTATTTTTCCAAGTATTTAGAATTGGTCAGTTTACATAGGACTACCAGTAAAGCAGTTATTAGCGTCCTCAAAGATATTTTCGCTAGGCATGGAATCTTAGAGGTTCTTAGGTCTGACAATGGAACTCAGTTTCGCTGCAAGGAATTTAATGATTTTGCAAACGAATTTAATTTCATTTTAGTTACTTCCAGTCCCAAACATTCGCAATCTAATGGCCAGTCTGAAAGGGCAGTTAGAACAGCTAAATGTATTCTTAAAAAGAATGTTGATATCGCGGATGGTCTACTGGCCTTTAGGAGTAGTCCGGTTGATGGTGGTTACAACCCTGCGGAATTGCTGTTTGGAAGAAGAATCAGGACATCCCTGCCGACTGTGGGGTCTCAATTGGAGCCGAAGTGGCCAGATTTAAACACGTACAAGAAGACTCTAGAGGAAAGCAAAGCAAATTGCAAATTCTATTTTGATCGACGTCATGGTGCAAAGACTTTGGAGCCTTTGAGGAAAGGGATGAGAGTATGGATCCCAGATTGTGGAAGATATGGTACAGTGGTGGATTTCGGTGTTACTAACAGAGATTATATAGTGGATATCGATGGTAAACAATTCAGAAGGAATAGAAGATTTTTAAAGCCTGTCTATTTCAAAGTCCCACCGGTGCCAGACGAGGCCAATGAGAAGAGAGACAAACGTGAAGAATTTAGCACTCCCCATCGGAAGATAGAAAAGACGATACCTGATCTTCCAGTTAGGCGGAATGAAGACTTCGTTACGCGAAGTGGAAGAAGGGTAGTTCCTCCAAAGCGGTATTCATCTTAGCTTCAAAGAAAGGAGGATGTAAAGGATATTAATTGTACATAATAATGTCATATGATCAATTGTTATAAAAACATATGTTTGAGTTTTTGTAAAATTCAAGTGAGTAAGCTATGTAACGGTTATATGTATGTAAAATGTTGAATAAAGATTATTCTTATTGTTATAAACTCTTTACAGTGCGCCAATTGTTTAAAGCCCGGTCACTATGGCACATTGGCGAATCCAGGGGGGGGGGGGGCTGTGGGGGCTGCAGCCCCTCCCTTTGGAAAATTTTTCGTCATTTAAAGATAGAATTTGACTTTCCTTAATTTAAGGAAGCAAGTTAAAAAACATATAATGTGCAGAACAAGTAGTATTTTAGTTGTAGGAAGGGAATATAAAGGTAAAAAAGCTGATTAGCAGATCCAAATGAAGGGATGTGGGGCTGCAGCCCCCCCTTCACGATCGGCTGGATCCGCCCATGCTATGGCGACACATGCCCATGCACTAGCTCCTGCTACCATTGCAATAGGCGCCATCATTCTTTATTACATTTTCCCACTTCTCCAACCAGGTCTCCTGGTCAGGTGGGTGGAAATGTCCCTAGAAGTTCCTCTTGTTCCGGAAACAATGCAAGACCCGAACCAACTTCTGTTGTAAAAAATGTGATAGGCTCAGAAAAGACCAATATACAGACAACGACGGATTTAAAGGGCTCAGTTCTGTCATCATTGACGGAGGCCAATGTCTCCATTATGTTGGGAACAACGATGGCTAGAATAGAAGATAGTAGTGGGCAATATCATCCTATTAGGAATTTAATTGATTGTGGATCACAAAGATCATTTATATCATCTAGATGCTTGCGAATTTTAGGACTTATTAGATGCCTCAATCCACAGGCGCTATATGGTTTTGGAGATAGTCCAATAAAGGGAGGTAATTACCAAACTTTTTGCACTCTTGTACCTAAAAATAGTTTGTATCCCCGACTCCATACTAATGCTGTGGTAGTCCCTAAGATTATTGAGAGTATACCAACCTGTCCAATACCAAGGGATGTAAATGAATATTTTAAGCAGTATGACCTAGCTGATAATTCGTTTAGAAAACCAGGACCAACCGATTTTTTATTGGGGGCGGATTTAATTGGTCAAATCCTAACTGGTGGATGTATATATCGTGAAGGGTATCCTAATGCTCTCCAAACCATCTTTGGTTATGTGGTCATTGGACCTCTAGGTCCTAAGCCTTTGGTCCAACATAAATCGATTTCACTAATTACATCCTGCGAACAACTTAATGACCGATTAAGCAACACCTTAGAGAAATTTTGGGAAATTGAAAAGGTCCCCGAAACAGTCAGAATGAATCCTGAAAATGTGATTGCGGATGAACATTTTCGATTAACTCATTCTCGAGATCCAACCGGATGTTACTTTGCCCGACTACCATTCAAAGATCAGGCCATACTTGATCTGAGTAGTTCCTATAAAAATGCCATGAACCGTTTTCTAAAATTAGAACACCGGTTAAATAAAATACCCTTATTAAAGGAAAAATATTCCAACATTATCGATGAATATTTAGAATTAGGCTACGTCTCGCCGGCAGATAGTCCGGGTAGATATTATCTACCAAACCATGGTGTAATGAAGGATAACACTTGGTCGAAACTACGCATAGTTTTTGATGCATCGTCATCTACTGAATTTGGCTCCCTCAATGACCATCTCCGTATCGGTCCTAAACTCCAGCTGGATATTAGGTATGTGCTTCTTAATTTCAGACGCTATCATATTGTGTTTGCATCAGACATGTGTCAGATGTTTTTACAAATATTAATCCATAAAGAAGATGTCAGTTCAAATATAGCTTAATATTTGTAAAAACATCTGACATATGTCTGATGCAAACACAATTGGATAGCGTCTTAAACTAGCGTCTAAAACCTAACGCTCTGGTATGTACAAGTCAGGCATCAAATTCCTACATGATTGAGGTAATGGAAAGGTTCTCTTCGTTTGGTAAATTAACGAGGATATTTTCCTACATTGCCCGCAGAGTTGGGCAGTAGTTAACTAATTTTAGTAATTTACTACATTTTTAACTACTAACTACAAGTTAAGTAGTTGCGTAGAGCAACTACTAATTAGTAGTTAGTAGTTAGAAATGAACAACTACTTTTTGTAACTACCCTAGAAGTAGTTGGAATTCATAACTACTTACTACTAGTTAAAAAAGTAGTTAAATTTTGCAACTACCAACTACTAGTTGGTAGTTAAAAAGTTGTTAACTACAATGTTTGATTTTTAACTACTTTTGAAAGGCTTGTTCCATGACCCCCACTTTTTTTATATAATGTTTTTAATTGTTTGGTATTCTCGTTCGATTGGCTCTGCTTTGATAACCAACCAATCAAACTCAAAATCTAAGAAGTGGGGACATGTGAACTAGTCGGGGACCACGGTTAATAGATATACGGTCGAAGCATTCTATGTAGGGTGGGGGGTGGTTTCAAGTCCGTGACGTCATTGCAGACCTCTACTAACGAAGCCGTACTTTCATTAGTTGCAAAATATATTGTCTCTTAACTACTAACTTGGCTGAAATCTTTTTACGTTACTCCCACTACTTTTGGGTGGCGGGATGGCCGAGTGGGCAAACGCGTTAGAAAATACGCGTTGCCCATGGCAACGTCTGATTAGAAATACGAAGATAGCAAGTTCAAAACCCGGAGCCAGGGGAAAACTTAATTATACTCGGCATCAATCCCCCACCTTCCCCCCTGGCCCGGGAAACCCCGTATAGCCTGCAAGGCGAGGAAGGTGAGGAACAAATAAAAAAAAAAAAAATAAAAACTACTAACTTGTTATGTTTCATTAAGAATAAAAAAATTACAGCTTTTTGTAATACAGTCTGTTAGTTTATTGTTCTACGTGAAGAAGTTAGGCTAACATGTTTCATTGTGGTCTATTGTGACGTCACAGATCAGAGCTTGGTTTTGATTGGCTAGCGCTGTTATGCTTCGACCGTATATCTATTAAACGTGGTCGGGGACTGTTTTTTGGAACAAACCTGCAGTTCAGCAGTAACAACTGAATTTCAAACTTCATTCCTTTCAATAAGTTAATCCTTGGCCTTTGCCTTATTTGCTTTTCACTATTTTTCGTCTCTTATTTTTAGATATTGAATGCATTTTTGGTAATAAATTAAGAAAGAAATTAAAATTAATAATTATGTTTTTTTTTTTTTTTTTTTTTTTTTTTTTTTTTTTTTTTATAAAATCGCAACTACGATATAGCTAAAATAACCACTAGTCCGGTTAACATTAGATAAGCTTATTGACATTGCGTTAGGTTAAGGTTTACTTTTGCTTTGTTTTATTGTTTCAAGTGCATTAAATCATTAAAATGATTGGACATAATAGTGAATCAATGGAATAGAATAGCATAGAAAAATGCTGTATTTATGTAAACAAACATTTTACAGGAGTATAGTGAAACTAAAATTTCTTACCTTACTTTACATACATAGCTATAAAAAATAAAAAGAAAAGAAATAATAATAATAATCTAACTAATACTAACAAAACAACCATAAATCACTAACGTAATGATTTGTATATTATTTAATTATACTTGCTATTATAATTGCAATTTATATTGATTGACTAAATATTGTATTGAATGACTATACCCATCACAACTAAATTTGTATTGAATTTCTCAGTAAACAAAAGGAAACAAGCATACTATATTAATGAAAATAAAATAAAAAAATCTGGTGCGTGCGAGCAACACACAACTTTCACTTACCAACTTAGATTAGAAATTGATGGGTTTTGTTAATTGCCACTTCTCAAAGTTATACATTTTTCCACATTCATTTCTTATTTTTGTTTTCATTTGCTCAAAAACAAAACACTGATTTCTTTTATTATTAAATAAAAGTTTTTACTTGTGATAATTCGGCAATGCAAGCATAATACTCCAAGTCGTCTGATTTTATAATTCTCTATGTACTTGTTGAATATTTCATATAGTTCCCATGAAACAAATAATTCTCATTAAATGAACAGAACATCTTTTATTATAACGCATTGGTTTGTCATTAAAGACGTACTCGAGGTGTTTTACGAGTATGAGTTGACTGAATGTTTTTCTTTTTACTTTCACTTACCTATATATGAAACTAGCTGTATATCCCGGTTTCACCCGGGGAATTTCATTTTTCTAATAAACGTGAACAAATTTAAAGTGAAATCATAACGATTTTTATAACAATAAAGAATATACCCAGAGACTGGCTGAAGTTATGAAATTTTAATATGGACAGGTGTTCGCACCTAGTAAGAAAGATCCACTGAGCGAAATTTGGGGAATTTAGGACAAACGGTATGGAGTTTTATTAAGAAAAAACAAACTAACAGAAATTCATCTTTGAGCTGTATAACCCGGTTTGATCGGGGAATTTCATTTTTCTAATGAAACGGTTGATTTCGTAAAAAAACATTGTAAAGTGAGTTCATTACGATTTCTATAACAATAAAGACTACCAGCTGAAGATCGGCTGAAGTTATGCAATTTTAATATGGACAGGTGTTCGCACCTGGTATGAAAGAACTACTGGCGAAATTTGGAGAATTTAGGATAAACGGTATGGATTTCTATAAAAAACAAACAAACGGAAATATTGGCCTGCAGTTTCAGCTTCTCGCAAATCGGCTTGCCTAAGCCTTTGTGGCGCAAAGCGGGCCTCGTATTCCTGGGCAGACTCAGTTTCCCGCGATTCTGCCTGTCTAAGCCTCTGTTGTTCAATCCTAATTTGATGTTCGTCGAGAGTTTCAGCTGCTCGTATTTGACGTTGTTTTTAGCTTTTGAGCTCACTACTCCTATTGAAGCTCGCTTCTTAGGAGGCATTTATAAAAAATAAATTCACCATACATGTAAATAAACGTATTGTAATTTAAAAAAAAAAAAAACACATATGGTTTAAAAATCCCAGAACTCGACGCCTACCAAGGGACGGTCTTACCGGGCCTTGTTGGCCTCTTCAAAATGTATAAAATGATATTTTAGGCTGTTTTTCGACTCAAACGGTCGATTTCGTAAAAAAAAACCCATTGTAAAGCGAGATCATGACGATTTTTTTAACAATAAAGAATATAACATGAGATTGGCTGAAGTTATGCAATTTTAATATGGACAGGTGTTCGCACCTGGTATCAAAGAACCACTAAGCGAAATTTGGAGAATTTAGGACAAACGGTATGGATTTCTATAAAGAACAAACAAACAGAATTTCAACTTTATTTATAAAGATATATAGTAAGTGGAAGTATTGCGATCGTGAAAAAATTCGACTTCCGGTTTTCAACGGAAATACACGTTTTGGGGTCCCCTGAGTCGAAATGACCAATTCCCGCGAAATGGTCTGTGTGTGTGTGTGTGTGTGTGTCTGTGTGTGTGTGTGTGTGTGTGTGTGTGTGTGTGTGTGTGAACAGGCTAGCTCAAAAACTATAAACCGTGCGATCCTGAAATTGGGTATTTAGTGTAAGTATATGCCCGCGATGTGACAGCATAAATTTCATCAAAATTACTTAAAGGGAGGGGGTACTTTACTTAATAACTTTTTAGGTTTTTTTCGATTTTCTCAAAAACGGCTCCAGCGATTTTTATTAAACTGAGTATTTGATGTATTGATATGCCCGAGATATGAATGTAAAAATTTCATCAAAATTGATTAACCGGAGGGGGGACTTTACTTAATAAGTTTTGTATCATTTTCAGGTGTTTTTTTATTTACTCAAAAACGGCTTTAACGATTTTGATCAAACTGGGTATTTATTGTATGTATATGCCCGAGATTTGACTGTTAAAATTTCATCAAAATTGATGCACCGGAGGGGGGACTTTACTTAATAAATTTTGTATCATTTTCACGTGTTTTTTTTATTTACTCAAGAACGGCTTTAAAGATTTTGATGAAACTGGGTATTTGATGTATGTATATGCCAAATATGTAATAACCAACATTTCATCAAAATTGATCAACCGAAGGGGGGACTTTACTTAATAAATTTTGTACAATTTTCACGGGGTTTTTTATTTACTCAAAAACGGCTTTAACGATTAAAAAAAATAAGATATGAATGTAGAAAAATGTGTGGCTTTGGGAAATGATATTTATCAAAACACCTCAATTTCTAATCTAAGTAAGTTGGTAAGTGAAAGTTGTGTGTTGCACGCACGCACCAGATTTTTTTCTCCTGTATTTGTTTACTTGATATTTTCATATATTATATTTAGCCATTTCCTATTTTTAGGCGTGATGAGAGACAGTTAATTTCTCAATATAAACTAAAACAAAGGAACTTTATAGGAAAACAAAAAAGCCCTTTGCCCATTTAAGCCCCCTCAGAAATTTTAATACTGATAAAACTTACCTGATATTATTGGACACCTAATTTCCATTAAACATGACAAATTTGATCAAAATCATTAAAGCCGTTTATGAGATAATCGAAAAAAAGGTAAAAATTTGAAAAAAGTTATGAAATAAAGTGCTACCTCCGTTTGACCAATTTCGATGAAATGTTCGCTGTCACATCTTTGGCATATACATATAACAAATACCCAGTTTGATCAAAATCTATAAAGCCGTTTTTGAGTAAATAAAAAAAACACATGAAAATGATACAAAATTTATTAAGTAAAGTCCCCTCTCCGGTAAATCAATTTTGATGAAATTTTTACAGCCATATCTCGGGCATATTAACTTAGTTTAATCAAAATCGTTAGAGCCGTTTTTGAGAAAATCGAAAAAAACGTAAAAATGTATTAAATAAAGTACCCCCACCCTTTGACCAATTTTGATGAAATTTTTGCTGTCACATCGCGGGCATATACATACACTAAATATCCAATTTCAGGTTCGCACGGTTAATAGTTTTTGAGCTAGTCTGTTCACATACACACACACACCATTTCGCGGGACTTGGTTATTTCGACTCAGGGGACCCCAAAACGTGTATTTCCGTTGAAAACCGGAAGTCGAAAATTTTCACGATCGCAATACTTCCACTTACTATATATTTCATATATGGTACAGGTAAGTGAAAGTAAAAATCTGGTGCGTGCGCGCAACACACAACTTTCACTTACCAACTTAATTAGATTAGAAATTATTGCGTTTTTTTAATTGCCACTTCTCAAATGAACAGAACGGCTTTAATTATGAACAATGGTCTGTCACTAAGGGCGTACTCCGCATGCGTGGGCTCAACGAGTTTTATGAGTTGACTGAATATTTATCTTTTTTTCTTCTCTTTATGTTTTCTTTATTTTTATCATATCTCATATTTATCCATTTCTTATTTTTAGGCGTAACGAAAGACAGTTAATTTCTCCATATAAACAAAAACAAAGGGACTTTATAGGAAACAAAAAAACAAATAGGCCTCAACCCCCCCCCCAAAAAAAAAAGCCACCTCAGAATATTATAATTATGATAAAGCTTACCTGATATTAAAGAACACCTAATTTTCATTAAACGTGACGAATTTGATCAAAATCGTTAAAGCCGTTTTCGAGTAAATAAAAAAAAACACCTGAAAATGATACAAAATTTATTAAGTAAAGTCCCCCCTCCGGTTGATCGATTTTTATGAAATTTTTACAGCCATATCTCGGGCATATTAATACATCAAATACCCAGTTTGATCAAAATCATTGAAGCCGTTTTTTAGTAAATAAAAAAAAAACACGTGAAGATGATACAAAATTTATTAAGTAAAGTCCCCCCTCCGGTTTATCAATTTTGATGAAATTTTCACAGCCATGTGTAGGTCATATAAATAGATCAAATACTAAGTTTAATCAAAATCGTTAGAGCCGTTTTTGAGAAAATTGAAAAAACTTAAAAAGTTATTAAGTAAAGTACCCCCTCCCTTTAAGTAATTTTGATGAAATTTATGCTGTCACATCGCGGGCATATACATAAACTAAATACCCAATTTCATGTTCGCAAGGTTTATAGTTTTTGAGCTAGTTGTTTTGTTCACACACACACACACACACACACACACACACACACACACACACACACACACACACACACACACACACACACACACACACACACACACACACACACACACACACACACACACACACACACACACACACACACACACACACACACACACACACACACACACACCCGTGCGGAGTAGCTAGTCTCCCATCGGGCGCCTCCCCAGATGGCGGATAGGGGGATTCTCGCCAGAAATGGCGGGAACCGGGATATATACCCGGGGTCTGTTCCTCATGTTAGAGGCGGCTGTTTCTAAATCTGGCAGAAGGTATAAAATGCGAAGTTTGGAAGATGTTAATGATGGAAGTTAACAACTCTAAGTCTGTTACGGTGCAGGGGCCCGGAACCCCAGAACCGGCGCCGAGAGGAAATGAGAAAGCGGGTTCCCCCCGCAAAGCGGGCTTCGTCATCGCTTGACCGCAGTGCTACAATGGTGGAAGGCTTGGCCGTTGTAGCATCTAATACGACAAGACTTACTACTTCAGAGGTGATGCAGAACCTTGGGCGTAAGATAAACAAACTGCTTTCTTTTATACGCACGAAGCATAACGTTCACGGTGAGATAAGGAGTTACGCTTGCGAAATCCAACTGTACTTTGAAAAGTTGGAAACAGCTGCTCTCCCTATTGAAACGGCAGATAGACACACCCAAACAAAGGAGATAAGTCCAGCAAAGAAGAGCGCCGCTAAACTTATAACCGAGGGGACAGTTACGACACCTTCTTTGGTGGGAAATGAAAAGAAGAAGACAAACGAAAAGGTACAACAGATAGTGCCGAGCTTAAGATTTCAAGATCAAGCTGCGATACAGAATGCAGATCAGGCTGTGCTCTGTAACTATAAAGATGGTAACGTGGCCCACAGATCGGCAGCACAAGAATCCCAAGACCACTGGCAAGAAGTGCATAAGATGAAGACGAAGAAACCTCGCCTGAAACCTCCGAGACCTGATGCGGTAATTGTGAAGATTCCCGAGAGTCAGTCCTAAGCGGAAATCTTGCGAAAGATACGATAATCCGGCATTGGTGGAATTGACATCATCAATAACTAAGGTCAGGAAAATTAGGCGATCTCCTTCTGCAGTTGGACCGGACCAAAGAGCAAAATCTAGAACGGCTCAAAAGCTCTATGCAAGGAGTGTTTGGCGAAGAGACGGAAGTCTGGACTTGGAGGGAGGAGTCCCTTTTTGAACTAAGAGATCTGGATGCAGTCACTACAAAAG
Source organism: Aelia acuminata (assembly GCA_911387785.2). NCBI lineage: Eukaryota > Metazoa > Arthropoda > Insecta > Hemiptera > Pentatomidae > Aelia > Aelia acuminata. The sequence continues at coordinate 109,591,555 of OU426978.1, read as the reverse complement.
AGGAGGTGGTGGAGGCCTTGAAATCTCTCTTAGGTAATGAACCAGTGCCCATTACGGCAGTAAGATCTTTGCGTCGCGCTTATGAAGATACGCAAACAGCGGTCATCTCTCTGCCAGTTCCTCAGGCTAGGAAGGTAATGGCTCAAGGTAAGGTCCGAGTAGGCCTGGTGGTTAGCTGTATAAGAGAAACAATTAAAGTTTCAAAGTGTTTCCGGTGCTGGGAGTATGGACACATGGCTCGAAACTGTGCTGGAGAAGATAGGACCTCACTGTGTCGAAATTGTAGCCAAACAGGACACAAAGCTGCTGATTGTGAACAGGATCCTCATTGCGCATTATGTGCTGGGAATGAAGATGCAGACCACCCCTGCGGAAGTAGAAAGTGTCCAGCTTTTCGCTCAGCACTGAAAACCATGACGCAAGCTCAACAAAATCTAAGATGAGGATAATCCAGTTGAATCTGAATCATTGCGAAGCTGCTCAGGATCTCCTCTATCAAACTGTGCGGGAACAACAAATCGACGTCGCTATTCTCTGCGAACAATATAAAAATCTGGACAGCAATTCGTGGATGTCTGATGTTAGTGGTAAAGCTGCTATTTGGGCCTGTGGTTCCCAAGCTATCCAGGAAGTTAGCACTGCCTCGCACTCCGGTTTTGTATGGTCGAAGATCAATGACGTGTACATCTTTAGTTGTTATGCCTATCCCAGCATCACAATCGAAGACTTTGCAAATTTGTTGGATCACATTGCCTTAGAGACCGGTTACCGTAAACCAGTTATAATTGCGGGTGATTTTAACGCATGGGCAACGGAATGGGGAAGTAGGATAACAAATCGACGGGGTGAAGTTCTCCTGCAAGCCTTTGCGCAAATCAGTGACCTGATCCTTATGAACACCGGAACAACCCCAACGTTCGCTAGGGCAGGACGATCGTCTATTATAGATCTGACGTTTGCCAGTGGTGTCCTGCAACGGATCGCTTCTTGGAAGGTCTGTGAGTTTTACACACACAGTGATCACCAGGCCGTTTTGATTAGGCTTGATATGCCAACACGAAAGAAGAGTTGTCAATGGAGAACCATCAGGAACAGGAAAACTTTCGATGGCGAGTCATTCAACCTAGTGCTAAAGGCTAGGGCCTCTACTGGCTGGGGAATAAGCGCCGCTGACTTGCCATCTTCTTGGTCATCCAGTGATAGTAAATCGTGAACTACTGCGTGAGCCCTAATAAATATGTAAAATGTACTCACCAATGGCAGAGTGCCTATAAGCTACATCTCTCTCCCAAACCCTATTCATCAGTGTTGCCGTAAGCATTTATTAACAATATAATATATTAACAAAACACATTTAAATGATTATTCAATACTAAATAATTATATCCCTCAACAGGGGTCTCCACTTTAAAGTTTTATTTAAGATGAATAAAGAAGACAAACAAGAAATAAACAAAACAATTTTATTTACAAGACATGAGTCCATATACGAATTCCGGGTCAATGGCAATTATAATTACGATATACAAGACAACACAATAACACTTTATTGAGGACGAATCACTCACAACTAGACATGCGCGCCACAGAAAAATCTTCGGCGGCGGGCCGCTGATGATTTTTTACCGGCGGCGGCGGCGCATACCGGCGCGCCGATGCTCGTGTGATTTTTGTATCATGGGCGTACGCAGGCGAAGGCAGCTGCCTCCCCTCTACAAATTTTGAGAAACAAAAACTACCAATAAATAAATTCCTATTCATTTACTATATTTATAAAGCATTATATAAACACTTATTATAACATTTAAATATCAGTAAGTTTTATTTTGATAATTAATTGAGCCTTACAAGGTCAGAATACCTCGACCTTTTCGAAAATTTTATCAACCTGCCCCCCCTATAGGAAATCCTGCGGACGCATCTGGGAGTACTCATTTATTATTTTATTTGTTGAATTGAATTTTTAATGCTTAGGCCGTACATTTAAGGAGTTTCACTTGTAAAAAACATACTTTACAGTCTTGTGACATAAATAACTAGTTTTTGAAATGAAATGAAAACAGATTAGCTGAATGGGGTTAAAGGTCATTGTTTGCTTATAATAAGTTCTTATCTCTCTAATTCCACCTTTCAATTCAGGTCAGTTTCTTTTAGACTGTTGTGAGTTACAGGTCGCTTTAAAAATGTCTAATTTTGAGCACCGTGCAGTAATAAAATGTTTTGTAAAAAATGGGATGGGGCCGAGGGAAAATTTTGAAGACATATGCAACATTGAGGAACTCTGCCCCATCGTATGCCACTGTCAAAAAGTAGGCCACACTCTTCAAAGCTGGCCGAGGAAACCTCGAAGATGATGACCGATCTGGGCGACGTTAATCTCGGAAGGAGTTTTGCTGGCATTTTCTGCAGCATGGCATGGCAATAAACAGGGCAATACTATGCAGACCTTCTCGTGAAACTGCGAGAGACCATCAAAGAGAAACGCCGAGGAAAGATCACCAAAGGTGTGCTGCTACTGCAGGACAAAACTCCCGTCCACAAATCAAGAGTTACCACGGAGACGGCCAAGCTGCTCCCGCACCCACCCTACTCGCCAGACCAGGCCCCCTCAGACTTCTACCTCTTCCCTAATATGAAAAAATATTTGTGTGGGAGAGTGTTTTCGTCAGACGATGAGGTGATCTCAGCTCTCAAAGTTGTTTTGGAAGGTTTCTAAAAAAAAATTTTGCCAGGGTTACAGATGTCAGAGAAGCGGTGGAAAAAGTGTGTTTCTGTTGTGGGGGACTATATTGAAAAATAAAAATATGTAAGTTGAAAATATATTTGTATGTGTATGTATATCAGGCTTAGAACTTTCTTTACCCCCCTTCTACTTCTAAAGATCCATCGTGTTCCTTCAGTGATCAGTTGAATTGTAAGTTGAATAGGATCACGAAGAGGAGCGATTTGAAACTGGAAGTTAATGGAGCGTGTCGGATAACGGAGGGGATCGAGTTCCAGAGGGATGTTGCTTGCATTATGAAGGATTCGTATGTATAAGTTCGATGGGATGGAGGATATATATCGGATGTACGGGATCTAGTTTGGCGGGATTGGTTGGAGGATTTAAATTAGAGGCTCTGTAGGATATAGTAGGGTCATTAAGTTCTGATGGCCTGGTATAGGAAGAAAAACAGTAGATACCGACAGCGTTAGGACTGGTAGAGCCACTTTATCTCGGCATAGTACTGGGTTATATGCGTATCTCTTGGGATCCTAAAGACAAAACGTATTGCATAATTCATTAGGTGTTTAAGTTTGGCTTCGAGTGCCCCAGACAGTCCGCTGTACACCATACAGCCGTAGTCAAAGTGGGGAAAGATGAGAGAGGACGGTTGAACTGTTTCCGGGTAGAGATAGTGCGACGGGAAATTTGTGAGATATGGGGTTTCCAAGAGAGGGATTGATCGAAGGTAACGCCAAGGTTTTTGATAGAATTGTGGAATGAGATAGATGAATTGTTCAGGACTAGATTTGGAGCGACAGAAGTTGATTTGAGGAGAAAGGGATGTTCCAATCATGGTGGCTTTCGTCTGCTTCGCGTTCAGAGTGAATTCGTTGAGGTTTGCCCAAGCACATATTTTGTCGATATCTTCCTGTATTTTTAGGATATCGTCGTAGGAATCATGCAGGGGCAAAGGAGAGATAAAGCTGGGCATCATCGGCTTATAGATGGTATTGACAGCGATGGGTGGAGAATGGAAGTTCATTGATACAGATAGAAAAAAGCGTAGGGGACAAAGATGAACTCTGAGGTACACCTTTAGGTGGGAGGTGTTGGAGACAAAGTGAGAATTGAGTGCATCGGCTGAAAATGGAATTGATTAGTTTTAAGTGGGTTTACCTAAGGACAGTTTGCGGAGAATTACCCATTTTGCTTTGGAGTCGGGGGTACTGGATAAGGATTGCTGAAAGATTTGGCGCGGTATATTAAGGATTGAGTGATGTTTCGGAGGAGCTTGATGGTAGTATAATCTTCAGAACGTCAGGTGTCCTAAAATCTTCTTCTAGCTGCGTCTCTTCTAGGATGGTATGAATTTAAGTAGTAAGGGTTTCCGCCCTGGAGTCAATGGCGTTTGAGGTGTAAATGGGGGTCCTATTGGATCATCTCAAGATCAGGCGCTAGGATTGCAGGTGATAGGAAATCAAGGTTTCGAAAGGATTCAGTTGTGGAGGAAAACAGCAGGATGGGAAGGTTATAGGATAATTGTATGAGGTTGTGGGAAGACTGTAAAGGAACCGAATGTGTTAAGGCGAGGAGTTTTTTAGGGAATCGAGATCATAAACGACTGGGTGTTAAGAATCGGGTCGTAAGGGACTATAAATAAATTAAGGGAATAGAGGATATTTGAAAGATAGGCTTGGTTAGGAGAAGGTATCTGGAGATTGGTGTTGAGGTCTCCGGAGAGAAAAATTTTGGAATATCAAGAGATCATGTTGTAAAGGATGGCCTCGAATGTTTCATCAAAGGTAACTATCGGAGGCAGGTAGATGAAACCAAAGAGTACGGAGGTGGGGAGGTGGATATTTCAGCAAACAGATATTCAATATGCGGGGAAAGGGAAGTGGGAAAAAAGAGGAGAATTTTTTATTTAAGGCTATCGTGGACAAAGAGACCTACTCCACCACTAGTCTTATACACTCTATCATGGCGGAGCAGGGTTTAGTTAGGGAGGCTAACTTGGGTAGGATGGTGTGTTTCAACCAAGTTTCGGAGATAGCAATTATACGGTAAAAGTTGTGGAGAAAAAAATCTTGGAATGCATCAATATGGGTTAGAAGGGACTGGGCGTTAACATGACAGGTTAGAAGAACATTAGTCATATGGGAAAGGAGATGGAGATATGACGGAGGGAGGGGTTAAATGGTGGAGTATTATAGGATTCATCTGAAACATACTGGATCACTGAGATGGAATACAACAGCACTGATGAAATAGATATATTAGCACAGATGATTGTTTAAGTAATAAGCATAAGTGGTAGTAGTCGTTAAAAAATTAATAATAAATAAAAGCAATGTTTTACTTTTTTTTTGAGGGGGAAAATGAGTGTAAATAAAAGATTTTATGGAATTCCTTATCAGTCATTTAAACAATAACGAGAACAGATAATAATCCGATTAGGGTAATTACACCGCAGAAAAATAGAAACAACATGTTGCAACCAATTCTTGCTGTTGCGATGCGGCGGTTGAGGTATGACGTGACATGTCCTAACATCATTTCATACCCGCTGATCACTTTTCTCGTAGCTTTATGAAGGTCTGCAAATAGGCCTTAAAGAAAAACTCTGTTGCCAATAATATCAACGCCAAGCACAAAAACACCCTGCTCTGCTAGTGTTGCACATGCGGCGCGCCACCTTCATCGGCGGCGGCTCGGCGCAGTTAAAATCATCCGGCGGCGGCGGCGCGGCGCGGCGGCGTGCACGTCTACTCACAACTAACAATTGACTTTTTTTAACCAACAACGTTAACCTCTCACTTGTTTGCTAAGACGTATTTACCACTGATCATAAAATAAAAATATTTTTGATAAAACATGAATAAAAAAATTAATTATGATTAGATAAAATAATAAGATTAAATAATCAAATAATAATAAATATATATATAAAACTGTAATCAGTGATAAATTAATTAAACTGGCCTTTAACATAAATAAAAAGTTGGCCGTTCAATTGCGACCCATTACAAACCAAAATATATATTATGTAAGAAAAATTTAACTGGTGACAACCCACGACATGGACGAAGAAGATGAAAAACCATCAGATTCGATCAGAAGAACATAGAAATGTGTTATAATTTTCATTTCATCATTCAGATATCTGCTCACACAAAATTTTTACATCTAAAAAAAAGAGGCCACAATGCTGGGTTTGTCTTTGAATATGTAGTGACATGAAGTTTCCCATAGTTTGAGAATCACTCACATACATCATTGAATGAATAAATACTTCCATAGAAAATAATCAATTGAAATTAATAGCCAGAAGGTCTGTGCAGGAATTTAAGTAATCTTTTGAATGATTTTTTTACTTTATATGGTCGTGTAAAGTTAAATACAGTTATGTACATTGATATACAAATTCACATGTGTTGTATTTTTGTAGTAAAATTGTATATGAGCAGGGTTTGAACAAACTGAGGATATAAGGAGGTTTCTTGGTTCTGAAGGTTTGGAAAAGATATACTCCTAGGAAGTATTGCAGTCGGAAAACTGGGTAGAGCCACTTCAATTCTGCATACCAGCTGGAGACGTGGGAGGGCCTGGGGACACCGAAGATGAATCTAATGAAACAATTCATTAGTCTCTTCAACCTCATTTCATGCATGCCAGACAGTCCCCCGTATACAAGGCAGCCGTAGTCAAAATGGGGAAATATAAGAGAGGAAACTAGGAGTTGACGTGTTTTTGGGGACAAGCAATCAATCACGTGATCTAAGGAACTGTTTGAGGATAGCTATGGATTTTCTGGTGATTTCGGAAATATGATTACTCCACGACAAGTGCTGGTCAAAGACCACACCAAGGTTTCTGACATAGGATTGGAGCTGAATGGTTTGATTATTAAGACGGAGTAAGGGGTTTATTTTTTATTTATTTTTTTTTTTGTCCACCCCTTCCTCGCCGTTTAGGCTATACGGGGTTTCCCGGGCCAGGGGAGAGGGTGGGGGATTAATGCCGAGTATTATTAAATTTACCCTGGCTACAGGTTTTGAACTTGCTATCTTCTGGTTCTCAAATCATCTGTCCGGTTGTCAGTGGCAACGTGTATTTTCTAACGCGTTTAGCCACTCGGCCATCCCGCCACCTGTTATATGTGGCTACACTGTTCGAGATGGGAGGTTATAAAAAATAAAATAAAAAACATATGTTAGTTAATGTTATAAATTGATATGTACTTAATCTCGTGTGAGAGGTGAATAAAAAGTTTGCATTAATGAATACTGTTGTTTTTTAAGTTTGTTGTTACAATACTAAAACGCGGTGTCAGGTTTTTGTCGAACTCACACGTTCTTTATTGTTCATACAATGGTGCTGTAATCATTGTTTATTAAACAGCTTTTCAGAGCATTTTTGTTATGTTGCAATCCATCATGGAGGGAGAATTGTTAAAGAAGAAAAAGTCTGTTTTAAGGGGAAGATTAACACGGATGTTAACTTTCGTGTCATCTCCTGGTTTTGAGATTGCTTCACTATCAGAATTGAAAGAGAGAAGTACTGACTCAGGTAAGATTTTTAATGAATTTAATGATTTATTAATCCATATGCTTGATTATATCAAAGATGATTATATTGAAAACTTTGAGAAAGATTATTTCCATGTTAAAAGTGCTCTGGAGGAAAAAATTGCACTAGCGTCTTCAATAGTTGTTAATAAGAAGCCTTCCGATTTTACTATTAAATGTGAGGTTGCACCTATCAAAATTCCAGTTTTCAAAGGGGATATATCGTTGTGGAACTCGTTTTATGAATTATTTAGATCCGTCGTTCATGAGAACCAGTCCTTAGACGATGTACGTCGTTTTCAACTTCTCAAGTCATCGCTGGAGGGTGAACCGTTGGATAGGTTATCTGGACTAGGCATAAACTCTGAAAATTATGCAGTAGCTCTTGATCGGCTAATTAATGTTTATCAAAAGAATAAATATGTCGTGTATAAACATTTAGAGAGGGTCATAGATCATCCAAGTGTAGATTCTAGCCAAGATATAAAAAATTTGATTAATACTACTAGGTCGGTTCTCAATGCCATAAAAAGTTTTGGTATCAATACTGAAGGCTGGAATGCCATTTTAAAATTTTTACTGTTGTGTAAACTGGATAAAGAGTCAAAGCATTTGTGGGAATTGCATGACAGCTCTACTGAATTTTTGCCTATAGAGGAATTGTTAGTGTTTTTAGAGAAGCAGGCCCATATCCGGCGTGATGAACATACAGAGGTCCCTGGTTCTATAGAGGTACATCAAGTTCATAGAGAACAAAATGCTAAAAAAAATTCATCTACATTTGTTCAGAAATGCTCTCGGTGTGCAACCTACCACAACTTTCGTAACTGCCCTGCTTGGGGGAAAACTTGTTCTAGATGTAAAGGAAAGAACCATTTTGCTGCAGCTTGTAGAGTTGATGAACTATATTCTGAAAATGTTGTTGAGCTTGAATCGCAAAACGAAGTTGGAATTGTCGAAGAGTTCTCCATTAATGAAGTATGGTCTAGAAATAACTGTTGGCTTCAGGATGTGTGTATAGGTGGTTCTACTGTAACTTTTAAAATCGATACAGGAGCAGATATAAGTGTTATTCCTAATGACTTGGCTACTAAGTTGAGAGCGCCTATTTCTAAGCCTGCTTGTTCCGCAGTCACATACACAGGAGAAAAAATACCATTAGTAGGCTCGACTGCGTTAAAATGTTCTATTGGGGATGTTAGTCATTTTATTAAATTTGCTGTGGTAAATATGAATAAAATTCCGTTATTGGGTTTGCATGATTGTGTTAGGTTCAACATTATTAAAAGAGTCGACACCATAGGTGAGCAGTTGCAAATAGTAAAGTCAAATCGAGACGTTTTTGAGGGTCTAGGGAAATTCCCATTTGTCCACTCTATTAAGTTAGACAGTTCATTTCAACCATTTATAGAAAATACCAGAAGAGTTCCGTATGCTTTGCACGATCGCTTGAAATTAAAGTTAAAAGAAATGGAAGAAAAAGGGATCATTCAGAAAGTTACTTATCCAACAATGGTAGTTAACCCAGTGGTTGTAGTAGAAAAGAAGAATGGTGATCTCAGGGTCTGTTTGGATTTGAGAAAACTTAATAAATCGGTTATGCGTGAACATTTTGTTATCCCGACTGTCGATGACATTGCCCAAACATTGCAAGGTAAGTCTGTCTTCACCGTGTTGGACCTGAAGGATGGCTATTTCCATATTGAACTCGATAGTGCATCAGCTGATCTTTGCACTTTTGCTACTATTTTTGGGAGATACAAATTTCATGGGATGCCGTTCGGATTAAAGTCGGCGCCAGAAATTTTTCAGCGACAGGTATCCAGGCTGTTCGGGGATATTCCTGGGGTTTGTATATATTTTGACGATTTGTTGGTGTCGGGAGCTTCAGAGGAAGAACATGACCAAGCACTGCAACAAGTAATAGAGAGGGCTCGGAAATATAATGTTCGATTTAATAGCTCAAAGATACAGTATAAACAGAAATCTGTCAAGTATCTTGGACAGATTTTTTCCAGTGAAGGAATTGCTATTGACGATAAGTATGTGGAGGCTATTAGAGATTTACCAGAACCGAAAAACAAGGGAGACATTTTAAGAGTTCTTGGTATCATTAAATATGTATCTAAGTTTATTCCAAATTTGTCAGAGAGATCAGCTCCATTAAGGAACTTAACTAAAAACGATAGTTGTTGGAAGTGGGATAATGAGGAGAAACAGTCCTTTCAAGCACTTAAGGAGGCCATTCTTAGAGCCCCAATTTTAGCATACTTCGATGAAAGGAAATTGACTGAAATGCATGTAGACGCATCAAATAGTGGACTGGGAGCATGTCACAGTCTGGTTCTGGCCATCTTGTCATATTGACACAGTGTTATCCGTTCCGCATTAAAGCTTTTAGTGAAGTGTTATATAGACGTCATTTAAGAGTAACTTAGTGAAAAGTGGTTTCATTTGTAACAATAAAAAACTGTGGTAATTTATTTTCTCATAATTACAACAGTATTGCAGTTAAAAGAATCGTGAGATAGTGTGATATAAAAGGTGAGTCACTCTTATCAGTTGATTCTCATACGCATGCGCTCCCCTCTACCATAGAACAGCTGCTCTGACAAACGGCCAGCAGTGTCTCCTTAGCTAAGCAGGGGTGTACATCATTTTTTCCCATTTTCTTACAGCGTATATTCTCATCCTCGAAAATGGTGCAATGTTCAATCTGTGACAGTGCTATAGCAAGGGACAGCAAATCTAATTTATGCTGTAGCAAATGCCGCCTAATATTTCACGGCAAGTGTTGCAAAATTAACGAAAAGGAAATTGAGTCTATCAAATCTCAAAAAAAAAAATTGGTTGTGCGGGGTATGCGATACGCATCAAACAAAGACCACCGTTGCTGAAAAATCGGGTAACGAGCCCTCAGCAGCCGACATACTCGCCGCCATAAATCTTCTCCGAACACAAGTAAACGATGACATCAATGGGCTAAAGGCGTCGCTAGAAAAATATGGAGAGCTTAGCTTCGAGCTTAGAGAAAGATTATCAAAAATCGATAATCACCTTGAGGAGCAGGCTAAGCACCTAGAGGAGCTGAGCTCCGAAAATAAAGCCCTAAGATCCCGAGTCGGGGACCTCGAGGTGAGACTAAACAAGGCCGAACAGGGACTGCTTCGTAGATCAGTGGAGATCCGAGGCATCCCCATCCGGGCCGGTGAGACTCCCGCGGCACTGGTAGCCAGTGTGGGAGCGGGACTCGGCATAAAGATTAATGTCGAAGACCTCGACACGGTAGAACGGCGGAGGCCCAAAAAAGACGACCCCAGACCACCTCCTGTCATTGCACGTTTCGTTAGGCAGTCAGTGCGAGACGAACTAATTCAGAGAAGAAAGGTCAAGAGGGACTTTTCCACCCGGGATATTGGATGGCAAGAGAACGACTCCCACCGTATATACCTCGGGGAAGAAATGACCCCCACGAACAGGCGTCTCTACTGGCTCGCTCGTCAGAAGAAAGCGTCGGGCAAATTAAAATATGTCTGGTTCGCGGCAGGCAGGGTGCGTTGCCGGAAGGACGACGGTCACCCAGTTATCTTCATCGACCAGCCCAAAGACTTGGATATTTTCTCCTGACCTGCTGGCTCTCGTCTACTGTCCGGTCGCAACCCGAAACCCATAACGGACTTGGTCTTACAAACTCTTTTTTTTCCTTCAGACGAATATATTTTTCTTTAACAGTATTTCAACTTCTTTTTTATTTTATATTAATCTGTATATATCATTATCTTCTCTGTTCTGCAGGGATCAATCAGTTTTGTTTTATATCGCCACCAATATCCATTACTGTTCCTCTCCACTTCAACCCCTACACTCCTTCACCCTCCTCCGATCATTCCCATTAATCAGTCCAAATGAGTAACATCCTTTTATCCTGCCACGTTAATTCCCAATCCCTACCAGCACATTATGATGAGTTCCTGGACCACTTCCTCCATAATTTCTATCATATCATTGCCGTCTCGGAAACCTGGCTAAAACCAAATATCCCATCCTCCTCATTATCTATCCCTAACTACTCTCTTATCCGTCGTGATCGCGAGGACCGAACTGGAGGAGGGGTAGGTCTTTACGTTCACGATAGTCTGAGGGTTAAAATCCTCCTAGAATCTCCTTCCTTAGAAGTTCCTCATCCGGAGTATCTCCTCGTTGAAATTTCCTCTGATGCTTTCTCCCTCCTCTACGTAATAATTTACCGCCCCCCGCATACCAAATTTGATCCCTCCTTTGAATCTTCCCTCTTTACCTATGTCCCGTTATACAATAACGTAATCATTGCTGGCGATTTCAATATAAACATGCTCTCTGATTCTCCTAACAGATCCTACCTAACAGACCTCATCCATTCTCTTGACCTTTTCATAGTTCCCTACCAACCAACCCACCACACTCAGTTTACCAGCACCTGGTTAGACCTCTTCATAATAGATTCCTCCCATAACCTACTGTCTTCCTCACAGCATCCAGTACCATTTCCTTCAAGTCATGACCTCATCAAAATTTCATATAATATCCCAACACCAAAACTATGCCCTTACAAAATCTCCTGGCGGAACCTCGATTCATTAACCCCTGAAAAACTAAATCCTTTTTTCGACTCCCTTTCCCAATCCCTAGATCCCATTTATTCTTCATCCTCCATTGATGAAATGGTCGAATGCCTCTCATCCAATCTTTCCTCGTTCCTAAACCAACACGCCCCCCTCAAAACCCTAACTTTTAGACGCCCAGCCGCTCCCTGGATAAGTTCCGAAATCAGAGAGCTGATGAGGAAAAGAGATGCCGCCAGAAGACGTTTCCGACGCACCCGTTCCGCTGAAGATTACTCCTTTTTCAAGTCCCTACGCAATCTAACTCAATCTTCCTTACGGCGTGCTAAGGCACAGTTTTTCCATCACTCCATATCACAAGCCCACGATCCCAAGTCCAAATGGAAAATCCTTAAAAAATTATCAATCGTCAAATCCAAATCCTGTACTCATTATCCTATTGACCCAGATGATTTAAATTCCTATTTCGCTAACTCACCTTCTATTCCTCACCCCTCCCCATACTTTTTCACACGAACCTTCAACCCGGATAACTTCTATTTCCTAAACATCTCGCCTGAAGACCTACTTTCCTCTGTCCTTAAATCCAAAACCAACGACTATGGGCCCGATCAAATCCCTGTAAAGATTATTAAATTATGTCTCCCTGTCATCTTTCCTGCTCTTTTACATATCTATAACTTCTCCTTACAAAACTCCGTTTTCCCAAAAGCCTGGAAAAAAGTGATAGTCCGTCCGTTGAACAAAGTACCAGTTCCCACTTTAGCCTCCGACTATAGACCTATCTCCATTCTTTCTAACCTATCCAAACCGCTTGAAAGAATTGTCCACTCCCAGCTCAATGACTTCCTAGAAAGAAATTCTCTCCTCAACCCTCTCCAATCCGGTTTCCGTTCTCATTACTCCACACAATCTGCTCTGTTGAAGATCACTCAGGATCTTCAATCCTCTATAGATGAACATAAAATCACCATCCTAATTCTCTTTGATTTCACAAAGGCGTTCGATACCGTCAATCATGAGATCCTTCTTACTAAACTCCAAAACCTCTCCATGTCAAACAGCGTCTTGAAGTGGTTCCTCTCCTTCCTATCCCAACGTTCACAAACAGTTCACATTCCCGATAAACCCCCTTCCTCATCTCTTTTACTAACACGAGGTGTACCACAGGGTTCCTCACTTTCTCCAACTCTCTTCTCTGTTTATATTAACGATCTCCCCGAGCCCATAAACCATTCACAATACCACTTATACGCAGACGACCTCCAAATCTACCTATCCTTCCATCCCTCCAAAATGCTAGAGGCAATCCGAAAAGTTCAAGAAGATATAAACAGCATCAACGCCTGGGCAGAAAAAAATGAGTTAAGACTGAACGTACAAAAAACTAAGGCAATCCTAATTGGCTCCAGGCATCTTCTTAATTCCCTCCCTTACTACCCCTTACTCCGTCTTAATAATCAAACCATTCAGCTCCAATCCTATGTCAGAAACCTCGGTGTGGTCTTTGACCAGCACTTGTCGTGGAGTAATCATATTTCCGAAATCACCAGAAAATCCATAGCTATCCTCAAACAGTTCCTTAGATCACGTGATTGCTTGTCCCCAAAAACCCGGCAACTCCTAGTTTCCTCTCTTATATTTCCCCATTTTGACTACGGCTGCCTTGTATACGGGGGACTGTCTGGCATGCATGAAATGAGGTTGAAGAGACTAATGAATTGTTTCATTAGATTCATCTTCGGTGTCCCCAGGCGCTCCCACGTCTCCAGCTGGTATGCAGAATTGAAGTGGCTCTACCCAGTTTTCCGACGGCAATACTTCCTAGGTGTATACCTTTTCCAAACCTTCAGAACCAAGAAACCTCCTTATATCCTCAGTTTGTTCAAACCCTGCTCCTCTATACATTCTCTAAATACCAGATCCCAAACCTCTAACCTGTATATCCCTTTTTACCGATCTGCATCCTTTACAAAATCCTTCATCATCCGTGCTGCCACCTTCTGGAATTCATTACCTGTCTCTATCCGAAAAACTTCATCCCTCACATCCTTCAAAACCCTACTATTTCATCACCTCCTAATTCTCCAATCCCCGATGGCTATGTAAATATGTAAATAGTGAAAACAGTATTAAGGATAAATCCATTTGATTTTTATTATATATATTATTTCTATTTATATATATCTCTTAAGCTCAAAAGCTGAAGTTTTGTACTGTACATCCGCATGTTGATCTTACATTTTTTCTTTCTACATTCTGTCTTTGTTATCTTTACTGTATTACTTTTCTTTTTTGTGTCTACCTTATATTTTAATTCTTTATTTCTTTCTATTGTTTTTATTATATTTTTTCCAAATAACCAGACAAATGGCTATTAATTTGTCCATTATTGTTATTCTTAGGGGACTAAATGTCCCAGAATAAAAATTACTTTTCTTCTTCTTCTTCTTCTTCTATTTCAAGAGGAACTGTTGCATTTGCGTCCAGATCTCTCACGGCTGCGGAACAGAAGTACGCTATCATCGAGAAAGAACTTTTAGCTGTACACTTTGGTGCAACGAAATTTCATCAGTTTTTGTATGGGAATAAAGTTGTTGTGAAAACAGATCACAAACCACTAGTGAGAATTTTTAACAAAGATGTCAGCAGTCTAAGTCCCCGTTTACAACGTATTCGACTAAAATTGCTTAATTATGAGTTTCAGGTACATTATATTCCTGATCGTGAAATGCTTGTTCAGGATGCACTTTCTAGGTTACAGCTGAAAACGTGTGAGCCAGCCAGTGATATTGAATTTGTAGTTCATGTTTTTATGAAGTCATTGCAGATTTCAATCAGGCAGAAGGAAAGGATTTTGAAGGCCATGGAAAATGATACGGTTATGGTAAAGCTAAAGAAATACATTCAAACTGGTTGGCCGAGGAAACCTCAAGGGGAATTAGCACTCTATCCTCGCGATGAATTAACTGTGTGCGAAGACCTAGTGGTATGGCAGAATAGGATTGTCGTGCCAGCCAGTTTAAGGCAAGAAATGCTATCGATTTTGCATACCAGTCACGCTGATATAGAAAAATCTAGAGAAAGGGCGAAACAAACTATAATATGGCCCCAAATAAATAAGGATATTGAACATTTCATTAAAAATTGTTCTAGTTGTCAGAGGTTCGCAAGAAAAAATATTAAGGAGCCCTTGAAGAGCCATCCATTGCCCATAAGGCCGTGGCAGAAGGTGTTCGTGGACATCATGACATATGAGTCAAAGAACTATTTGGTTTTAGTTGATTCATATTCTAACTGGATTGAAGTTGTGGGTATGAAATCGAAATCGGCACATGAAGTAATCCAAAATTTAAAATCTATCTTCTCCAAGTTCGGCATTCCGGAGGTAATGGTCTGTGACAATGTATCATTTGCTTCGACAGAATTACAAGTCTTCGCTGATGATTACTGCTTCGATATTGTCACTCGAAGCCCCAATCATGCGCAGTCTAACTCGTTCGCAGAAAAAGGTGTAGGGATCATTAAGAGCATCCTGAAGAAGACCGCAGATGGAAAGGAAGATTTATATCTAGCTCTCCTTGAGTATAGGAATACTCCACTGAAGCATTTGCAGTTGTCCCCAGCTCAGTTGTTGATGAATCGAGTGTGCCGCACTAAGCTAGCGTCCACGGCAGATACGTTGATGCCTCAAGTGAATACTGACGTAACTGCTAAGCTAGAAAAGAAGCAATCAATTGCTAAGAACTATTATGATCGGAGCGCTAAGGAGCTCGAGGAATAGAGACCTGGGGATCGTGTATCTATTCAATATACAAAAGAGGACAAGTGGCATCGAGGGAGAATTCTTCAAAAACACGGAACACCACGATCATACATAGTAGAGGACCTCGATACCGGCAGAGTAGTCAGGCGGAATAGAGTTCATCTGCGCCCAGCTTCGTTCAATGAAGATATACGAAATCATCAATGAACTTGGTCCCACCAGCGTCAAGACCTCAACGGTCCAGAAGGGTGCCAGTTAGACTAAAATATTGAAAAGAGGAAAGATGTTATATGTGGCTACACTGTTCGAGATGGGAGGTTATAAAAAATAAAATAAAAAACATATGTTAGTTAATGTTATAAATTGATATGTACTTAATCTCGTGTGAGAGGTGAATAAAAAGTTTGCATTAATGAATACTGTTGTTTTTTAAGTTTGTTGTTACAATACTAAAACACCACCCACGCCGGCGAAAACTAAAGAATCTTTCATGGGGGGTACAGTTGGTGGCCGTGCATAATAAAGACCTGATGGAGTCAAGAGCTTCTTGAAGAACTTCCTCCCAATCACCAAGTCTTGATATTTTTAGTCTTAAGAGCTAGACTAATTGTCTTCCATAATGTACCCTTGGGGATTATCGGGCGTTGAATGCCTAATGGCTATTCCGGTTAAATGTAGGAATGATTTTAATTCCCGTGAAATAAAGGAAGGCCCTCTGTCAGAATGCACATAAGCTGGAGTCCCAAAAAGCATAAAAAGATCTGTTAGGCATTTTAAAACAGTGGCCGAAGTTGTGTCTTTACAGGCGTAGGCGAACGGGAATCTAGAAAATTCATCTATGATTGTAAGAATGTAGTACTTCCTCGTCTTGGAGGGGATTGGGCCCTTGAAATCTACGTTGATTCTTTCAAAAGGAGCAGTCGCTTTGATGAGAGTACCTCGAGATTTGTAAAAACGAGGTTTGACTTCTGCACAGACTGAACAAGCTGAATTGACCCTTCTAACATCTTTAACTGAAAAAGGGAGATTCCTGCATCGCAGCCAGTGAACCATTCTTGTGATACCTGGGTGGTTGAGTGATTGATGCTACCCCAGCAATCGATCATTGGAGACAGAGCTACATATTCTAGAAAGGGAATCAGCCTTCACGTTTTCTCTTCCAGGGCGGTAGGTTATATCGAATTGGAAAGGTGCCAATTCGAGTCGTCAACGCAAAATTTTATCGTTCTTTATTTTGCTTGAGTGTTTTTGGTTGAATACGAAAGAAAGTGCTTGTTGATCAATTAAAAGTTGAAAATGTTTACCTAAGAGATAGGACCTCCATCTCTTGAGAGATTCAACTATTGCAGCTGCCTCCTTTTCAATGGCAGAGTGGGCACGCTCAGACTTGGTGAGTGTCCTCGAGAAGAACGCCACTGGCCGACCACCCTGGCTCAAAGTTGCAGCTAAGGCTACATCTGAAGCGTCAGTCTCTACTATCATCTTTTCGATGTCATTTATAGTAGTAACCACAGCGTCAGCAATGCTAAGTTTTAGGTTTTCAAAATCTTCGGCAGTTTGATGATCTAGAGGGAAGGTATTATAGTTGGTCAATGATTTGATTTTATCTGAATAATGCGGTATCCATTTTGAACAGTGTGCAAAGAGCCCCAGAGCTCGCTTAAGTGATGCAGTGTACTGAGGTAGTGGCATTTCCAGAAGAGGTTTGAGACGCTCTGGATCGGATCGGATATCCTTATGAGATACCAGGTGCCCGAGCAAATGTATGGAACTCAGGTTAAATTTGCTTTTCCCTTTGTTAATTTTTAGATTGTATTTGTCAAGGGCTGCATGGAGTCCTGAGAGGTTCCTATCATGTTCCTCTTTATCCTGCCCGCATACAGTGATGTCATCCAAGTACGAGTAATACTCCCTTTAATTTTTCTAGTGTTATCACTTTGTCAATAACGCGCTGGAAACAAGCAACACCATTAGTCAACCCAAAAGGAATGCGGGTGAATTTGTAAAGTTTTCCCGCAGCCTCGAAAGCTGTGAAGGGTTTTTCTTCGTCCGAAATTGGTATCTGATGATATGCGGACTGGAGGTCAATAGTGCTGAATATTTTATATGCAGCAACCTTTCTTACCAAGTAATCGATGTTTAGTAGCGGATGTGCGTCAAGAAACGTGAATTTATTGATCGTTTGCGAGTAGTCTATCACCATGCGTTTTTTGTGACTATGCAAGCTTTCGGTAACTAATACCTGAGCCCTCCAAGGAGAGTTGCTCTGCTCAATCACTCCCACGGACAGTAGTTTAGATGTTTCGTCCCTTATGAACTTGAGTTCAGACTCCGTGTATCTCCTTGATTTAACGGCAATAGGTTTGCAGTCTGGTGATAAGTTACTGAATAAGCGGGGGGGTTCTACCGAGGCACAGGCAAAAGCACATATAGTAAGTGGAGGTTTCGATCCACCAAAAGAGATTGAAACATCAGAATGTTCCACGAGTAAGTCATGACCTATCACAACTTCAGCACAAAGTCCTTTCATAACTGATAATTTGCATGAGGGGTAGATATGCTCATTTAGTTTGATATCAACGATGACATAACCTTCAATTGTAGAGGAGAGCGTAGTTGAGGCCATTGAGACCTTTCCCTTTCAGGGACTAAATGGAATCATGTGTTTGAGTGTGAAATGGTGGTCTATAAAGCTAGAAGAACTGCCAGTGTCAATCAAGCAACGCGTAGGAGTTCCATTTATTTCTACTAAAATAACAGCTCGACTCAGCTGATTCAAATGTTCCTTGTCTGTCGCAATGATAGAAGCGGAAACTTTAGGGCTTGCAGTCTTTCTACATGCTTTAGCATAATGCCCCTTAATACCACATTTCCTGCATTCAGCGTCTCTTGCAGGACATTTAGGGCGGGGATGTTTGCCCAGACCGCAAAAATAGCATTTTCTAGGCTTGGAAATGGCACATAAAGAACTGTCCCTTTCCGTAGCAGGAGTAGCTGCCTGAGATGTAACCGAGGCGCAGCTAGAGCTAGAGTAACTATTCAAAGATTGAATGTACCCTTCAGCTTGTTTTTGAGCAGCCTCCCACGCGAGGGCTTGTTTGATAGCGTCTTCTAGATCTAAAATGTCATTTTCTAGCAAGCGCTGTCGAATCTGATTGGATAGCAACCCACTGATGAATGCATCACGGATATACTGATTTTTTTGATCCACAGCATTTACAGCCTGAAAGTTACAATCCTTGCTAAGGATTCGCAAGGTTTGGATATATTGGTCTATTGACTCTGTAGGTAGTTGTTTCCGAACAGCCAAAATATGCCGAGCATAGATTTCGCTCTGCTTTTTGAAAAACAGAGTTTAGAGTGTTTATAACTTCGGCATAAGAATTACAGTCACTGACTAGCTCGTAAATCTCATGTGATAAGAAATTAGTGATTACCTTAAGCTTATCTTCGTCATTCAGAGGTTCCGCTGTAACATCTACGAAGGTTTGAAAGGTCTTAAGCCAGTGGGTCCACTCTTTAGCGGCAGTGGGAGAATCAGGTTTTCTATCAAAGCGGCACGGCTTGAGTAACTTGTCCATTGTGATTTGAATTGGTTTAGTGTGAATAAAATTGTTGTATTTGTAAGGATACAATAAATACAAATAAGACCTGAAACTAGGCTTTTATTCACAATAAACTACAGAGGTTACTGAAAGAATGTAAAATGAATTTTAACAACATAAGGTAACAACTAATAGTAACAATTAGATCCGATTGTAATAATTCCAGTTCATCACATGCTTTGCAGTTTGTTGATTGAAAGTTTTCTATTTCATATTCATATCTAACAGCCGGTTAAGCGGGGCTCGAACCTGTACATTTTATAGGAAATTCAATCATGATGTGTTTATGATCATGATATATATATGATAATATCAATTTTATTTTTTTGCGGCTCAAAGATCGGGTTTTACAAGGTTTTTTTTCGAAAATAGTCGATTTTCAACCAGTGTGCGGCGGTGGTTCGAATCCGCCCAGGGAGGGTTGACTAATATTTCTTGGAGGCCCCACGGAATAAATCTTGACCTTGTTGAATTTAATCGGGAAAAAAGAAAAAGAAGCAGAGATGATGATCTTAACTATATAATAACGTTTTTAATAAACACACTGAACACATAAAGATGGGTGACTACAAACATCTATACATTTTATTTTATTTAACCAAATAACAATTACTATAGAAATCTTTCAAAGAAAACATATAATATATGAAATCATTCATAAATTATTTCATATCTCAATAGCCTCCCTCATTGAAAAGATTTCTATTACTTCAGGCCAACATTTTCTGTTATAGCCTTCAATCGGGTTCCTCGGTTAGAAAGTCAGCTAACTGATGCTGCGACTCGATCGGCTTGATTTCCATTGTTCCGTCTTGAACTACTTCCAGGGCTTTTCGCCAATTCTGAGAGTCATTAGATCTCAGAATCTTCAAAGTTCTCAGGAGCAACCGAAAAATGAGCCACTGCCACCGTAACGAATTCTTCAATCCGTTTCGGTGGTCGAAGAGCCTCCCTGTTTGTTGTGATTTATTTTCTTCCTGATGTACATCGTATTTAGTAGGTAACTTATGATCGGCCTCGGCGTCTTTTTCTTGATCTTCTGTATCATGACATTTATCGTGTTTTCTTCTTCTGTTTCTTCATTACTTTTATTTGTAGGTAAAATAACCTTAACAATTGATGTTCGTGGGGTCTCATTAAAAATCACACCTCTTGATCTGATGATTGTTTTTCTTTGCGGATTCCAAATGCGGTAACCACCAAAATCGTATCCGACTAAAATCCCTTTGATAGATTTTCTATCCATCTTTGTCCTTTTTTGCTTCGGGATGTGATCATAACATTCAGATCCTACAATCCGTAGGTGATTGATTGATTGTTTTTTATTGAACCATAATTCAAACGGAGTTTTATGTTCTACTCCTGTTTTGACTGATCTAGTTAGAATACAAACAGCACTATTAGCGAGTTCTGCCCATCATGCCTGTGGGAGGTTATCCCTAGAATGGAGCATAGTTACCCATGCGGAGTTAAGCTGGTCTCCCATCGGGCGCCTCCCTAGGTGGCGGATCGGGGAAAGCTCACTGTATATAGCGGGCACCGAGAAATACTCGGGGCGGACCAAAACCAGCTGGGGAAGGGAGGTCTCCAAGCCGTGGTGAAGGCAGTCTCCCTGGGCAAGAGAAGACTGATGAAAAATCTCCTGGTCCTCCAGGTTGGGGGTTGGGCGTTGGGCCAGTAATCCTTCCCCGTAAAACTTAATTCACTGTGAATCCTGAACAAAGAATAGCCGATTTGTTTACAGGGTTACGAGATAACGCGCGTCTAAAGGAAATTTGACTTGGAACATGGAACGTTTTGTCACTCAACCGAGCCGGAGCATTACATCTGCTCCTAAACCAACTGGATACCTATCGCATCGATGTAGCAGCTATTCAGGAGATCCGATGGACTGGGAAAGGAAGGAAAAAAAGGAAAGAAAAAGAAGAGAAACCACACCATGTATTAAGCTGCAACGAAAGGCAACACGCGTTCGGGACAGGCTTTGTTGTGAGTGAAAAGGCCTCTCTGCATGTAATAGATTTCAAACCAATTAATCCCAGATTGTGCTATTCAAGGCTAATGGGCAAAGTCTTTAACTACTGCTTTCTGAGTGTACATGCTCCAATCGAACCTTCTGAGGGAGGAGAAAAGGTTTTTATTTAACAGCGCAGTAGAACAATGCCTTGACTAATGTCCGCGCTCTGATATAAAAATTGTAATTAGAGAATTCAAAGCACAAATCAATCTTTAGACGCACCATTGGGAAACAGTCTCCATGAGGAATCTAACGATAATGGGAAGAGGCTTATCAACTTGACAGCAACTAGAGAATTGGTCGTTGGAAGCACGCTATTTCACCTTAAACGTATACACCTTGCCACTTGGCGATCAAACGATGGGGCGACCGCTAATCAAATTGACCATGTTCTCATCAGCTCAAGGCACAAGCATATAGGCCTGTAGTTGTTGCAGTCGCTTTGGTTCCCTTTCTTGTGGATGGGGATAATGACATTATATTCCCAGTTTTTGGGAATGCTTTTCTCAACTTCATAACCTCCATATTTAATTAGCTCCCGGAAAATACCATCTCCTCCGGATGATCTTCCTATCATGAGTTTCTCTATAGCCTGTATCACCTCTTCTTCCTATATGGTGCCGTCATAGTCCGTTATTTCACCTGTTTTACTTTGAATCTTTTCCTTTTCTTGACATTGAGGATCATCTAACATCTGTGCCTAGTGCTGTCTCCATCCGTCCAGAATTTTATTTTCCCCGGTCAGAACTTTTCCTGCATTATTTTTTACTTTCACTTACCTATATATGAAATATATAGTAAGTGGAAGTATTGCGATCGTGAAAAATTTCGACTTCCGGTTTTCAACGAAAGGGGGGAACTTTACTTAATAAATTTTGTATCATTTTCACGTGTTTTTTTTTATTTACTGAAAAACGGTTTTAACAATTTTGATCAAACTGGGTTTTTGATGTATGTATATGCCAAAGATGTGATAGCCAACATTTCATCAAAATTGGTCAAACGGAGGGGGCACTTTATTTCATATTTTTTTTTCCAATTTTTATCTTTTTTCGATGATCTCAAAAACGGCTTTAACGATTTTTATCAAATTCGTCATGTTTAATGAAAATTAGGTGTTCTTTAATATCAGGTAAGCTTTATCAATATTAAAATGTTCTGAGGGGGTTTTTTGGGGGTAGGGGCCTTTTTTGTTTGTTTTTTTGTTTCTTATAAAGTACCTTTGTTTTTGTTCCTATGGAGAAATTAACTATCTCTCGTTACTCCTAAAAATAAGAAATGGCTAAATATGAGATATGATAAAAATAAAGAAAACATAAAGAGGAGAAAAAAAGAAAAATATTCATTCATCTCATAAAACTCGTTGAGCCCAAGCATGCGGAGTACGCATTTAATGACAGGCCATTGTTCATAATTAAAGCCGTTCTGTTCATTTGAGAAGTGGCAATTAACAAAACGCATTAATTTCTAATCTAAGTAAGTTGGTAAGTGACAGTTGTGTGTTGCGCGCACGCACCAGATTTTTACGTTCCGTATTGGTTTACACTTCTTGCCTTTTAGGATTTTTATCTTTTTCCAGAATGTTTTTATGTTTTCACTGTAATTGTTCTGTAAGCTTTTGCCAAATTTTTCCCAGCTCTTCTTTTTAGCCTCTCTCACAATTATTTTTGCTTCTTTAGTCCGTCGAGCTTTGAGTTCCCACGTTTGGTCATTCTTGCTGTTTAAGTATCCCTTCCATGCGATCTTCTTCCGTTGTACAGCTGCCTTCACCCGTTCATTCCACCATTATGAATAAATATGTGAACTCAATGAAGGCTGCCTAGCAAAACACGCAAATATAAATAAATACAGAATCATCTTATTCCCCTAATCTAGGTTCCTGTAACATCAAAAAGCCATAATTTAGAAATATTTAATAAACTCAGAGGCTTGGCAAGTATGGACAAACTGAAAAGACGGAAATGTCGAAGGGATGGCATCTTTTATGAGGAGTTGTTTAAAAGGTGAGGAGTTGTAAAAATTAGTTTCTTTAAAATGGTAGCTGCAAATAATGCTGTACTTGGAAGGCTTAAAATTATCCTTCTTCAGAGCAGCAGTCCACTTTGGCCTTCTTTCAAGTTCTACCAGAAAAATTAAATAGAAATTAAAGATGGAATTAAAATTTAGAAAACGAAATTAAAATTGCGACTTAAAGCTAGAAAATAGTTTTTAAAAACAAATACTTAGTTCATGTACTTTAAAAAATTTCATTCACATTAAAATATTGATTTCTGAAATATTTACTTATTTAGTTGTAGTATGCAATCTTCACTTTATCAAAGTCTACTAGTTGATAACTACTTGATGAATAGTCATTAATTCTTAAAAGCTAATTTAACATCCCCTGGAACTATTCAAACAATACAGGAGAAATATTTCAGTTGTTAACTATAAATCTGTAAATAAGTTGTTAATTATAAATCTGTTTTAGTGCAATTAGTGACTATCAATTACCAACTGAACATCACAATTTTTCTAATTATATGCACCAATTCATTATATTATTAATAAAAAGTGAAGATGTGATTCAACTTTAGAGAATCCTTATTGCTAAAATTACTAAATTGATCTTCCACCATCCTTTAAAAATTAGTAAATGTGTAAACTAAATTAAAGTTTATTCATATTTTCAAAAGTTCAAATGACATAATAGTTTCCTTTATTAAGGTCTGGCCAGACATGTCCGCACCGGATCCGCACCGCAGCACTAATATAGGTTATGTCCAGAATATTTTTAATTTAACTTACATATTACCTTTAGTTATGCCTAAAGTGGCCTGTGTCTGACATGTGTGGCCTGACCTTTAGGCATAACTAAAGGTAATATGTAAGTTAAATTAAAAATATTCTGAACATAACCTATATTAGGGCTGCGGTGCGGCTCCGGTGCGGACATGTGTGGCCAGACCTTTATTGGCTGAAGTAAATTAAATACCGTTAAATGGGGCAACTTTGTGCTAGATTTCATGTTTTATAAACTTTGATCGAAAAAAAAAAACGATGTTATCGAATCTGTTATACAGTTTTTCACTATTATATTATACGCCAGCCTCAGACAAGTAGATAGCAAGTGTGATTTCATTGTTGACATGTAATGTTTATGAATTGCAATTAAAAATATACTTTGCACAAAGTTACCCCAGCTTGGGGCTAATTTTTTGCTTAGAACTTCGACAAAAAATTGTCAACCGAGTTAAATATTAAATTAATTTTCAACTATGTAAACAACAATAAAATCTAGTTTTTGCAAACAATTTCACCTATTAAAAATTAAAAACACAATTATCGTTTTCAATCTATTTTTATTGATAAAGAAAATAATACTTACTAATTTCTCAATAAAAAAATAAACTTTTATAAAACAAAAAAATTAACGTTAACTTTTCATCAACTTATCAAAAAATAAAAAAATATTTTACAAATATACATACATTATGATGCATGTACATATACATACATTATGCATCAATATTATGAAAAACATTCTTTTTAAAAAAAAAAAAATTATATATACTTATATGTTTAGTGTGTTTTTGTAAATTTTATTTGAGATAGTATTCCGACGGATTTTGAACTTTGAAGAAGCATCTGTGATCGACATACCATTTAAAATTTCTTTCGAACATTTTTCCAGCGTTTCTGAAGAATAGTTCCTTGTTTAGGCTTTTTTTTAATAGTGCCTGACCATTTTTCTGCAGAAAAAATGTATTAATCAATTTTGCACGAAGTTACCCCACTGACAAGATTTATTTATTTACATTTAATTTGTTATTGATTTTTAAAATTTTTAGTCTATTATGCTGTATTTTTGTAAAATTATATATAAATTAATCAGGTTGTACTTATGATGGTTGATGATGAGCAACGCTCTTACATTTCACAGACAAAGTTTGTCGATCTATTTTTCGAATTGAAAGTGTGTCCGAATTCAAAAATATAAACAAACGTCAAGAGCGATTTCAAAATTGAATAATTAAGCGTGAGCGATCGAGGAGACCTCTAGCTTCAAATACCATGCGTTAAAGTAATTTAAAATACAAAATATTAGATGGCAGCACCTGATTTGCGCCAAATTTGGTTTTGCACAAAGTTACCCCCGATGCACAAAGTTGCCCCATTTGACGGTAATAAAAATATGTAATGTATTAAAAATTGTTTTTGTTTGTAGTAGAGTTGTTATGTTCAGTTGATGATTAATGCCTCAAATATACTGATTTATATTAAATTGAATCACCGTAAATCTTGAAACTACATATTTTTAATTTTGTTCAATATCTAATCTCCAAAAATTAATGCAATATATATAAACACATTTCTTTTCTACTGTTTGAATAGTTCCATGATGTTAATTTGACTATTTATTAATGAAGAATTGTTGACTATTTATCATTAATTGACTTTGATAACTATCGTGAAGCTTGCAGTCTACACCTAAATATATCAATTTTTAAGTTTGAATTAAATCTTTTTAAATTTGGGATAAACTAGCAGACCGTTGCTGTGACTCAGTAGTTATATCCTAATATTTATAAACAAATACAGTCATACCAATATTCATTGATAAAGATGTAAACCTTTCAGCTAATCAAAATCCAACGTGATTGAGAATAGAGCATTACACCATTTAAAAGTATTTGGTAAGGAATATAGGAAAGTTAAAGTTTTTATTTTTTACATCTCATATTTCAATGTAGTTTGATTAAAAAGGAGCTGATTGTGTTTACGACTCACAGCGCTGCCAACACTATCGCCCTTTTTTGATGCATCGGTATAAACTAACTCGAAATTGCTATATTTTTCCACTAATTTTAAAAAGGATGACTGAACTTCTACTGGGTAAGTTTTGGTAACCTCAGCCATTGATTATTGGCCTAACACTACTTCAACTTGGTATTGTTAGTTTAGCAACGGGTTTAATATTGCTCAGGATCATGCCAATCTTGGTTAACGCGTCATATATGTCCTTTTGATAGGCGTTTTTTTCAATTTCTTTGAGACCTCGATTCCCGACCCTTCGGCAAATCAGTGTTCGGTAGGAGGGTGGTGTGTTGAAGCTTTTAATTTAGCAATAAATTTGAGTGATAAGAAATTTCTTCTTAAAGAGGTTTTCAGATAATACAATTAAGAATTTTTATTTATTCAAGTACTAATTTGTTCAAAATGTTTTGGGTTAACCTGTTTTTTTTTTCTTTAACACAAACCAAAGATTTGACGGTTTCCACACACATGAGCAGGCGATGCCCATTGCCCATGGGAAAAACACGGATTTTCAAAGTCCAAGTGGACATTGTTTGCCCTTGGGATTTGTTTATGGTCATGGCAAAAGCCAAACGAATAGGATATTGAAGCCTTTTAAATTTTATTGAAAATTCTGACGGTTCCAGGGGAATAGGTGGCAACAAGACAATATCTCCTATAAACCTTCCAGGCAACATTTTTGCTTTAATAACATTTCCTGTGATCCTTTTAATGACCAAACGTGTACCGTTGCACAATTGAAGTGGATTTAAGTTACGAAAAAGAATGATTGGTGAGCCAATCTTCAACTGGAGATTGTTTGGGTGTATATCCAGGGAATTCAAAAATTCAGATGAGAAATTTACGGCTTCGTTTACATCTAGAACATTGTCAATTGATTTTGGAAGTTTATTTAATCGAAATCAACATTTTTTGCTGCCAAAATAGCACGACTACCCAGCCAATTATAGTCCAAATAATTGTTCAAAGTATCAGGAAAGACACTTTATATTAGTTCATTTTTCGTCTCTACAAGTGGAGAAATTTTCTGGTAATTTGATAAATTTTGAATTTCGGTGCAGCTCTATTTCACCGTTTCCAATAGAGAGTAATTGTTTAGAATATACTCGTATAGCCATTGATCTATTGATTATTGGCCTAACACTACTTCAACTTGGTATTGTTAGTTTAGCAACGGGTTTAATATTGCTCAGGGTCATGCCAATCTTGGTTAACGCGATGGATCATTTTGCGGTAGTACTCTCATATTTATGGTGGATAAATCTGAAACTTGCGGTTTATCCAAATAACAGTTATTCCTGTTCTGTAGAGGTGTAATAATCATTATATGTAAAATTTAAAAAATGCCGCGAAGATTTGTAATCCTTTCTTAATGAACAATAATTTAAAGATAAGTAAAAAAATGTATTCTGGTGAAATTAACACCGAAATATCATTCCCAATAATAGCCTACTTTTAATTAAAGAAAGGATTAAAATCTTCGCTGACATTTCTTAAATTTTACATATAAAGATAATTACAACTTTGCTGAACAGGAAGGAACAGCCTTTATTCGATTGGGATTAAATTTTCTCAACTTTAAATTATTGTTGATAAAGGAGGTATTAAAAATTTTCACTGACATTTTTTAAATTTTACATTTTAGAGCACGGGATAAAAATAATAAAAAGGTTTGGTAAAATAAAAAAACACTGTATTCAAATAATAATGACAAAACGAATAATGAAAATAAAGAAACTTCTGTTAAATAAATAAATAAATCAAATGAAAATATAATATTAAAGTCTTAATTATGCAGTTCTTTAGGAAATCACAAAGTATCCCACAACCACGGTTAATAGATATACGGTCGAAGCATAACAGCGCTAGCCAATCAAAACCAAGCTTTGACCTGTGACGTTACAGTAGACCTGTAAAACATGTTAGTCTTAACTACTTCACTTAGAACAATAAATTAACAGACTGTATTACAAAAAGCTGTAATTTCTTTATTCTTAATGAAACATAACAACTTAGTAGTCAAGAGACAATATATTTTGCAAATAATGAAAGTATGGCTTTGGTAGTAGAGGTCTGCAATGACGTCACGGACTTTAAACCACCCCCACTCTAAATAGAATGCTTCGACCGTATCTCTATTAACCGTGTTCCACAACAACTAATCAGAACACACTCAGGGAGTTTTCATGTCTGGTTACCGGCAGTGTAGCCAGCTCACTAATTTTCACTACTTTTTGGCAACACTGACTCCCCAAATTAGGTTTCTATTAGGTTACACCTGTGACAGTAGGTGCTGTTACAACATGTATAGAAAATAATTTCAAATAATAGCCTAATTTAAATTATGAAAATGTATTTACTTTACTAAAAGTTGATATCAGGGTGGGCCACAGCAAAGCGTTTCAGCGCTTAGCTAGTAATTTAATTTAAATACAAATAAAAAAGGAAAAGGAAGAAAAATTACCTACACTTTTGAGAATTTATTGTAATCTTTTCTTGATTTATTTATTCTTTAATGAAAATTAATAATATATACAAAGATTTGTGTTACTATTTGTCTGTGGAAAATAATAATATAGGAACAAATAACTGCACTCACATAACACAATACAAAATTATAATAATGATAACCTGTATTACAATAGCATGCTTATAAACAAAAACGTTATGAAATCGATATGACGCCATGTTAATAAATCGAAACACGACCTATTGTATTTGCAATAATTCGTTATATAAGAATTATTTTGGTCACTAATCAAGTTTAAAACTATCCTATCTCTTAAGTTGGCCAAAGCTATAAACATTGAGCCAAATTTCATTAAAATCGGTTGAGTAGTTTCTGAGTTGTAGAAAGACAAACATCGGGACACGAGATTTTTATATATATAAGGATGTATTCATCAATATAGAAGTGTAAGAGATAGGATTGCATGGAAGGAGAACTTAAGGATAGGCTAACGAATCAGGAGGAAGTCTGAAGAGAGTGGGGGGAAAGTTGGAGTGGGGGAAGATTTATACGGAGGCATTGAAAGAGATAAGGCCTCGTTGCGATCAGACACGGAGTACGATGGAAGATGATGCCGCCACCTATGAGGACCAGGGGCATTCGGACAAGCCATGTCACTGTACAAGTGCTCCTAGGGCAGCCAACATACATCACTGATATCTATCGACGTCCAAGGGGATCGCTAAAAGAACTACGGCAACGAGTCGACACCTGCGGAGCCAAAACTAACCACTGGCTGGTAGGTGACTTCAACGCTCGGCACAGCCTATGGCACAATGTCACTTCCAATGCGGCAGGGAGACACCTGGTTTAAACTGCCTTCACGGTTGTCCACCCATCTACCCACACTTTCCGACACGACTTCAATGGTGGAAATTCCACTGTTGATCTCCTCCTCACGAGACAGCCCCATCGAATCGCCGGCTGTATGGTGACAGATTTCCTCTCGTTTGATCATCTACCTGTGTTGTATGAGGTGGAAGTTAGAAGAGCTGCACCGACTGTGAGGAGATTTAAATACCAACAAGCAGATTGGAGCCGGTAGGTTTGCCTTAAGCTGCAGGACATCCTGAATCTACGAACTGAAACAGATGTGGACCAATACATCATAAAGTTTACATCAGCTATCATGGATTCTGCGCAGGCGGCCATCCCCACCTACATTCCTCAGCCACCCCATCTTAGGCCACCTCCTCCACACCTCTTGGCACTCATAAAAATTAGACACAACCTGAAAAACAGTTGTTACCGCTCCAGAGATAAGGACAGCAAGAAGGCTCTCAACTCCATGATCACTCAAATCAAGAATCTGATGCGCCAGTGGAAAACAGCGACCTGACGGTGGAAAACCGTCTGCAGCGCCCCGTCGAACAGGATGAACTATTAGCGGAGCATAATCGACGAGATATTAAACAACGCACTGGAGTCCAAATATCGATACCGGACAGGAAACGGGACAAAAATTATATGTTCGTCAGTCCGAAACAGCTAAAAACCATCCTTCGGAGATCTCATGGGAACCGGTCTCCTGGCAACGATGGAGTCCAAACGGTCCTTCTAAAGCAATTGTCAACGAAAGGGATAGTTCATTTTACAAACCTATACAACTCCTGCTTGAGACTGAGATACTTCCCCGATAAATGGAAACAGCTCATTCTGTTTCCACTTCTCAAGCCAAATAAGCCAGGAGATAAGGCTGATCACTACAGACCCATCAGCCTGTTGCCTCATCTCGGAAAGATTTACGAGAAAATCATCCTGAATTATCTCCGAGAATTCTGTGATTAAAACTCCGTAATTCCCTACGAACAAACCGGATTTCAAGCCAGCTCAGTACTGAACATCATCTCATGAAGCTGCAGCATGAAATAAACACCAATTTCAATCGGAACCAGGCAACGGCTATGACCCCCCCCCCCCCCAGACTGCACGAAAGCATTCGACTCTGTGTCGTACGGCATTCTCTGCCGTAAGCTCATAGATCTCGGGTGCCCAGAGCAACTATACACGGTCATCACCTCATTCCTTAAAAACAGGTGTTCAGCAGTGCGTGTTCAAGATGAGCTATCCGCTACAGTACCACTAACGTGTGGTGTGCCACAAGGAGCGGTACTCTCTCCAGTACTCTTCTCTATATACACGTAGTGGGGAAAAATTACAAAAGAGCGACACTCGCCGTCTACGCCGACGATATCGCCATATATAGCAGAAGCGCCAGTCCCAAAAGAGCACTACAACAGGCCGAACTCACCTGTGACGACATAGTTAATCAGCAGGAGCAACTCAATATCCAGGTGAACCCTACAAAAACGGACTGTGTAGTGTTTGCCATAATGAAGGGGAAGAAGAACACACTCCCAAAAAAGCTTCGTGTGGGAAACACTGATATCAAGCCTTCAAATTCCATAACCTACCTGGTCGTGACTCTGGACCGCCATCTCCATCTCACCACCCACATCCGCAAGAAAACCAAAATAGTCAGACAGCGATCCTACAGGCTTCACCATCTCATTTTATCGCCAGTCCTCTCTCTCAGGCTGAAATTACAGGTCTCAATAATATACGCACCAAATTACGATAAGGCTATATTACGACCCGCATTACTCTACGCCGCACCATTGTTCACACATCTCACGCACCATACGCAGCGCCATCTACAACAGTTTCAAGATACGATGTTGATTGAAATATTGTAAGAACAACGGACGAACTGGTCCGAAACTGGAAGAAAGAAAAGCCACCAGTTCTATACAAAATATTAAATGTACCAACAGTCCCAGAATTTATAAAAAGGCGCCATTTTAAATTCCTAGACTCCTTAAAATCATTACCTAACCCCCTTTTCCAATCACTGACGCCAGCAACCCCACCTGTTTGTTGGCAGAACTGTGTACCCCAATCAAGTGCCTAGACACTTAAACTTATTATAAACAGTGTGTATAGATATAGGTTAGTTATAGATTTAGGGTAGTTAGGTTAAGAAAGATATTCAGAAACTTTGTGTGCCCCAGCACCATTTTAAATCATTTAATTCGCATATATATGCAAATATACAATAACACCCTGGCAGCACAGACCTGCTTTAAAATGGAACCCAGTTTCAGTACAAAGCCGTAACACACTTCAGCTGGAAATAGATTTTAATTTTCCACTTTGACCACGCACCAAAACAATTAATTAGGGGTTTGGAGAAAAAAAAAAAAAAAAAAAAAAAAAAAAATAGAGAATAGGAGAAGTTGGAGGAAGTTCCAGGAGTGCGGGAGTTGAGAAGAGAGTTCGGACGAAGGTGCAGGAAGCGGCAGTAGTCGAGGGAGAGCTGAGAAGACGCGGTGCTTAGTCTCGAGGAGCTGCAGAGAATGAAGATTTACCAGAATGATCCAGAGAGGGACCACAAGATAAGTTTTAGTTTAATATACAGTACTGATTGTAATATTGCGTGGTATGGATTAAATAAATTAGGTTAACATGCTAGGCAGCATCCAGCATCTAGGTGTCATTTTATGTTACTAATATTTATGTATAGATTTTACAATAAGGGGGTATTTATGGTTTACATTCTTACTAATTAAAATTAAGGATGGTCAGAATTCAATTCATTGTTTCTTTATTTTCATTCACCCCATGCCACAGGTTTCTTAAAATAAATAAAAATGGTAAACACGTCACCTCTGGAAAAGAATCCAATATTGATTTATATCTATTGAATATATAATAATACAGTTGGGTTCCCTTCTGGAACAATAAAGTAATCTTTTAAATACATTAATTTGATATATGCCGTTTTTGGTAACACCCACCCACCTTAGAAAAGAGGCTAGCCAGAAACGTAGCATGTTACAACCAAAAGCAACATACATAGACATGGAAATCTAATTACAGTTTTTAATGAGAGTTATAAAACTGATAAGTATCAGAAAAAAACACATTAATTAAAACCAATCCAAAGTAGGTACCTGAGATCACAAGTTTGATATTCAAGAAAAACCCAAAGTCTTAGTACAACCTCCTTCACAATGCTACCACCTTACAAAATTATCACTTATTTCGTAGGGAACGTAAATATAATCAATAAATTCAATATCACTTTGTGATTTCATTGATATCCTAAGAAAAAGAGCTAGTACGCTATTAGGAAAACGCTAGGTAGGGAGTATAAGGGTGTGGGGGCTGAGCATACCCCCACCATGCCTAAGGCACCCCTCTGTTATTCTATACTCAGTGTTAACACCTGCAGAGTAACCCACCTACCAGACATGACCAGGTAGGGATAACGAAAAAAAAATTTTGGTGCGATGCGCGCAACACACAACTTTCAATTACGATTTTACATACCAGGTGTGTTAATATGAAACCGGAATTTTCCAAATAGCAAATAAGAGTTGATTGTGTAAAAATGATACAAACTTTTTTATTCGAAGTACTGTCCTTCGCTATCTATGCAATTTTCCCATCATTCAGGCAATTAGTGGATTCCCCGCCAAAATAATGCTTCCTCTTCTGAGTCAAACCAATCACTTAACCAATTTCGTACATTTTCATAAGAAGTGAAGCGCTGCTCAGCTAGTGCGTGTCCCATCGATGCAAATAGGTGGTAATCGGATGGGGCCAAATCTGGTGAATAAGCCGCATGCTGAAGAATTTACCAACCAAACACTTGGATCGTTTCCTTGGTCCGTTTAGCCGAATGTGATGGGGCATTGTCATGGAGCAAGATCACTTTGTGTATCCTTTCTTGATATTTGGGACTTTTTGGCGCAAATCTTTATTCAAATTTATCATCTGTTGTAGGTAGCGTTCCGTATTAACAGTTTGCCCAGGTTTCAGCAGCTCATAGTAGGTAACACCCATCTGATCACACCAGACACAGAGCATTTTCTTCCTCCCCAAGCGATGCCGATGGTTCACCAGGAGTTACCCAGGATTTTTTACGCTTAGGATTCTCGAAGTAAATTCACTTTTCATCACCAGTCACAATTTGATAAAGAAATGACTTTTTTTCTGTACCTGGCGAGCAGCATTTGCCATGAGGTTTTTCGAGCTTCCTGCTGCCTGTCATTCAGTTGGTGAGGTACCCATTTTCCGACCTTCTGGATCTTTTCCATGCCTTTCAAACAAATGGAGACGGTGTCACATGTAATAATTGTCCAACAAACGCTTCCGAATCAGCGTTTTCAAAGTTTTTTTTGTGGTTTTCCACGGTCTTTGTTTCTTTTATCGAAATCCATCTTTAAATTTTTTGAACCAATCGAAACATTGAGATTTGCCTAGGGCATGCTCCCCGTAAGCTTCAACAAGCATCCTATGTGATAATGCTCCAATTTTTTTCAGAAGGAAACGGAAAATAAATGCTGTACGCAAATCTTGATTTGTTGGCACAAAAGTCGACATGTTCAACGCCACTAAAAACACGGTTATAGAATGAAACTGATGTTGGTATCAATTGGATCTCTTAATTACATGTAGGCAAAAGCATATAACACCACTGACGGATTAGTTAGAAGATTATATTGACTGCTAACTCCTATCATTGGCGAATTCCGGTTTCATATTTACACACCTGGTAGATCAGAAATCAACGTGTTTCGATAATGTTTAAACGCCACAAGTTCTCTGTACTTTTTGATTCATTATTGCTTATTTCTTTCTTTAAGGGACCTAATTTCATCGATTTTTTTTTTTTACTCCTTGGTTGTTTATTACAGCGATTTGCTTTTTGTAAATATATTGTAAAAGTGAATCGGTAGGAGGTATATTTACAACTCATAGTAAAGTTTATCTCTTATGCCTTTCTGGAAATCAAGAACGATTACTGTTCCTCTAAACTCACTTTATATTGCCTTCAGAAAATTATTATGGAACTAAAGTTTCTAAACTAAAATATAATTAATTAAAGATTAAGTTATGCCATATTTTTTCACACCTTAAATGCTTTAAATAATTAGAGCATCACGTATTTACTCTCCAAAGTAAAATAAATTTATTTATTGTTAAAATGAAAGTTTTTATTTTCATCAGTGATAATATGGGATATGAAATTTTGGGTGTCACGTCTTTGGCATATACCCATCAAATATAAAGTCATACATCAAATACCCAGTTTGATCAACATTGTTACAGCCGTTTTTGAGTAAATAAAAAAAAACACCAGAAAATGAGACATGAACTAAATGAAGTGCCCCCTCCGTTTGACCAATTTTGATGAAATTTCGGCTGTCACATCGCGGGCATATACATACATAAATACCCAGTTTGATCAAAATCGTTAAAGCCGTTTTTGAGTAAATAAAAATCTGGCGCAACACACAACTTTCACTTACCAACTTGGTTAGATTTACAAATTGATGTGTTCTGTTAATTGTCACTTCTCAAAGTCACACTTTTTTCTACATTCATTTACTTATTTTTGTTTGTATTAGCTCTCTAAAGTACACTAAATTTTGTTATTGTTAAATAAAAGATTTTACTTGTGATAATGCGGCAATGCAAGCATATTACTCCAAGTCGTCTGAGTTTATAATTCTCTCTGCAGTTGTTGAAAACTTCATTTAGTTACTATGAAATAAATAATTTCCATTAAATAAACAGAACATCTTTAATCATAAACAATCGTGTCATTAAAGTCGTACTGCGCATGTGTGGGCTAAACGTGTTTTATTAGTTGATTTTTTCATCTTTTATCCATTAAATGTTTAGTTGATTTTTTTCATATTTCATATTTAGCCATTTTATTTTATTTTATTTATTTTATTATTTTTAGGCGTAAGAGAGTTACGCATGGCAGTTAATTTCTCCATATAAACAAAAAAGTTACATTATAGGAAAACCAAAAAGGCCCCTTCCCTATTTAAGCACCCTCAGAACATTTTAATAATAATAAAGCTTACCTGATATTAAAGAATACTTGATTCTGATTAAACGTTATGAGTTTGATTAAAATAATTAAAGCCGTTTTTGAGAAAATCGAAAAAAACGTAAAAGTGGGAAAACAATTAAATAAAGTGCCCTCTCCGTTTGAACAATTTGCATGACATTTTTGCTGTGTTATCGGGGCGATATACATACATTAAATATCCAGTTTGATCAAAGTCGTTAAAAAAAAATTTCTGTAAATAGAAAAAACATGTGAAAATGAGACATTTATAAAGTAAAGTGCCCCCTCCAATTGATCAATTTTGATGAAATTTTAACTGCCACATCGCGAGCATATAGGCGGCCGCAAGCGACGGTGCTGCTTCTTTACAGGAACTAGAGAAACGGGGATAGAAGCCGCGCCATTACCTGGGATTCATAGGCTTTTGTTGCGTTTTTAATTTAGCTTTCCATACTTAAAACCCAATTGAGCAAAAAATTATTTGAAAAATGTCTAATAGGTATTGCTCGGTCCCTCAGTGTTCAATTAGAAAATCAAAAGACGTTCATTCCATTTATTCCCAAAAAATAAAAAGCTTCTTAAAGAGTGTATTGTAAAATTAAGAATAGATAAGCCTGTTTCCAAACATATGACGTTGTGTAGTCTTCATTTTAAAGAAAGTGACTATATTTATCCAGGTAAATATTAGTATTTGATATTTTATTATTCCAAAATGCTAGTTTTATGCTAATAACATTGGGACCATAGTGTCTTGGATTTATTTTTCTTTTTTAATTTTCCCATTTTTGTATTACATCCGTTGTGCTTAATTGTTCCAAGTTTTCAATGCGATGCCTGAAAGTTTTGACAAGTAAATAAATAATATGACAAAGAAACTAAGCTGTCATGAAAATGACAGCTGCCATAAAAATGATTGTATGAATAGGTAATTAATGTTATTACTAACCGAAAAACGTAGACTAAAGTTACAATGATATGTTTGCATTTACTAGAACTACCAGCCTTTTTATAATTAATAAATTTGATTTCCACTTTTATTTGATGTGGCATTCCTTTAAGATCGCTTGTTTGAAGGCACTAGGCTTGTAAAATAACTGTGTTTTTACTTATAGATATTATTCCACATGTAATTATGTGGTTTGCATCAAGGATAGCCTGACCTTCAATTAATGGTCTTTTAAAATTACCAATTATGTCTATCACATCAACTATGTCTATCCCCGTTCCTTCCGACATTTTGCAAAGCTACCAGCGCACCCTATAGTCGATTGCGCCCGCGAATAGATACAGTCAGTGCAGAAAGTATTCTAACAGTCTTAGTAATATTTTAGTTTTAATCGTTTTTATAGATTATGTTCTGAATATTTTTAATTTAACTTACATATTACCTTTAGTTATGCCTAAATAGGTGACAAATTACCCCCTAAAAAAAATCAAATGGGGAATAAGAGTTAGATAAAAAGAAATTCTGTCTGAGACGAAAAAGCAAAAAGTATTCGAACATAGTAGTATTTGAACCAAAACTTACTTGTTTGTCGCGATAATACTTTCTGTATCACTAGTATAGGCTTAGGTATAATACAAAGACTCCTTTGCATCAGTCAGTGTTAGTTCGCTCAAGATGGGAGGTAAATCAAGAGAGACAACCCCGAAGAAATGAATATTTTAGGAAATTTGCTTAACCAGTGTAAATCGTAGCGCGAAATCGCCAAACTAGTAAATATGAGCCATGTAACGGTGTCAGACATTATTAACCGATTTGGAAAAACTAAGTCATATCAATCTCAATTCTGCAGTGGTCGACCTAAGCTGCTCACAGAAGTGAACGAAAGTTGGATGGTCAGGTATATCCTAGATTAAGTGCTTCGAAATTGGCAATGAACTTAGCTCAAACAAAGAATATTAATATTTCGGCCAGTGCAGTGCGAATTTATTTCAAAGAGAGTTAGGCTTTCAAGGGCAAACAACACGTAAAAAATGCTTTATTTCACAAACGAATAGAGTGAAGAGGGAAATCTATGCAAAAGAACAGTACAACCAACCTCCAGAGTTCTGGAAACGAGTCATTTTTACTGACGAATGCTAATTCGAAGTGTTTTCTAAGAGAAATCACCAAAAAATATAGAGGAAAAGAAACAGTTCAATGGATCCAAAAAATTTAGTTCCAACCGTTAAGTACGGAGGTGGTTCTCTTATGGTTTCGGGCTGCATGAGTGCCAGTGGAGTTGGTAAATTAGTGTTCTATGATGGTATAATGGACCATATAAAGTATGTTAACATTTTAAAGGAAAATTTAGCACCAAGTGTTAATAAAATAGGTTTGGTAAATAATTACATATTCACTCAGGACAATGACCCCAAGCAAACCGCTTGGAAAACCAGGTTGTGGTTACTTTACAACGTTCCGAAATACATGGTGACACCCCCCCCCCCCCCCCCCAAAGTCCGGACTTGAATTCTATGGAACATTTGTGGGACTACCTAAAAAGAAGAATGGCAGAACGGAAAAATTCCAGCCTACAATAATTAAAAACTTTCCTTCAGGAAGAGTGGGCCATAAAACCGATTTTGTTTTTAGAAAACCTGGTGTTTTCTATAACAAGACGCTTAAAAGCTGTTATTGACGCAAAAGGGGCGCCGTCGAAGTATTAAGCTCCGAAATAATAATTATTTCTCGACTGTTCGAATACTTTGTGTGTGAAGTGTTTCCACAAGTTTTTCAAGTTTCATAAAAATGATTATGTTAACGTGTTAATAAAAAAATTGTTACTCTGTTATTGTATTCTAAAGTGTTTAATTAAATGTTTTTTTTTGCCGTCAGTTATATTTTCCCCACAAATTAACCATTTTGAAGTCACAATTGCACATACTAAAATAATTTTCACTAGTGTTCGAATACTTTCTGCACTGACTGTACATCAAATACGGAGTTTAATCAAAATCGTTAGAGCCGTTTTTGAGAAAATCGAAAAACGTAAAAATCAGACAAAATTCTTTAAATAAATTACCCCCTCCGTTTGACCAATTTTGATGAAATTTTTGCAATCACATCGCGGGCATATACATACACGGAATGCCCAATTTCAGGTTCTTACAGTAAAAAGTTTTTGAGCTAATCTGTTCACGCACACACACACAGACAATGTCGCGGAACTTGGTTATTTGGACTCAGGGGACACCAAAACGTGTAAATACGTTGAAAACCGGAAGTCGAAATTTTTCACGATCGCAATACTTTCCCTTACTATATATTTCATATATAGGTAAGTGAAAGTAAAAAGTAATTATATTCTGTGATGGCTTCTATTGTCTGTTTTTTTAAACATAACTTGTTTTTAATTAATCTAATCTTAGTTCGTGGCTGACCACCATTTTAAATTATTTTTAAATAATTTATTTTTTGAAGAGAAAAGATTCAGCTCCGCCGGGAGTCGAACCCGGGTCTCCTGCGTTACATGCGAGGATGCTAACCACTACACCACAGAGCTCGGCTCAAGGCAGAGCAAATCATTCCTCTTCACTGATACCTACTCCCCCTATCTCACAAGTTTTGTGAGTAGTAGCGGGAGGTGGACAAATTTTGTCCAATTTATGATATTTATTGACATAAGTCAATTTTTTAAATTATTTTAATTAATCTAATCTTATTTCGTGGCTGACCACAGTAGGGAGGAATTGCCGGTTCTGGCGCCACAATTTGGGGAGTCAAATTGGACTTTGGACCCTGGGCTTGCCCAGGGCCACGTGGTCCAGGGCCAAACCAACCTTAACCATCACGTGGTCTTAATCCTTAATCCCCTAATTAATCCTTAATCCCCTAATTAATCCTTAATCCCCTAATTAATCCCCAATCCCCTAATTAATCCCTAATCTCCTAATTAATCCCTAATCCCTAAAATATATTATTTTGAATCTTTTTCGGACATGTTTGAACTTGTCGAGTGCATGTCGGAACATGTCGAACATATTCATTTATTTCTTCTAAATATTCAATTGCCACAGCCATCTTGATAATTTTTCGAAATATATTTTCGAGTAAGCAGTACCATCTTAATAATTTATCGAAATATATACCTTGAAATATATAACATATAATCCCTAATCCCCTAATTAATCCCTAATCCCCTAATTAATCCCTAATTCCTAATTAATCCCTAATCCCTAATCCTTAAAATATATTATGTTGAATCTTTTTCTACCCTTTTTACGTCTATAATACCTTAACCACCTAAATTTTTCGACACGTGACTATTAGGCCACGCCCCTTTTGGCTTCTGATATACTGTCACGTGGAAGATCTCCATTGAACCTAGGAGACCCTGAGAGAGAGGGGGAACTCCTAGAAGAGGCTGGCCCAGGAGAGAGTGGGGCAGTCTGGGAGTCTGGGAGAGTCTGAGGCAGTCAGTCTGAGAGGAGAGTCAGAGACAGTCAGCAGTCGGGAGCGGAGGCTAAGTCTGTGAGGGGCAGTCTAAGTCTGGGACAGGCAGAGTGAGCCTGGGGCATAGTGGGACCCGAAGTAGTCAAGTACCCCCCAATGATTTATGAGTCAAGGTACCCTCCCCTCCTTGTGTAGTTGGGACGTGTAGAAACTATTGTAAATAATAAATTATGTAAATAGTACTTAGTTTGATTAATTACCACACAACCCTTGCCCAAAGATCCCAGTGTCACATTGGATTTGTAGATTTGAGAATAGGGGTGACACAAATTTGGTGGAGGCGCCGGGCAAGGGGTGTGACAATCTTTGATTGATGGTAAAGACGCGCAGTAAGGACTATTCAAGAAACACTATGCCGTCGGACGAGGAGGATACTAAGTTGGAATGCGGGTCGAGTTCCGTAAGAGTTAAAGTTCCGGTCCCCACTTTTAGCGGCCGTATTGGAGAGGACCCTAAAAGATTTTTCCGGCACTTTGAAAGGGCGGCGAAGGCGAATGGTTGGGACACCGCAGCGTGTTTCAAGTTACTTCCTTGCTACTTGGGAGAAGCCGCTTTGGACTGGTTCGACACAGCGGGAGAAGAATGGACGGATTATGAAGAGGCCAGAACGAATTAACAGAGGTATTTTCCCAAAGCACTCAGGGAGATTCGGCGTATTACGAACTCATCAAGAAAAAGCAAAAGCCGAATGAAGCCGTTTGGGACTACTACCATAGTGTCTTCAAACTTTGCTACGACGTAGACCCCGAAATGCAGGAACGAGAGAAAATTCGCCACATCATGACCGGTCTTTCATCCGAAATCCTTTCAAGGGTCGCCGAAAAAACCAACCGAACGAT
Organism: Aelia acuminata; assembly: GCA_911387785.2. Taxonomy (NCBI): domain Eukaryota; kingdom Metazoa; phylum Arthropoda; class Insecta; order Hemiptera; family Pentatomidae; genus Aelia; species Aelia acuminata. The sequence goes on along the minus strand of OU426978.1, from coordinate 109,550,837 downwards.
GGAGGAACTGCGGGAGAACATCAGAAGGGCAGAAGCTGCTACATTCCTGGTGGAGAGGCGGAAGGTAGAGGAGAAAAGCCGAAGCAGCACCTCGGACCTAAGCCGAGACATTGAGGAAATCAGGGCCCAACTCGGAGAGCTGGTAAAAAGAGGTGAGCCTAACAGATCTAACTTTTATACTAAACATAATAATTTCAAAAAACCTTACATTAAATCAGAATCAAAAAATAGGAATTTAACATCTAGAAATCATGATGGTACAGTTATTTGTTTTAAATGCTCCAGACCGGGCCATTTCGCCAGAAATTGCCCAAACTAATTGCAGTAGCGATCAAGGCCAAGTTCGCTACTGCAGTTAAGAAAGTAAAATGTTTTTTGTGTAAAAAATTTGGCCATAAGAAGAGATACTGTAGAAAGAATCCTAAGTACCGATTACGTAAGAGAAAAAGTAGTTGCTTTGTGAATAAAGTTTCGGACACTAATTTAAATTCTTTGGTTCTATCAGCGTACTTTGAAAAAAAAGAGGTGAAGCTTTTAGTAGATACGGGGGCTACCCGAAGTATTTTGAACTCGTCAATAGTTGACGACTTGGAGGAGGAAGTTAAAAAATTTTAGTTTATAAGATTAAGAGGAGCTGATGGAAAAAATTTGCATGTTAAAGGGGTTCTTTCTACAATGTTTCAATTAGATAATGTAATTCTTAACCATGAGTTTATTGTTGTAAATAATCTGTGTGTACAGGGTATTTTAGGTTTAGATTTTTTAGAAAAATATAAGTCAAACATTAACTTAGAAGAGAGGACTTTATCGATAAAAACTCCCAGGTCGGAAGAAAAATTTTATTTTGACCCTTTAATCGTAATCGCGGGATTGAATGGAGTAGAGACAGACGAGGAAGGGGACGGAAATAGCCACGACGGGCTCTTATTACCGGTGAAAGTACTCAATTTACAAGACAATTGTCCTCCCACTGACCACCTGCCTTTTAACGTCAATCCAGACCTCCCTCACGTTCAAAAGAAATGTCTTAATGATCTGTTAACGAAATATCAAGACCTTTTCGTCGATGACATAAGAAATTTAGGCATGTGTTCGGAAGGGGAAATGAAAATCGAAACGACAGACGAAATCCCGGTCCACCAACCGCCATATAGGGTGTCACCAAAAGAAAGGGACATAATAAAGGGACAGTTAGAAGAAATGTTGGCTGCAAAGGTAATTAGGCCAAGTCGGTCAAATTATGCGAGTCCGGTGGTTTTAATTAAGAAAAAGGATGGCTCTTATAGGTTCTGTGTAGATTATCGAAAATTAAATTCGAAAGTAGTTTTAGACCGCTATCCTCTTCCGAGAATTGATAACCTGCTGGGGTGTTTAGAAGGGTGCAAAATGTTCTCTAGTCTGGACTTACGAAGTGGGTTTTGGCAAATTCCGATCGCAGAGGAGGATCGGCGTAAAACAGCCTTCACAACCTGTCACGGTCTGTTCGAATGGAATAGGCTCCCGTTCGGTATTGCAACAGCCCCAAGTTGTTTTCAGAGGACTATCGACTCCGTTTTGGCCGGGCTTAAATTCAAATCGTGTGTAGTCTACATCGACGACATTTTAGTAATGTCAAAAAATGATTTTGGAAACCACCTGCGAAATTTGGAAGAAGTTTTAGAACGCTTAAAGGAAAAGAATTTCAAATTGAACCCCCCAAAATGTAAATTTGGTTATCCGGAAATCAAGGTTTTAGGTCATGTAGTCAGCAGTGAAGGGCTGAGTCCAGATCCGGAAAAGAGAGCTGCCGTGAAAGAATTCGAAAGACCGAAAAATGTAAAAGGTGTTCAATCCTTTTTGGGGCTTGCAAATTATTATAGGAGATTCGTTGAAAACTTTGCTCAAATAGCCAGGCCGTTGACTTTATTGACGAGGAAAAGCTCTCGGTTCGAATGGGGCCAGAATGAACAAAATGCGTTTGATCAATTGAAAAAAGCCTTGACTAATTATCCGGTTCTGCGTCATTTCGATGAAACACTACCCACAGAAGTTAGGTGCGATGCGAGCCAGGTAGGTCTGGGGGCGATTTTATTGCAAAAGGGCGCGGACGGGCTCTCAAGACCAGTTTCCTTTATTTCGAGACGGCTCAACGACGCAGAAACCCGTTACACTACCACCGAAAAAGAGTGTCTGTGCATCAAATGGGCTCTTACTAATTTTAGACCTTTTTTGTGGGGAAAGCAGTTTCAAGTAACGTCGGACCACCACGCGCTATGTTGGTTACATAAAAACAAAGATTTGAATAGCCGTTTGGCCAGATGGTCAATAGCCATGGCGGAATATTCATTTCAAATATGTCATAAGAAGGGAAAGAACAATTGTGACGCCGATTGCTTATCGCGTTACCCCGTAGGAGAGGCACCAGTAAAGGTAGACAACCCCGATGGGCTGGTTATGACCGTAAGCGAGGCCGAAATGGACATTGCAAAGTTGCAAAGGGAAGACGAAGAGTTAGGCAAAATAATTTCGGCTATAGAGAACCCTTCAAGGGCTGACCGAAAATATAGTAAAAAGACGAGAAGTTTTATAATGAAGGACGGACGCCTTTATAAAAAATATTTTTCAAAGGGAACCTCTACCCCAATTTTGGCTTTACCCAAAATTTTAGTTGATGAAATATTGCGACATTTTCACGACGACCCCCTCTCAGGCCACGTCGGACTGTCGAAAACCTTAGAGAAAATTAGGACGCGTTACTAGTGGGAATCGATGACAAAAGACATAGAAAGATATGTGAAAGGGTGTCTCGATTGTCAAACGAAAAAGAACCCAGTGGGAAAAAAGGCGGGTATACTTCAACCCATCCCCGTAAAACATTTATTCGAAAGAATAGGCATAGATTTTATGGGTCCTTTTCCAAAAACTAGATCGGGTAACCGTCACATTTTGGTTGCAACAGAGTATTTAAGTAAATGGGTTGAAACTAGAGCAACCCCTGACGTGTCTGCCAAAACAGTTGCGGATTTTTTATTAACCCAGATAGTATGTCGTCACGGGTGCCCTAATCAAATTCTAAGCGATAGAGGGAAATGCTTCATGTCAAAAATGGTTAGTTTAGGTAGTTTCCCTTCACATACCACTAGTTACAACCCTCGATGTAACGGCCTCACAGAAAGACAAAATGCAACGCTAGCGGGAATGTTGAGCCATTACGTTAATAAAAATCAAACGGACTGGGACGATTATCTACCCCTATGTACATTTGCCTACAACTCTTCAGTACAAGACACAATAAAAGAAACGCCCTTTAAAATAATTTATGGACGAGACCCGATTTTACCAGCTGATGCATCAGTGAAACCTTTCGATGGTATGGAAGAAACATCTAGAAATTTTTTGGAAATGCTATCGGAAACGCGAGAAAACGCCCGAAAAAGAATTGAAAAGGCTCAAGTTAAACAAAAACGGATTCACGATCGAAAAAGAAAAAACGTTAAATTCCAACCAGGGGATAAAGTACTTGTTTTCACTCCGCTTAGAAAGAAGGGTCTTAGCAGTAAATTTCTACATCGATGGATAGGACCGTCCGAAATTATTAGACAAATAGGACCATTAAATTATGAAATCCGAATAAAGAAGGGTAGAAAATCCAAAGTCGAGACGATACACGTAGGGCGTATAAAACGATTTTTTGATCGTTGATCGAAAAAAGAAAAGAAAAAAATGGATTATAAGATTTCATATTTCATTAAATTGTTGAATATTTTCTTTGCTTTGGGGAAAAGTGCAGAATCTAAAGGTTAAAGAATAGGAGGAAATGCTAAATTTGCGTCTGCTAGGAAACAATAGAGACTGAGCAAGTGGTACCCGGGAACAACGAACACAAAATTGGGCATAGCTAATTGTTAGCAAAATGCTAACAATTAACAATTGTCATAACTAACGAACAATTGAGGATCCTGTAACGTCCAGGAAATATCCATTTCAATTGCAAGATAAGGAGTCTAGATAACAATGCGCACCTCCCCATTGTAATTGGGATTGTAAGATAATCGTCAGCAAGACACAATTGAAAAGCCTGCAACGTTGAGAAAACACGAGAGTAAATTGAGAATCATGGTTTTGGGTTACGGTCTTTGTGTTTTCCCATCTTTGCTTTTTAAAGAACTTAAGCAAAAATTTATCGGAGCCAAAGATTTCGATCATTATCGCGGTTTCCTACTAAAGAAATGGGTAAAAAGAATTTCATTGAGAAGGCCTATTGTCGCGGATAGGTAAACAGCGCCAACAGCTTCCCAGTCTAAGTCGGCGTCCAATTCCAAGAAGGGAGGCTAGAGTAAGAGAGCAACCATAGTCAGCGATAAAAGTAGGTCAGTCGGTGAGGTGATTATGCAGGATAGGCAAAACAAACGATCTTTTAAATCCCTTTATCGAGATTTTTTATTGTTTATAGTTTTATGACTTATATTTTTCTAGTTCTTTAGTAGTTGGTAGAAATTGGAAATGTGTTGGAAAAAATGGAATTTGTAAGAAAAAGTATAATTTTTAAGTAAAATTCTTAGAGGGTATTATTGACTAAATTTGTATCTTTTATGGTTAAAGAATAAATTTAAAGTAGCAGAATAATGGAATTTATTTTTGTTTTGTTTTTCATTAAGTCAAGAAATAATTGTAAAGGAATTTCACTGCATATTGTAGAGGTTGTTATAGGTCTTAAGGGGAAAATTAAAATTAAATGAGACGGCCGGCATCCCACACCCCTTTGAGGTTCAAAGAGAGTAAAGTACTTGAAGAGGGTAGTAAAGTACTTAAAGGGTAAAGTAAAGTGCTTGAAGAGAGTAGTAAAGTACTTAGAGAGTAAAGTTTTGGAATTTGTTGTGGAATCCTACGAGTCAAACGTAGAAGGCTTAAGTATGCAACAAGTTTCTCAGAGTCAAACTGAGGTAATATGTGGGGATGTGCTAGTCAAAAGCACGGTATATCAAAGAATGAACGATAAAGGGGTGAGCCGATGAATGTCGAATCCAAAAGAGAAAATGATGCAGTGAGGTTCCTGGATTTTGAGATTTTATTTGATTTCTCACTTTTTTTGTTGTTTCGAATTTTGGTTTTGTTTTTAACACCCAATACTTGGTTCTTTTGTTTGTAAACTCAACAGATAAGAAAATTATGGTAAATATGGAAAAAAAAAAACAGTTTTCTGCCGTTTTGTTTATTTTTTGTTACAGGTCCCAACTTACCAACGAGGACGTTGGTATTCAGGGGAGGGGGGAGTTGTCACGTGGAAGATCTCCATTGAACCTAGGAGATCCTGAGAGAGAGGGGGAACTCCTAGAAGAGGCTGGCCCAGGAGAGAGTGGGGCAGTCTGGGAGTCTGGGAGAGTCTGAGGCAGTCAGTCTGAGAGGAGAGTCAGAGACAGTCAGCAATCGGGAGCGGAGGCTGAGTCTGTGAGGGGCAGTCTAAGTCTGGGACAGGCAGAGTGAGCCTGGGGCATAGTGGGACCCGAAGTAGTCAAGTACCCCCCAATGATTTATGAGTCAAAGTACCCCCCCCCCTCCTTGTGTAGTTGGGACGTGTAGAAACTATTGTAAATAATAAATTATGTAAATAGTACTTAGTTTGATTAATTACCACACAACCCTTGCCCAAAGATCCCAGTGTCACATTGGATTTGTAGATTTGAGAATAGGGGTGACAATACGTTACCCACCGGTCACGTGACCGCCGCCATATTGTTTTCTGCTACTCTAAGCCTGGTTTATGGTCACGTGATCAGTCACGTGACCGCTGCCATTTTATTTTTTACTATGTAAGAGGCTGAGTCTACCCGGCCGCCATCTTGTACTTCAATACTATAGGCTTTATTTATAGTCACGTGACTATTAGGCCACGCCCTATACTATACGTTAATTACCCAGATTTGTGGTCACGTGACCACCACCATTTTGTTTTCTACTACTCTAGGCTTCGTTTATGATCACGTAACCACCATCATATTGTTTTCTTCTTCTCTAGGCTCCGTTTATGGTCACGTGATCTGTCACGTGACCGCCGCCATATTGTTTGCTGCTATGTAAGAGGCTGAGTCTACCCGGCCGTCATCTTGTACTTCAATACTATAGGCTTTATTTATAGTCACGTGACCGCCGCCATATTGTTTTCTGCTACTCTAAGCCTGGTTTATGGTCTCGTTACCGCTGGGATTTTTATTTTTTACTATGTAAGAGGCTGAGTCTAACCGGCCGCCATATTGTTTTCTAATACTCTAGCTTCGTTTATGGTCACGTGATCTTCCTTATATAACCTTCCTTTTTACTTACCCTCTTATAACCTCTCTTGTAACCTTTATGATGCTCACATCTATAAACGGGTTTGATCATGTTGTGCCCAAGTTTCATCATGTCCAGTTTATATGGACTTTGATCCGTTAATCCTCTAAGGATAAACAAGGAAAAACAATAAGGATAAACAATGTACTAAAAACCTCTTAATGTACTTCGAACTTTTATCGTTATCTCCATGTGAAGAAAACAGATTTGGTCATGTTCGATTTATATAGAGTTTGATCCGTTAATCCTATAAGGATAAAATCATCTACTTTGACCTCTTAATCTTTTTTTTCTAATACTATACCTTCAGTTTTTTAACAGGTTTGATCATGTTGTGCAAAGTTGTCTTCCTGTCCAGTTTATATGGACTTTAATCCTATAAGGCTAAACAATGTACTAAACACCTCTTAATGTATTCTTTTGGTTGTTTTAATATTTTCGAAAGTTATTATTTTATTTTAATCTTTATTTTTAACATTTTTATTTTAAACACATAAATATTTTTTTACCTGTTGTAAAGTTAGATTCATTTTCAAATCAAATATTCCTTGAGGTTCTATAGAATTTTGAAATTTGTATTATTTTCTTTTATTATGTCATTAAGTAAGTATCATTACTGCGACATGCCTTTTAGAAGAGGCGATAATAGGATCCGTCATGAAAATTCCTGTCGGAATACTCAGCAACGACGCACATGTTTTACCTACGGTACGATTTTTCATTCTCAAATGGAATGTACGTTCTTGTCAATTAGGATTACCTGTAGTCATAGCAAAGAGGGCCCGAATCGATGCTGCTAGGAGGTATCTCTATGAAGTGGAAACTTCCCACGGGGGTATCCTGAAAACATTTTTTCTTCCATATAATCTTAAAAGCAAGCGGTATAAAGTTTCCGTTTGGGAATTCAGGAATTCAACTGCGTCTGTATTTTCAGTGGATCGAAGAAAAAAGGGGCGGTTGCTTCGTGTTCGCCGTATTATCACGATTAATTGATGACGATGGACAAAGATTGAGCAAATATATATAAAAATTATGAGCATAGCTACGACTTTAGTTGCATTTCTTTTCCCATGAGTGCAATCAATAATTCCAGAGCCTCGGTACTTTTATTGCTTTCTTTGGTGATTCACAACTGTCATTATTCAAGTAAAAATAACGTATAGACCTATAGTATCAACATATTTCTTACTTCTTCGTTCTGGTATTCTTATTTTAATTTCAGATTTCTGTTGTCATTTTATAAGATTTTAAACATTCTTAGGATATATTCTGCTGCTATTTGTTCATTTTTTTTTCAACTTTTATAACAAATGACGAAGTTTATAACAAATAAACATATAATTTCTTTCTTTCTTACTTCTTCATTCCGGTAATTTTTTTTTTAATTTAATCTTTTTTAATATAATTTTAACGATTTTCGTTTAAATTCTCACGCATTTTCTTTATTATTTACCAATTTAACAACGTTTATGACAAATTTCATGACAATTTCTTTCTTTCTTCATTCCGGTATTTTTTTTTAAATTCCATATCTGCTATTAAGATTTCATCTTTTTTAATATAATTTTAACGATTTTCGTTTAAATTCTCATGCATTTTCTTTATTATTTACCAATTTAACAACGTTTATGACAAATTTCATGAAAATTTCTTTCTTTCTTCCTTCTTCATTCCGGTATTTTTTTAAAATTTCATATCTGCTATTAAGATTTCATATCATTTTGTAAGGTTTTTATGTAATTTGATAAGATTTCAAACATTTCGGTACAAATTATCACACATTTTCTACATTTTTACATCTTTTATAACAATTAGACATATAATTTCTTTACTTCTTACTTCTGCGTACCGATATGTTTCTTTTAATTTCGCATTTTTCCAATAATTGTGTTAGATTATAACAATTTTCGTTCAAATTCTAACGCATTTTTTCAACATTTTACTTCTTCATTCCGGTAATTTTTTTAAATTTCATCTTTTTTAATATAATTTTAACGATTTTCGTTTAAATTCTCATGCATTTTCTTTATTATTTACCAATTTAACAACGTTTATGACAAATTTCATGAAAATTTCTTTCTTTCTTCCTTCTTCATTCCGGTATTTTTTTAAAATTTCATATCTGCTATTAAGATTTCATATCATTTTGTAAGGTTTTTATGTAATTTGATAAGATTTCAAACATTTCGGTACAAATTATCACACATTTTCTACATTTTTACATCTTTTATAACAATTAGACATATAATTTCTTTACTTCTTACTTCTGCGTACCGATATGTTTCTTTTAATTTCGCATTTTTCCAATAATTGTGTTAGATTATAACAATTTTCTTTCAAATTCTAACGCATTTTTTCAACATTTTACTTCTTCATTCCGGTAATTTTTTTAAATTTCATCTTTTTTAATATAATTTTAACGATTTTCGTTTAAATTCTCATGCATTTTCTTTATTATTTACCAATTTAACAACGTTTATGACAAATTTCATGAAAATTTCTTTCTTTCTTCCTTCTTCATTCTGGTATTTTTTTAAAATTTCATATCTGCTATTAAGATTTCATATCATTTTGTAAGGTTTTTATGTAATTTGATAAGATTTCAAACATTTCGGTACAAATTATCACACATTTTCTACATTTTTACATCTTTTATAACAATTAGACATATAATTTCTTTACTTCTTACTTCTGCGTACCGATATGTTTCTTTTAATTTCGCATTTTTCCAATAATTGTGTTAGATTATAACAATTTTCGTTCAAATTCTAACGCATTTTTTCAACATTTTACTTCTTCATTCCGGTAATTTTTTTAAATTTCATCTTTTTTAATATAATTTTAACGATTTTCGTTTAAATTCTCATGCATTTTCTTTATTATTTACCAATTTAACAACGTTTATGACAAATTTCATGAAAATTTCTTTCTTTCTTCCTTCTTCATTCCGGTATTTTTTTAAAATTTCATATCTGCTATTAAGATTTCATATCATTTTGTAAGGTTTTTATGTAATTTGATAAGATTTCAAACATTTCGGTACAAATTATCACACATTTTCTACATTTTTACATCTTTTATAACAATTAGACATATAATTTCTTTACTTCTTACTTCTGCGTACCGATATGTTTCTTTTAATTTCGCATTTTTCCAATAATTGTGTTAGATTATAACAATTTTCGTTCAAATTCTAACGCATTTTTTCAACATTTTACTTCTTCATTCCGGTAATTTTTTTAAATTTCATCTTTTTTAATATAATTTTAACGATTTTCGTTTAAATTCTCATGCATTTTCTTTATTATTTACCAATTTAACAACGTTTATGACAAATTTCATGAAAATTTCTTTCTTTCTTCCTTCTTCATTCCGGTATTTTTTTAAAATTTCATATCTGCTATTAAGATTTCATATCATTTTGTAAGGTTTTTATGTAATTTGATAAGATTTCAAACATTTCGGTACAAATTATCACACATTTTCTACATTTTTACATCTTTTATAACAATTAGACATATAATTTCTTTACTTCTTACTTCTGCGTACCGATATGTTTCTTTTAATTTCGCATTTTTCCAATAATTGTGTTAGATTATAACAATTTTCGTTCAAATTCTAACGCATTTTTTCAACATTTTACTTCTTCATTCCGGTAATTTTTTTAAATTTCATCTTTTTTAATATAATTTTAACGATTTTCGTTTAAATTCTCATGCATTTTCTTTATTATTTACCAATTTAACAACGTTTATGACAAATTTCATGAAAATTTCTTTCTTTCTTCCTTCTTCATTCCGGTATTTTTTTAAAATTTCATATCTGCTATTAAGATTTCATATCATTTTGTAAGGTTTTTATGTAATTTGATAAGATTTCAAACATTTCGGTACAAATTATCACACATTTTCTACATTTTTACATCTTTTATAACAATTAGACATATAATTTCTTTACTTCTTACTTCTGCGTACCGATATGTTTCTTTTAATTTCGCATTTTTCCAATAATTGTGTTAGATTATAACAATTTTCGTTCAAATTCTAACGCATTTTTTCAACATTTTACTTCTTCATTCCGGTAATTTTTTTAAATTTCATCTTTTTTAATATAATTTTAACGATTTTCGTTTAAATTCTCATGCATTTTCTTTATTATTTACCAATTTAACAACGTTTATGACAAATTTCATGAAAATTTCTTTCTTTCTTCCTTCTTCATTCTGGTATTTTTTTAAAATTTCATATCTGCTATTAAGATTTCATATCATTTTGTAAGGTTTTTATGTAATTTGATAAGATTTCAACCATTTCGGTACAAATTATCACACATTTTCTACATTTTTACATCTTTTATAACAATTAGACATATAATTTCTTTACTTCTTACTTCTGCGTACCGATATGTTTCTTTTAATTTCGCATTTTTCCAATAATTGTGTTAGATTATAACAATTTTCTTTCAAATTCTAACGCATTTTTTCAACATTTTACTTCTTCATTCCGGTAATTTTTTTAAATTTCATCTTTTTTAATATAATTTTAACGATTTTCGTTTAAATTCTCATGCATTTTCTTTATTATTTACCAATTTAACAACGTTTATGACAAATTTCATGAAAATTTCTTTCTTTCTTCCTTCTTCATTCTGGTATTTTTTTAAAATTTCATATCTGCTATTAAGATTTCATATCATTTTGTAAGGTTTTTATGTAATTTGATAAGATTTCAAACATTTCGGTACAAATTATCACACATTTTCTACATTTTTACATCTTTTATAACAATTAGACATATAATTTCTTTACTTCTTACTTCTGCGTACCGATATGTTTCTTTTAATTTCGCATTTTTCCAATAATTGTGTTAGATTATAACAATTTTCTTTCAAATTCTAACGCATTTTTTCAACATTTTACTTCTTCATTCCGGTAATTTTTTTAAATTTCATCTTTTTTAATATAATTTTAACGATTTTCGTTTAAATTCTCATGCATTTTCTTTATTATTTACCAATTTAACAACGTTTATGACAAATTTCATGAAAATTTCTTTCTTTCTTCCTTCTTCATTCTGGTATTTTTTTAAAATTTCATATCTGCTATTAAGATTTCATATCATTTTGTAAGGTTTTTATGTAATTTGATAAGATTTCAAACATTTCGGTACAAATTATCACACATTTTCTACATTTTTACATCTTTTATAACAATTAGACATATAATTTCTTTACTTCTTACTTCTGCGTACCGATATGTTTCTTTTAATTTCGCATTTTTCCAATAATTGTGTTAGATTATAACAATTTTCGTTCAAATTCTAACGCATTTTTTCAACATTTTACTTCTTCATTCCGGTAATTTTTTTAAATTTCATCTTTTTTAATATAATTTTAACGATTTTCGTTTAAATTCTCATGCATTTTCTTTATTATTTACCAATTTAACAACGTTTATGACAAATTTCATGAAAATTTCTTTCTTTCTTCCTTCTTCATTCCGGTATTTTTTTAAAATTTCATATCTGCTATTAAGATTTCATATCATTTTGTAAGGTTTTTATGTAATTTGATAAGATTTCAAACATTTCGGTACAAATTATCACACATTTTCTACATTTTTACATCTTTTATAACAATTAGACATATAATTTCTTTACTTCTTACTTCTGCGTACCGATATGTTTCTTTTAATTTCGCATTTTTCCAATAATTGTGTTAGATTATAACAATTTTCGTTCAAATTCTAACGCATTTTTTCAACATTTTACTTCTTCATTCCGGTAATTTTTTTAAATTTCATCTTTTTTAATATAATTTTAACGATTTTCGTTTAAATTCTCATGCATTTTCTTTATTATTTACCAATTTAACAACGTTTATGACAAATTTCATGAAAATTTCTTTCTTTCTTCCTTCTTCATTCCGGTATTTTTTTAAAATTTCATATCTGCTATTAAGATTTCATATCATTTTGTAAGGTTTTTATGTAATTTGATAAGATTTCAAACATTTCGGTACAAATTATCACACATTTTCTACATTTTTACATCTTTTATAACAATCTTAATAGCAGATATGAAATTTTAAAAAAATACCGGAATGAAGAAGGAAGAAAGAAAGAAATTTTCATGAAATTTGTCATAAACGTTGTTAAATTGGTAAATAATAAAGAAAATGCATGAGAATTTAAACGAAAATCGTTAAAATTATATTAATTTTCTACATTTTTACATATTTTATAACAATTAGACATATAATTTCTTTACTTCTTACTTCTGCGTACCGTTATGTTTCTTTTAATTTAGCATTTTTCCAGTCATTTTGTTAGATTTTAACAATTTTCGTTCAAATTCTAATGCATTTTTTCAACATTTTTACAGTTTTTATATAAATTTAACAAAGTTTATAACAAACGATCATATATTTTCTTACTTCTTCGATCCAACATTTTTCTTGGTTTACATATCTTTTCTTATAATTTTATAAGATTTTAACAATTTTCGTACAAATTCTAATGCATTTTCAACATGTTTACAGCTTTTATATAAATTTAACAAAGTTCATAACAAACGATCATATATTTTCATACTTCTTCGATCCAATATTTTTCTTGGTTTACATATCTTTTCTTATAATTTTAAAAGATTTTAACAATTTTCGTACAAATTCTTATGCGTTTTCAACATTTTTTACAGCTTTTATATAAATTTAACAAAGTTTATAACAAACGATCATATATTTTCATACTTCTTCGATCCAATATTTTTCTTGGTTTTCATATCTTTTCTTATAATTTTATAAGATTTTAATAATTTTCTTGCAGATTCTTATGCATCACCTACATTTATTACAAATTTTATAACAAATAAACATATATTTTCATTATTTCTTACTTCTTCGTACCGATATTTTTCATTGGGTTTTGATATATATATTTTTTTTTTTCATAATTTTATAAGATTTTAACAATTTTCTTGAAAATTTTTATGCATCTTCTACATTTCTACAACTTTTATAACAATTAGACATATAATTTCTTTACTTCTTACTTCTGCGTATCGTTATGTTTCTTTTAATTTCGCATTTTTCCAGTCATTTTGTTAGATTTTAACAATTTTCGTTCAAATTCTAATGCATTTTTTCAACATTTTTACAGATTTTATATAAATTTAACAAAGTTTATAACAAATGACCATATATTTTCTTACTTTTTCGATTCAATATTTTTCTTTGGTTTTCATATTTCTGTTATAATTTTAACGATTTTAGAATACAATCTGCTGCATTTTCATAGTTTCATGATAACCTTCAAAACACACAAACCGCATTTAGAACAAGTAATAATACTCTCTTTCGTACTTCTTCATTCCGATATTTTTCTTTTTATTTCATATTTCTATCATCATTTTATAAGATTTTTATCAATTTCAGGTCGAAATTTACTGTATTTTCATCGAATTTCATGAATTTTGATACTTGAAGCATTATTTCGAAGATTTTCCTTCCCCCAATACCGAAAACTATCGATTTTATTCACTTTATATTAATCAGAACAGAAAATTAAAGAAGAAATTATTTTATTTTTTATATATAAACAGACCATTTATTTATTTTTGTAATTTTCTTTTAAAAGAAAAATTTTATTTTTTGTTTAAGATATTTCTTTAGTCTTACAGTTCCTGCATCCCAACAGTTGGTTACTTTTTTAATAGGAAAATGTAAGGTTATGTTATTCTTACAACTCTCCAATGTTTACCTCTTCTTAATCCTGTTTTCTTTGTGCTTCCCTCTACTCCTTAAGTAGGGTGGAGCTTGTTATACTTTAACCATTAGACACTTTAAAGTACTACTATACCTTAACCACCTAATTTAATAAATAAATCAGAATAGAATAGATTAAAATAATGTCTTTATTTATAATATTATATACATCCTTTTTAAAACAGGTTGTTTTGTGAACATAATTACGGCTCGGTCTCTTGACCGTTATAGCTGAGATTGGTTACTATTTACTAATAATTAGAATTTTACAAAGCCTTTCCAGTGAAACATTACATTAAATTCTTTAATCGATATTATATTTAATAAATATTTAATATATATTAAGTTTATTTGATCTGTTCCTATACAAGCTTTTTACAAGAGTTCATAAATAAATCAGAATAGAATAGACTAAAATAATATCTTTATTTAAGACATTAAAGATACATAATATTATATATACATATAATATTACTTATAATATATAATTACATATAATATATATTACATATAATATATAATATATAATATTATACACATTCTTTTTTTTTTTAGACAGGTATGTAATTAAATTACTGAGTATCCTCATCCAGAGTCAGGTCGATCACTCCTCTTTCAGAACTCTCATATAAATGAGAGGAGTTAACTTCCTGCTGGTAATTGACTTAACATTTTTCCGGCGAAACAAAAAAACAACTCTAATGCGAACGAAGGCTACGGCTGTACTGATTTGATACAGAAGCGAAAGGCACTACATTCGAAAGAGAAGGCTTCACGATAACAGCTGTTGGTTGCTGGCGTTTGGCGCATGCGCACTTCTTCTGTAGCAGCGTCAGTCTCGTTATTTAATAGCCACACCTCGTACATTAATTTTCAATGGTATATACATATAAACATACTTATTAATAATAATTTTACAATCATATTAATTTATGTATATGGATATTCATTGATAGCCATAATAAGCTATCAATTTATTATTCAGTCAATTGATAAGATATTACAAAGATGCTTTCTTCGTGGTTTCATATATTCTATCTCGTGGTTTCATCTAATCTACATCAAACTCTCTTAGATTTTATTTAAAAATTTAAAGGTTTTAGGGAAAAAGAGATATATAATGATGCTAACCTCATTTGTGATCTGTCATATTTCATTGGTATATCAGTTGTGTTTAATTTATACATTTTCCAACATAACCTAGTTTTCAATAATAGCCGAACGAACTGCCTTGGCATTTACAGATCTGCGGCCTATCTTTATAGGACTAGGGTTTGATACATGTTATTTTTTATTTTTTTATAAATTTAGTGCCTGACATAAAATAATATTATATCCCATAAATTGATTTTTTTTTTATATATAGATTTTTATTCTTTGTTGGGTGTAATTAGTTAAAATGATAAACATTCCTGATAACTGTGTTTATTTTTAACAGATGAGGAAATCAATGAACAGAGGATGCATAACTGCCAGGATTGCATCGAGGCCTATTATTCTGATCGTGCTATAGTCAATTACCAGCAGGAAGTTAACTCCTCTCATTTATATGAGAGTTCTGAAAGAGGAGTGATCGACCTGACTCTGGATGAGGATACTCAGTAATTTAATTACATACCTGTCTAAAAAAAAAAGAATGTATATAATATTATATATTATATATTATATGTAATATATATTATATGTAATTATATATTATAAGTAATATTATATGTATATACCAGGTCATTCAAAAAGTCCTGTCGTTTTTCGTTTGTTCGTTGTTTATTTTGATTCTAGAGTGTTTGCTAATTAATTCCGTTCAATACAACTTTTATCCATGTAAACACAAATGTTTATACTTTATGAATAGGAGGCTAAGGAGTATTAATTTAATGCAGTCACCATCCAACTGTCTAGTTAAAATGATTCCAGTTGAAACTCAAATTCGGTCGATTTTGCTCTATGAGTTTAAACTTGGCTCAAAAGCTGCCGAAACTGCTAGAAAAATATGCTCCGTGTTTGGGGAAGATGTGCTGTCTGAGCGGAAGGCACAATTTTGGTTTTCAAAATTTCGTGGAGGCGACGAGACACTAGAAGACGAGGCACGCTCGGGTCGACCAACTGTAGTTGATAAGGAGGACGTTCGAAGAGTAGTAGAGTTTGATCCGCGTCAAAGTTGTTCAGAGATAGCCTCTCAACTTACTATCTCAGCCACCACTGCCTGGAATTACCTTAAAGAACTGGGAAAAGTGAAAAAACTGGATAAATGGATTCGAAACGACAGGACTTTTTGAATGACCTGGTATAATATTATGTATCTTTAATGTCTTAAATAAAGATATTATTTTAGTCTATTCTATTCTGATTTATTTATGAACTCTTGTAAAAAGCTTGTATAGGAACAGATCAAATAAACTTAATATATATTAAATATTTATTAAATATAATATCGATTAAAGAATTTAATGTAATGTTTCACTGGAAAGGCTTTGTAAAATTCTAATCATTAGTAAATAGTAACCAATCTCAGCTATAACGGTCAAGAGACCGAGCCGTAATTATGTTCACAAAACAACCTGTTTTAAAAAGGATGTATATAATATTATAAATAAAGACATTATTTTAATCTATTCTATTCTGATTTATTTATTAAATTAGGTGGTTAAGGTATAGTAGTACTTTAAAGTGTCTAATGGTTAAAGTATAACAAGCTCCACCCTACTTAAGGAGTAGAGGGAAGCACAAAGAAAACAGGATTAAGAAGAGGTAAACATTGGAGAGTTGTAAGAATAACATAACCTTACATTTTCCTATTAAAAAAGTAACCAACTGTTGGGATGCAGGAACTGTAAGACTAAAGAAATATCTTTAACAAAAAATAAAATTTTTCTTTTAAAAGAAAATTACAAAAATAAATAAATGGTCTGTTTATATATAAAAAATAAAATAATTTCTTCTTTAATTTTCTGTTCTGATTAATATAAAGTGAATAAAATCGATAGTTTTCGGTATTGGGGGAAAGGAAACTCTTCGAAATAATGCTTCAAGTATCAAAATTCATGAAATTCGATGAAAATACAGTAAATTTCGACCTGAAATTGATAAAAATCTTATAAAATGATGATAGAAATATGAAATAAAAAGAAAAATATCGGAATGAAGAAGTACGAAAGAGAGTATTATTACTTGAGAACGATTGACGACTCAGAACCATTCACGGTCGAAACTGATGCTTCTGATTTTGCGATGTCAGCTGTTTTATCACAGTGTGGACGGCCAGTAGCATTTTTTTCACAAAAGCTGAATGACAACGAGCTTAAACATTCATCCGTTGAGAAGGAGGCTTATGCTATCGTTAGTGCCCTTAAAAAATGGAGGCACTTCTTACTTGGAAGATTTTTTAAAATTATTACAGATCAGCGCTCTGTATCGTTCATGTTTGATATGACACACCAGAATAAAATAAAGAATGAGAAGATTCAGAGGTGGCGGTTGGAGATGTCCTGTTACAATTATGAAATAATTTACAGGCCAGGAAAACATAATCAAGTAGCGGATACATTCTCGAGGGTTTGTAACGCAACTCAAATTGACAAATTATATTCCTTACACTGCGACTTATGCCACCCTGGAGTGACCAGAATGATCCATTGGGTAAGAACGCGTAATTTACCCTACTCAGTGGAGGATGTCAGAAAGATGACTTCATCGTGCCAGACCTGCAACGTCGTGAAACCTCAATTTCACAAAAAATTGAAATCTACCCTCGTAAGGGCGACGCAACCGTTTGAAAGAATCAGCATGGACTTCAAAGGCCCCCTACCCTCCAAATTAAGGAACAAATACCTCTTGACAATCATCGATGAGTACTCCAGGTTCCCATTCGCCTACCCTTGTCTAAATATGAACTCGTCTACAGTAATTGACTCCCTTGTTGACTTATTCACCACATTTGGTCTACCCTCTTGTGTGCACACTGACCGAGGAACCTCATTCGCATCCAGGGAGCTACAAGAATTTCTTCACAATCGAGGGGTAGCAACTTCAATGTCAACACCTTATAACCACACAGGGAACGGCCAAATAGAACGAGAAAATGGAACAATTTGGCGCACTATATCTCTTGCTCTCAAACACAGAAAGTTGGAACCATCGAATTGGGAATCTGTGCTCCCGGATGCTCTCCACTCCATTCGATCCCTGTTGTGCACAGCAACCAGGGAGACGCCACATGAAAGGATGTTCCGACACAATAGGCGATCATCTAACGGCATTTCGCTCCCCTCTTGGCTTTCACCTTCAAAGAAAGCACTAATGAAAGTACACGTACGGAGGAGCAAATTCGATCCATTGGTCGAGGAAGTAGACATCCTTGACGTGAACCCCCAGTATGCCAGAGTAAGCCTCAACGACGGGCGAGAAACGACAGTATCCTTAAAACATCTAGCACCTCAAGGTGAGATGTTGACAGAGCCACAACCAGATTACATTGAGCCGGAGCAAGAGAATATTGAGCAGCAACAGCCTCCACCTACAAGAGCCTCAAAAACTCAAGAAGATCAAGATACCCAGAATACAGGATGCAAGAAAACTACAGATCCAGAGCCTCATGAAAATTTCCTGCGACGCTCTACTAGGGAGCACCGAATGCCTTCCTATTTGAAGGACTATGAATTGAAATTTTAGAAGGAGGGAAGAATGTGATGATTTATTTAAGTTCATTAATAATTGTTGTATCATAATCTCTTATCACATCATATGTTTAATTGCTTTTAATTTCTATATACCTATGTAACCTTTTATACAATGTTATACACTGTAATTGTGAATAATAAAGCCTAAGTTAGAAAGGTTTTCATTACAATTAGTTTGCAATATTTGCTTTAAATATTCATTTTGCTTAAAATATGCAAATAATCTTTATTTGACTATAATATAAGAGTGTACCAGCCAGAACTCCCGTGCTGACCACAACCACCTGTGATGCGGATGCTGTTGACAAACAGGACAAAGTGACTGCTGCTAATGAGGATTCTCATCATTCTCGGAGAAGAGAACCAGATGTCCTAGGGTAAGAATCAATTTAGATAGTACTGTTGTAACAATTGACATCCGAATCAGCCTTAAACCATTTATCTTCTATGAGGTACATTAGAAGATGGTTAGCATTCAAATTTAAAAATGAATTCCTCAATTCAGAACACAATCAGGAAGTAATATTAATACGGCAGATAAAACATTTCTTTTGTTGGACTTCGTAATCCAGCGCCTGATTTCATGATTTTTTTTTTTAAATAGAAAAGAAATTTATGTCCTCAGCAAAAAGGGGCGATATCTTTAACAACAAAAATTAAAAACAAGTATTATACTATCACTTCAATTATGTTACACGAAATTTCATAATAGTTACCCAATGATAAATTTTTTTTTGCAATAACTAATAAGGTTAAAATATTTACTTTGTAAAAGTGAAAGCTTTAAAAACAAGAAACAGTTAAATATTAGATTAAAGAGGTTAAAAAGAAACAAAATTTAATAATTTAATATATGCCTTTTTACCAAATTGTGTATTTTGAATTTTGCATATATACTGTTATGTGAATAAATTTCTTAATACACATTTTTCTTTTAATTTCACTCACCTATATATGAAATATATAGTATGTGAAAGTATTTCGATCATGAACAATTTTAAATTAAATTGGTTGGAGAGTGTGTGTGTGAACAGACTAGCTCAAAATCAATAAACCATATAAATCTGTAATTAGGTATTTGAGATAGGTATATGCCCGCAGTGTGATGGGAATGATTTCATCAAAATTGCGTGAATGGAGGAGGCATTTATTCCATAAATTTTATGATATTTTAATGTTTTTGGGGATTTTCTCAGAAACGGCTCTTATGATTTTGATTAAATTTGTCATCTTTGATGAGAATTAAGTTTTATTTATTATACATTATATAGAATTAAGAGTTAATGTGTTTAAGTGCTTGTTGGAACATACCTATTTAAGGGAAATTCTTTCTCCATGGAGTATTACTTTTGCATTTCATACTGTCACAGATAAAAATGAAAACTATTTTTATTGTTCATTGAAGAGTAAATGGCTAGAAAAACTCGTGATGATCAAATTATTTAAAGAATTTTTTTTCGTGGTGAAAAACATATGGTACAAGATAATCTTTAGTAATTATATTTTAGTTTAAAAACTTTAGTTCCACTAGAGATTTCTGAATTAAATATAAGGTTTCAATGGAACAGTAATCAATGTTGGTTTCTGGACATAACAGAAAGAATTTCAAAATCAATTTACTAAGAGCCATAAAACCCCTTCTATCGATTCCCAAATATAATAAATTTTCAAAAATAATTTGAAAATATACTAGTAATAATAATAATTTGAAAATATACTAATAATAATAATTTGAAAATATACTAATAATAATTATTTCAAAATATTAAACTGCTTTTGCTGAAGTGCTCAGCTTTCCAACGTTATACTATTTATATAATGATGTTTGTTTGTTTAACATGCATTTTTATGGCACTAAGGCTAATCGGATGATGCTACAGTGGGAGTCCTAAATTACCTATCCAGGTATAATTAGGATAGGGATCTTTAACGAGTACCTGACATCGCACAGGCTCGGGACCTCCATTTACGTCCTATCCGAGGGACGGCATAGCCAAGGATTTTTAACTCCCTTTAAAAAATCCTAGGGCCACCACAGGACGCGAACCCGCGACCTCTAGTATTGTAGGTTGCCATGCTAACCAGTACACTATTTATATATATTACTATACTAATTAATGGAAATTGAAATTTCTATCTCGGAGAAACATTTTATTTTTTTCTTGTGTAGATGGGAGACAGTTTATTTCTTCATATAAACAAAATTAAAAGTACTTAAGGGAAGAAAATTTTCCTTCACCATTTAAGCTCATTCAGAGCATTTCTGTTAGAATAATACCTACCTGATATTAAAAAATCCTTAATTCTCAATGAAAATGATGAGTGTAACAAAATCGTCAGTCATTTATCAAAAAGTTGCAGAAAAAAAAAACGCACAAAAATGAGATCAATAATGAAATTAAGTCCCTACTCCATTGAAAATGGTGATGAAACTTTCAAGTCACGGGCTTATACCTACTTCAAATAATTTTTGAGCTAGCCTGTTCACACAAACACACACAACCAATTCGCGGGATTTGCTTGCTTCGACTCAAGGAACCCAAATCTTATTTCAGTTATAACCCGGAAGTCGAAATTTTTCACAATGGCAATACTTGCCCTTACTATATATTTCACATAAAGAGGGGACAGTCAATTGTTATTCTTTACGATAGGTTAATTGATTATCAGGATTTTCAGTTAAAACTTCTTTATTTTGAAAAGCCAACATTTCGATCCCACTTGTGGATCTTTATCAGGGATAAAAGAAAACAAATATATAGTAGTACCTATGCTAGAAGATGACAATTAAATGAATACATTACAAAACTGATAATTATATAAATATGGTAAGCATATATACATGAATATTTTATATAAGTAGCTGGTAAGCAAAATAAAATAAAGTCTAATATTTACCTTTTGAGACTAGAATAATACAAAGATTGAGGGTAAAATAAGGTGAGAGGTAAAGGTAGGTGGTTTGTTTGCCGACTTCAAAGGTTTATCACGGGGAGTGAACGCTTTTGAAAGAGAAAGGCTACATGACATTTAAGTGAAAATGAAATATTAAAAACTAACAAAATAGATGGAACTGTATACAAACCTTTGAAGTCAGCAAACTAACCCCCTACCACTACCTCTCCCTTAGTTTACCATCAGTCTTTGTATTACTCTGGACTCAGAAGGTAAATATCAGATTTTATTTAATCTTGCTAACCAGCTACTTATATAAAATACTCATGTATAATGCTTACCAATTTTTTTTTATAATTATCAGTTTTGTAATGTATTCATTATTTGTCATCTTCTAGTATAGATACTACTCATATATTTGTTTTCTTTTGAATGAAAGAAAAACTATGAAGATCCACAAGTGGGATCGAAACGTTGGCTTTTCAAAATAAAAAAGTTTTAACTGAAAATCCCGACAATCAATTAACCTATTGTATTTCACATATAGATAGTGTAGGTAAAAATAAGTTATTACAATCCTCAAAACAGCCAAAAGAAACATATTAATCTCAATGACAATCGAGCTTGGTTATCACAGATAGAAAAATAATATAATAAAAGTTTACTATTTCACCTTCTTATTTTTATGATTAGTATTACATTCTACTACCTTAACCTTAGCATGGCCGGTTTCCCTCAGGTGTTTGAATAATTCATTTTTTGACTTAAAAGTATTATTACACATCTCACACTTTGGTTCCGTTTGAATTCTACTATCACTAGTAGTTTCAGTTTCTCTAGACATATTGCTTTGGGAAGGCTGGTTTTCAGTAGTTATTTTTCCCTTGTTTTTGTGCTCTTTTCTTTTGTTTTTCTTTTTAGACCTAGAAGCAAAGTCTATTTTATCATTATCAGGTGTCTTGTTTTTTTTCTTATTTTGAATATCTAATCCCTCCAATGCTAAATCAGTTTCTGAAGATTCAATAAGTTCTAAAGTTTTTCTTTGACGAGCTTTTCTTTTTTTCTCACTTCGTGTTTTTTCTACTTTACTATGTTTTATATTATCATGAATAGATTCACTTATTTCATTTTCTGTTATATCTGATTCTGGCAAAGCTTCAGCTAATAATAGGTCTTCATAATCACTTGTTACTTGTTTAGGTTCATTAAAATTTTTATGAATGCTTTTGGTAGGGCTATCATCAGAAAATTCAGATTCTGGAGGTTTCATAAATCTTTTTTTCTGTTTTTGTTTCTTTTTCTTTACTGGCCTAACCACTTCATCTTCAGAATCTTCGAGGAGTGAGGCTTCTGATGACTTAGTATTAATATCTTTAGAGCTGGCAAAATCTGTCCCTTCTTCTTTATTGATATCAGATCCTATTAGTTTTTCTTCAATTTCATCACTATTTAGAGTGTCATCTTCATTTTCATATTCTTCCATTTCTATTTTCAAAGCTTCAATATTCTCCTTATGTTTTTTAGAATTTTCATGATTTGAAAATGCTTTAGCAGTTTTAAAAATTTTGTTGCAGGCAACACAAAAGAAGTTATTAAAGATTTCATCTTCTTCATTAGAGGAACCATCCTTTTCCTGATCTTGGAACTCAGCAGCTAAACTTGCTTCAATTTCTTTCAATTCACTTTCTAGATTTGAAAATTTCGACCAGTCATTTTCTACATAGTTATTTATTTCAGCTTGTCTTTTTAACATCTGTTGACGTCTTAGTTCTCTGGATTTCTGTTCTTTTTCAACAAAATTTTGTTCAATCCTCTTAATATGTTCAATTACACGTTTGTCCCTCTTTCTCACAAATGCTACAAGAGCTCTGACTTCTTCATTGCGCTCTTTCCTAGCTTTGTCTCTTATTTTTCTATTTTCTTTTTCCATAAGACGAAGGACCTTCCTATTTGGAGCTTGTCTAATATCGTATTCATCAAGCCAAGAATACGATTTTTTAGTAGAATAGCTTTGCCAATAGGCATAGAATGGGTGAACTATCTCATCATACGAACTTTTAGAATCACCAAAGCAAGGAATTTCGAAATCACTGTCGAGATTCTTGTCAAATTCTGAGTCTTCAGCAGCTAATTTATTGAAAACTTCACAATACACACTATAAAATCCTTTTGGGTCATCACCATAACCAGAATAGCAGGAAGTAGTAAAAAATTCATAAACATTTAGACTATCGTCTTTGTAATCAGACCCTGGCCCACTTTTCAAAATGGAATCTCTATGTTTATCATACCAAGATCTTTCTTGAGGGTCACTAAGTACTTCATATGCTTGTTGAATAAGTTGAAATTGTTGTTTTGCTACCTCAGTATCATTTAAGTTCTTGTCAGGATGCCATTTCAAGGCTAATTTTCGATATGACTTCCTTATTTCTTCATCATTCGCAGTCATGCTAACTTCCAAAACTTCATAATGGCATTTCATTGTTAAATCTGTAAAATGATGTTATAAAACAACTTATACGAGTAAAATATGGACGAATTCAAACTCCTTATCGTTACCTCCTTAGTTTTTCAACCTTACTAGAAACAACACTGTTCTTAACCTAATACTACCTTTATCAGAGCAATCTAAGTAACTTTAAATAAAAACATTAGGAATTATTTTACTATACATTAATTCGGATCTTTGATTTAATTATGTTTTTTCATAGTTAATAGTCATAATTGGTCCATGTTGACAATGAATCAGATGATTAGTAAGTGTCAAGGTTTGATTTTAGTCAGTATACCTTTGTTGGAGGTTATAAGAATGATCTTACTTAGGGTCTATTTATTTTTAATTTCTGGAAGATTTTACCGTTTATTTGATGAGATTAGACTCTGCATTCGGAAATGATTTATTTGTAATTTATGAGTACCTTTTCAAATTATTATAACTTATTGGATTTCATGTCTTTTTTTTCTCTGCAATGAATTCTGAAGAGAGTAGACTTAGGACATTTGCTGGTTGGCCAGAAAATGCACCTGTTGATGCTAGACGAATTGCTGCAGCTGGTTTTTATTACATGGGCCAAGGATTGGAAGTTCAATGTTTCAGTTGTGGGGGAAGAATTTCAGAATGGAATATCGGTGAAAGTGTGATGTCTAAACACAGACTCTTAGACCCTTTCTGCCCTTTTGTACAAAATCCTATTTTGGCAGGTAATATACCACTAGCAAGTGATCGTAGAAATTCTCCCAACACTAGCCAAGAAAACGATTCTGTTTATCAAAATGAAAAGTCAAGACTTGAAACTTTTACATCTTGGCCGATTCGCAGCATTGTTAGTCCAGAGCTTCTGGTGAAGTCAGGATTCTATTATACTCAAATAAAAGATAAGGTAATATCTGTAGATCATAAATTTTAATATATCTGATTAATATGTCATCCTTAAAATCTCAAATAGTAGAATATGAAAAAACTTATAACAGTCGGCTCCTTGTTTCCTTCATTGATCTTGGATATGTTCATAGCACTTGCTGCATTTGACTCTTAGTTACTTACCTGAAATTTGTACCGTTGGCAATAACTTTGGGTCAGATATACCTGTATTTTAGAAAATAATAAACCAATAAACCAGATTGAACATGTTAACATAAGAATAGAAGGGAAAGTATAGGTTTCCCTATGTAACTTTTAGGCATTGCTTATTTCGGAAGGTTATATTTCAATTTTTACTCGTCCATTTCAGTTAAAAATGCCTTGATTATCTTCAGAGGTCCCTGCTTTTGGCTCCCGCTCGCTTTTCAAGTATAGATAAACCCACAAATGGGCCCTTTTCAGTGGAGATCGGTGCCACCCTAAACGGCGCCATTTTGGCTTTTCCTAGAAGTAACATAAGGAAACTAATGAGGCGAATGATTATTATGAAAAAAAGTAACACCATACTAATTTTTGTGACTATTTATACATGTTTAAATATTGATTCCATTACTTTTTCTTGTGATATTAACATGAAAATTCTTGGTATAATTTGATGGGATGTCTGCCTGGTTGCGCAAGAGCGCCTTACTAGTGATAAGGAAATCCAGATTCAAATCTAAGATAAATATAGAGCCCATATATAGTAAATATAAGGCCTATATATAGATGGCCCGGCTAAGGCCAATCATTGCTCTTCTTTTGAAAAATATTTAGTAACTATGTACATTTTTACTCTTTAGACTTTTTGATTAGTAATTAATTATGTTTATTTGTTGGCGAAACAATGACATACATATTTTAAAAGCTTTTTATAAACAAATTTATTACATTTTACACACAAGTTCATAATCTTTGTTGTCGCCTGAACTGAGACAGTGTGAATATCGCTTTCCTCCTCTGCTGATGGAGACTGTAACACCTGTTTTATCTGCACTAATTATCTTTTCTCAAAGATTATCTATAACTGAATTTTTAAATTTTAGTTTACATATGTGTTTTGATACCTTCTATTGAGATGGTATAGGATGAGGCTGCGATCAAGACTTGTGGGGTGGTCTCTCGTTTTATATATTTTTTATAGATTTGCTTTATTGTGCTTGCATACAATCTATAAATTATTCCTAATTATATTTATAATTTGAATATGTATAGATATTGGCCACCTTTATATCCTTCTTCGTAAGTTGTAGTTGTTGCATAGATGTACATTTGTAGCAACACGTTTTTGAGGTGATTATAAGTCAAAATAACTTCCGATTTGTTGATATTTTTATAATGACCTATGGACCTATTTCATAGTTGTTCTATAGGATTTTTTTTAATGAAGGAGTCTCTTCCGTATATTCAAATTTTATTTGATTTCCCAAAGCTTCAGGCTATTGGCCCATCCTCTGGGACTGTTATCTATATATAACATATTTTACAATTATTAATCTTTTGTCACATTAGTTATGTTATCTAAGGGGATTCTACATTTTGTATATTGGTATTACAATTATCTTACTTATAAGTTCTTTCTCATTTCAAATCGCCAATTGTCATCATACATTTTTTAATCAGTGTGTACAATACTTTTGTCCTCTTTCCCATTTTACATTTTTTGGCATATATGAAAGAACCATTTATTCCATTGCCACATTTTAAACTGGTGTTACTATGCGGACTTTGGTACTTGGATTGTCTAGCCCCCTTCATCATGTTTTTCTTTGTTTGTTTACTTGTTTTGGTGTTGGTTTCTATTATTTTTTTATATGTTTTTCAATTTTTTTATTATGTGTGCATAGTGGTTATCAAGCTGTTTTGTGGTTTATTGTATATTCTATGTTTTTGTTATATGTATTGCCTCTTCTATTTTTCTGTTTTTTGTTTTTTTGTACGGTGCTTAGAATTTTAGTGCTGTCGAAATCAAAAGTATGGTTGTTTTTTATGCTGTGTTCCGATAATGCTGTTGCTTTTATATTTTTTACATTTTTGCAGTTATTTTTGTGTTGTATTGTTCTAGTTTTTAGTTTTTTAGATGTTTCTCCGATGTATTTTTTCTTACAGTTTTTGCATTCTATTTCGTAAATTACATTTTGTTTTTCCAGTTTTTCTATTTTGTTCTTCATATTGCTTATATAGTTTTGTAATTTGTTTCTATTGTACATTCCTAATTTTATGTTATGTTTTTCCTATGTGATGAATGCCTTTTTTACTTTCTACCTCTATGAAATATGTAGTAAGGGAAAGTATTGCGATTGTGAAAAATTTTGACTTCCGGTTTTCAACAGAAATACACATTTTTGGGTCCCCTGAGTCCAAATAACCAAGTCCCGCGAAATGGTTTGTGCGTGTGTGTGTGTGTGTGTGTGTGTGTGTGTGTGTGTGTGTGTGTGTGTGTGTGTGTGTGTGTGTGTGTGTGTGTGTGTGTGTGTGTGTGTGTGTGTGTGTGTGTGTGTGTGTGTATGTGTGTGTGAACAGACTAGCTCAAAAACTATAAACCGTGTGAATCTGAAATTGGGTATTTAGTGTATGTATATGCCCGCAATGTGACAGCAAAAATTTCATCAAAATTGGTCAAACGGAGGGGGTACTTTATTTAATAACCTTTTACGTTTTTTTCACCTTCTCAAAAACGGCTTTAACGATTCTGATTAAACTGAGTATTTAGTATGTTAATATGCCCGAGATATGACTGCAAAAATTTCATAAAATTGATCAACCGGAGGGGGCAATTTACTTAATAAATTTTGTCTCATTTAATACAGATCTACGCTCCATTGAATGCTATGCTGCTCAAGTTTGGGATTTTCAGACGTATGGTATATTAGTTAAGTTATAAAAAGTTCCACGTTTTTTCGTTAAAAAACTGTTTTCATTCCCGCTTGCTACCCCAAACTATATGGTTTATTAAGAGACTGTCTCTGAATTAGGGATGGGGAGTGACTGGCATACCTGTGACTTTGTGACTGTGACTTACCGGTCACCAGTAGTCACTGTGACCAAAATTTACAAGTCACTGTGACTTCAGTCACTGTAAGGTCTCAGTCTCTGGAAGATTTATCTCTCCAAAAATTCACAGGGACTCTACTTGTCAGTGATTTGGGTCACTCTTGACTTCACTGTGACCGATGCCGCTGATCTCCCACTACACCTCTCTTCCCGCCACTGTTCTCAGCAATTTGGGAAACTTTCCGGTCACATAAAAAACAAACCCACTTTAATAAAAAAAAGTCTTTTGTCTTTCCTACCTAAAATTCACAACTTACTTTTACTTAGACATAATCAACTCTCTTATCTCCGATTAAAAACCAAAAAACAAATTATTTTATTGCTAAGTTTGTAATTCGACTGCTTACTTTCTAGTTAATTATAACTGAATCTTTTTTTATTTTTATTTTTACCATCAAATGAATAAAATATTTTTTTAAGTGCAAAGATTATTTAAAACAAATATAACTTACATTTTTTACATTAAAAATATACATTTATAACTATCATACACAAAGTAAAATTGTGCCTTTTTCAATATAAAATAAAACAAATATTCGATATAAAGTAAATACTTGTAATATTTATACAAAATGTAATCTATGTGTTATCAATTGCTTTACGATAACGGAACATTATGGGGTTAAATTCACAAATTTTCGGATAGAGCAAATAATTTTTGAGAAGACCCTAGAAGCTCGGGGCCACCAGCGGGAAGCACATGAATTCATGTGATATAAACCATTATTTAGATTTGTTTTTCTTCGTATTACATTAGACCTTGCATTTTGGAAACTGTTTTCTCAGTGCATTTTAATTAAATTAATAAATTACTAAGTTAACATTTTCTAATAAGTTAATGAGATTTTGAGAATCTTATTGATTGATGCCAAAACTCTCCAATTATAACCTTAGAGCGAGGTTACCATTCACTTTTGACGTCATTCCTTCAACAGTGACAATGTCACTGGTATTTGTCACTGTGACTTTTAAGGAGCAGTCACTGGTCACTGCAGTGACAGAAAATATCTGTCACACCCCACCACTACTCGGAATTCCATGAGACATTTAGACTGCAGCTGCATTTCAAATATTGTCTTTGGGTTTTGAAATTGCCCCCCTTTACTTTCACTTATCTATATATGAAATACTAGTAGAGATGAGAGATGGTCAACTGTTCTTCAATTACGATAGGATAAATAATGGTCAGGATTTTCAGTTTACAATGACATATATCATATTCTATTTTATCTTGTTAACCAGCCTCTTATTTTAATATTTATGTATACCATCTTTTATATTATTATTAGTTCTGTAATGTATCCATTTATTGTCATCCTCTAGCATAGATTCTCATATATTTGTTTTCTTTTAGCCCTGATGAAGATCCACAAGCTGGATCGAAACGTTGGCTTACCATAATAAATGTCATTGTAAACTGAAAATCCTGACCATTATTTATCCTATCGTATATATGAAATATATAGTAAGGGAAAGTATTGCGATTTCAACTTCCGGTTTTCAACGGAAATACACGTTTTGGGGTCCCCCTGAGCCCAAATAACCAAGTCCCGCGAAATGGTTTGTATTTTTGTCTGTATGTCTGTGTGTCTTTGGGTGTGTGAACAGAGTAGCTCAAAAACTATGCACCTGAAATTAGGTATTTAGTGTATGTGTATACCCGCGATATAAAAATTTCATCAAAATTAGTCAAACAGAGGGGTACTTTATTTTATAACTTGAGTTTTTTTTTATTTATCCCAAAACGGTTTTAAAGATTTTGATCAAACTGGGTATTTGATGTATGTATATGCCGGCGATGCGACAGCCAAAATTTCATCAAAATAGTTCAAACGGAGGGGGGGACTTTATTTAGTAAATTTTGTCTCTTTTTCAAGAGTTTTTTTTTATTTACTCAAAAGCGGGTGTAACTATTTTGATCAAACTTGGTTTTTGATGGTTTTATGTGCCAGCGGTGTGGCAGCCAAAATTTAATCAAAATTGGTCACACAGAGGGGCACTTTACTTAATAAATGTTGTCTCATTTTCAGGTTTTATTTTATTTTCTTAAAAACGGCTTTAACTATTTTGATCAAACTGGATATTTGATTTATGTATATGCCCTCGATGTGACGGCCATAATTTCATATCTCATGTTATCACTGATGAATTGGGTCCCTTAAAAAAACAAATAAGCAATAATGAATCAAAAAATACTGCGAACCTTCAAGTTTTGCAATACAAATACTATATAACTTATGGAGATTTACAAATATAAGCATATACTTGAATGTGGAAAAATGTGTGAAGTTGAGTAATAGCTTTTACGTATTATCGTAATACCTCAATATCTAATCTAAGTAAGGTTGTAAGTGAAAGTTGTGTGTTGCATCCACCAGATTTTTATTTTATCTGTTGATTGTGGTATGTATTGGATTTTGTAGTATTTGTTATTTGTTTTATTATAATTATCTTTATCTATTTTTTAATTTTTTTCTTCTTGTTTATCTGTGTAAAAATATGTAATTAATTTTTGGTTTGGTTTTTCTATTTCTTTGTTTTCGTATAATTTTGGTGGATTGGTATTATGTTTTGGTTCTGTTTTTAATGTTAGTAATGTTTTTTGAGTTAATTTTATTTTGTTCTATTATCATTTTATTATTATTTATATTGTACCATATTTTATTTATTAATTTTTTTGGATAGAGATTTTCTTCTAAAATTTGGTATATTTGAATTTACCTTTTAATGTTTTTTAAATGTTCTGTGTCTGTTAATGTACTGTCTCAATTCGGCCTTAAAGGAACTTAATAATAATAACAAATATCACATACAAAATGCATATGAATTAAAAACAATATTACAATATATAGATTTCCAAAACAAAAATTTACTTATAGCTAGTCGTGATGTTAAATCCCTATTCATGAATGTACCAATAGATGAAACAATAAAAATCATAGAGACACAATCAATAGTGATCAAATCAATTAATGACAGACCATTGTTCATAATTAAAGCCGTTCTGTTCATTTGAGAAGTGGCAATTAACAAAACGCATTAATGTATAATCTAAGTAAGTTGGTAAGTGAAAGTTGTGTGTTGCGTGCACGCACCAGATTTTTTAGATATTACAACTAAGAATTTTTGTTTATTCAAGTACTAATTGGTGCACAATGTTTTTGTTTAACCTGTTTTTTGCTAATAGCATGAGTAGGCGACATACAATTGCCCATGGGAAAAATTTATACATACAATTGCCCTAGAGATTTGTTTGTGGTCATGGCAGAAGCAAAATGAATAGGAAATTGAAGCCTTTTAAATTTTAATCAAAATTCTGATGGTGTTAGGGAAATACGTGGCAACGGGACGGTATCTTCTTTAAACCTTCCAATCAAAATCGTTGCTTCAATAACATTTCCTCTGATTCTTTTAATGACCGTTACACAATTTAGGTGGATTTAAACAACGAAGAAGAATGATCGGTGAGCAAATCATCAACCGGAGATTGTGTGGTGGAATTCCCTGTACAGCCAGGGAATTTAAAAATTGAGTTGCGAAATTTACGGCTTCGTTTTCATCGTTGTCATTCTTCGTCATTATCATGGGCGGATCCAGCCGACTGTAAAAGGGGGGGCTGCAGTCCTAAAGGGGAGGGGGCTGCAGCCCCATAGCCCTTTATTTGGATCTGCCAATCAGTTTTTTTACTTTCACTTACCTATATATGAAATATATAGTAAGTGGAAGTATTGCGATCGTGAAAATTTTCGACTTCCGGTTTTCAACGGAAATGCACGTTTTGTGGTCCCCTGAGTCAAAATAACCAAGTCCCGCGAAATGGTCTGTGTGTGTGTCTGTGTGTCTGTGTGTCTATGTGTGTGTGTGTGAACAGACTAGCTCAAAAACTATAAACCGTGCGAACCTGAAATTGGGTATTTAAAGTATGTATAAGTCCGCGATGTGACAGCAAAAATTTCATCAAATTTGCTCAAAGGGAGGGGGTACTTTATTTAATAACTTTTTAAGTTTTTTTCTATTTTCTCAAAAACGGCTCTAACGATTGATCTATTTATATGCCTGAAATATGACTGTAAAAATTTCATCAAAATTGATCAACCGGAGAGGGGACTTTACTTAATAAATTTTGTATCATTTTCACGTGTTTTTTTTTTATTTACTCAAAAACGGTTTTAACGATTTTGATCAAACTTGGTATTTGATGTATTTGTATGCCCAAGATATGACTGTAAAAATTTCATCAAAATTGATCTACGGGAGGGGGGACTTTACTTAATAAATTTTGTATCATTTTCACAGGGTTGTCTTATTTATCAAAAACGGCTTTAACATTTATCAAAAACGGCTTTAACGATTAACAAAAATAAGATATGAAAGTAGAAAAATGTGTGACTTTGGGAAATGATATTTAGCAAAACACGTCAATTTCTAATCTAAGTAAGTTGGTAAGTGAAAGTTGTGTGTTGCGCGCACGCACCAGATTTTTACCATCGTGTTCCTTTCCCACAACTAAAGTTCTACTTGTTCTGCATATTATTTGTTCTTTACTTGCTTACTTTAAGGAAAGTCAAATTCTATCTTTAAATGACGAAAAATTTTCCATAGGGGGCTGCAGTCCCCCCCCCCCCCCCCTGGATCCGCCAATGGTCAATATTGTCAATTGATTTAACATAAATGAGCTCACCTGGCAACAAGTATTTGGACAACGATGAAAACGAAGCCGTAAATTTTGATGAAATTTTTACAGTCATATTTCAGGCATATAAATAGATCAAATACTCAGTTTAATCAAAATCGTTAGAGCCGTTTTTGAGAAAATAGAAAAAAACTTAAAAAGTTATTAAATAAAGTACCCCCTCCCTTTGAGCAAATTTGATGAAATTTTTGCTGTCACATCGCGGACTTATACATACTTTAAATACCCAATTTCAGGTTCGCACGGTTTATAGTTTTTGAGCTAGTCTGTTCACACACACACACATAGACACACAGACACACAGACACACACACAGACCATTTCGCGGGATGGTTATTTTGACTCAGGGGACCACAAAACGTGCATTTCCGTTGAAAACCGGAAGTCGAAAATTTTCACGATCGCAATACTTCCACTTACTATATATTTCATATATAGGTAAGTGAAAGTAAAAAAACTGATTGGCAGATCCAAATAAAGGGCTGTGGGGCTGCAGCCCCCTCCCCTTTAGGACTGCAGCCCCCCCTTTTACAGTCGGCTGGATCCGCCCATGATAATGACGAAGAATGACAACGATGAAAACGAAGCCGTAAATTTCGCAACTCAATTTTTAAATTCCCTGGCTGTACAGGGAATTCCACCACACAATCTCCGGTTGATGATTTGCTTACAGATCATTCTTCTTCGCTGTTTAAATCCACCTAAATTGTATAACGGTCATTAAAAGAATCAGAGGAAATGTTATTGAAGCAACGATTTTGATTGGAAGGTTTAAAGAAGATACCGCCCCGTTGCCACGTATTTCCCTAACACCATCAGAATTTTGATTAATGATTTCCTATTCATTTTGCTTCTGCCATGACCACAAACAAATCTCTAGGGCAATTGTATGTATAAATTTTTCCCATGGGCAATTGTATGTCGCCTGCTCATGCTATTAGCAAAAAAATGGTTAAACAAAAACATTGTGCACCAATTAGTACTTGAATAAACAAAAATTCTTAGTTGTAATATCTAAAAAATCTGGTGCGTGCACGCAACACACAACTTTCACTTACCAACTTACTTAGATTATACATTAATGCGTTTTGTTAATTGCCACTTCTCTAATGAACAGAACGGCTTTAATTATGAACAATGGTCTGTCATTAAAGGCGTAGTCCGCATGCATGGGCTCAACGATTTTTATGAGTAGACTGAATATTTTTCTTTTTTTCTCCTCATTTTGTTTTCTTTATTTTTATCATATCTCATATTTAGCCATTTCTTAATTTAGGCGTAATGAGAGACTGTTAATTTTTCCATATAAACAAAAACAAGTGTACTTTACAGGAAAACAAAAAAGACCCCTTCCCCATTTAAGCCCCCTCAGAACATGTTAATAACGATAAAGCTTACCTGATATTAAAGAACACCTAATTTTCATTAAGCATGACGAATTTGATAAAAATCGTTAAAGCCGTATTTGAGATCATCGAAAAAAAGGTAAAAATTGGAAAAAAAATTATGAAATAAAGGGCCCGCTCCGTTTGACCAATTTTGATGAAATGTTGGCTATCACATTTTTGGCATATACATACATCAAATACCCAGTTTGATCAAAATAGTTAATGCCGTTTTTGAGTAAATAAGAAAAACACTTGAAAATTATATAAAATTTATTAAGTAAAGTCCCCCCTCCGGTTGATCAATTTTGATGAAATTTTTACAGTCATATTTCAGGCATATAAATAGATCAAATACTCAGTTTAATCAATATCGTTAGAGCCGTTTTGGAGAAAATCGAAAAAAAAATTAAAAAGTTATTAAATAAAGTACCCCCTCCCTTTGAGCAATTTTGATGAAATTTTCGCTGTCACATCGCGGGCATATACCTACACTAAATACCCAATCTCAGGTTCGCACGGTTTATAGTTTTTGAGCTAGTCTGTTCACACACACACACACACACACACACACACACAGACCATTTCGCGGGACTTGGTTAATTGGACTCAGGGGACCCCAAAACGTGTATTTCCGTTGAAAACCGGAAGTCGAAATTTTTCACGATCGCAATACTTCCACTTACTATATATTTCATATATATGCAAGCACAATACTCCAAGTCGTCTGATGCCGAAGTATCCCAAGTAAAAACTTGTATTCAATAATAAAAAAATCTGGTGCGTGCGCGCAACACACAACTTTCACTTACCAACTTAATTAGATTAGAAATTAATGCGTTTTGTTGATTGCCACTTCTCAAATGAACAGAACGGCTTCAATTATGAATAAAGGTCTGTCATTAATGGCGTACTCCGCATGCGTGGGCTCAACGAGTTTTATGAGTTGACTGAATATTTTCCTTTTTTTAACCGACTTCGAACGAAAGAGGAGGTTACTCTATTCGATACGTATGTGACTTTTTTTTTTTTGTGCCTTTTTTTTTCTTTTTTTTTTTCTATGTATGTTCACCGAATACTCAGAGATGGATGGACCAATTGGAACGAAACCTTTTGCATCTTGTAGAGTATTTTCCCAAGGTGGTCCCATTGAAACCTTTTTTGGGTTCTTAATTTATTTAAGAAGTTATCGGGAAAAAACATTAAATTAATTATTTAATTATCGCTCAAAATGTTTACTTATTGGAAAAACATATGGCATATATAACATAAGGTATACTCCAACAAGCTATTAAAACTAATTGATAACTAACAAATCTCAATATTGTTTTACTGCTGGATTTATCAATTGGGAAAACCAACCAATCAAATTCAGAATCAAAAGAGTGGGGGAAGAACATGAGCAGTCTGTTAGTTATCGATGTGTTTTAAGTGCTTGTTGGAACAACCCTATACATAAGTGTTATGTCTCAACTTGATAATTGAAATGAAAAACAATGGTTACAAATATCATAATAACTATATTAAGATAACAGAAATTGATTTCGTTTTTTAAACAAGGGTAAAACATATTATATATCACAATAACATCTGTTAATGTCAATTAAGAATACAAAGAGATTTTAACATAGGGATATAACAGTCTCCCACACTTAAATATGAAGGAGGTAGCTTCTGTTCCTAAACATAATCTTGAAGATAGGAGGGTGGTCTCCGTTGACGTTGCGACCTGCGAAGATAAAGAGAGGCTGGATCTGATGCTGTCGGAGCATCAGCTGGATCCTGAGGCGCTGGAGCTGGAGAGACTGGATCTGGTGGTCGAGGAGCTGGAATGGGTGCAGCTGGTGGTTGGAAGGTGTCTTCACGTTGGACTCCGGATCGCCCTGTCCTGGCTGAGGATGAGCTATTGTAAGCCTGCTCCTCTGGTGTCGGGACTAATGGTAATTTTGGGACCTGGCAGACTCGAATTTGGTCTATGTGTCTTTTCAGACGATAACCATCATCGAGATTCACCATGTAGTGCACTCGCCCCAGCTTTTCTGCAATCGTTCCGAATTTCCATTCTTCCTTATTTGCCGCATACCATCTAACTTGTACTCTTTCTCCCACACTTAATTGACGGCAATCAGGATGCTGTAGTATTGCAGTGGCTTGCTTGGGTGGAAAAAGAGCATCTAATTGAATTCTTATTTGTCTCCCTAAGTATACCTGTGATGGAGAATGTCCGGTTTCTAAAGGGGTGGCGCGGTATCTAAAAACAATCTCTTGTAAATTTTCATGAAGCGCATTGTTGCTGGAAGTATTAGATTTTAGTTTCTTTTTTAGAATTTGAACACTCCGCTCTGCAAGTCCATTTGTAGCGGGGTGACCAGGAGCTATAAATTTTTTAATTATCCCACAACTCCGACAAAAATCCTTGAACAATGCGCTAGTGAAAACCGTCGCATTGTCAGATACAAGTATTCTCGGGAATCCATGGAAGCTGAAAATGTCTTTTAGAAGCTTGATCGTGGTTTGGGATGACGGCGGGTCTTTCGAAAGGCGCACTTCTGGCCATTTCGACTTGGCATCGATGAGTAGTAGGATATGGTAGTTATTGATGGGTCCTGCGTAATCAACGTGCACTCTATCAAAATTTACTTCAGGCTCTTCCCAATGATGTATAGGAGCTTTTGGAGGATTGTTACGAACAATGGCACAGTTTTGGCAAGATCTGACCAGGCGCTCAGGAATTTCCATTCTTCCTTATTTGCCGCATACCATCTAACTTGTACTCTTTCTCCCACACTTAATTGACGGCAATCAGGATGCTGTAGTATTGCAGTGGCTTGCTTGGGTGGAAAAAGAGCATCTAATTGAATTCTTATTTGTCTCCCTAAGTATACCTGTGATGGAGAATGTCCGGTTTCTAAAGGGGTGGCGCGGTATCTAAAAACAATCTCTTGTAAATTTTCATGAAGCGCATTGTTGCTGGAAGTATTAGATTTTAGTTTCTTTTTTAGAATTTGAACATGCCGCTCTGCAAGTCCATTTGTAGCGGGGTGACCAGGAGCTATAAATTTTTTAATTATCCCACAACTCCGACAAAAATTCTTGAACAATGCGCTAGTGAAAACCGTCGCATTGTCAGATACAAGTATTCTCGGGAATCCATGGAAGCTGAAAATGTCTTTTAGAAGCTTGATCGTGGTTTGGGATGACGGCGGGTCTTTCGAAAGGCGCACTTCTGGCCATTTCGACTTGGCATCGATGAGTAGTAGGATATGGTAGTTATTGATGGGTCCTGCGTAATCAACGTGCACTCTATCAAAATTTACTTCAGGCTCTTCCCAATGATGTATAGGAGCTTTTGGAGGATTGTTACGAACAATGGCACAGTTTTGGCAAGATCTGACCAGGCGCTCGATGTCTTTATCCATATTCTTCCAATAACAGAATTTTCGAGCGAGCTGCTTCATCTTGACAATGCCTGGGTGAGTCCGATGTAATTCGTGTAGAACATCCTCCCGTAGTCGAAGGGGGATCACGACTCGGCTTCCTTTAAAGATGACGTTGTCTTGAATTTGATAATCTGGGTCATTGAGTTGACCTGACCGTAGTTCTTCCTTAATTTTTTTTAGATCTGGGTCCTCATTGGTAGCTGCTGCTAAAGATTCGAATGTAACAGCTGTGGTCGAGATATGGTCAATTACTTGGTCATTAAGATCTCGGAGTTCTAGTTCAATTAACATATCAGCACTTTTAGTTACTTGTCAATCTGGTTCTATTGGAGATCTGGAGAGATAATCAACATGATTAATATTCTCACTTTTCTTGTGTTCAAGTGTGTAGTTAAAGCTTTGGAGGAACGCTGCATAGCGAAGCAGCCTGGCGCTTGTCATAGCCGGAATCTTCGCATCTTGATGTAAGATTCTAGAAAGTGGTCGATTGTCTGTTATGAGTGTGAAGTGTCTTCCGTAAAGATAAGTGAAAAATCTGTCAACAGAAAAAACGATCGCAACAGCTTCTCGATCTAGTTGGCTATAGTTACGCTCAGCATCCGTTAACGCTCTGGATGCAAAGGCAATCGGCCTCTCGACTCCATCAATTACATGTGCCAATACTCCAGCAACACCTGTAGGACTAGCGTCGCAAGTCAGTCTCACAGGCAATCCCGGATCAAATGGTGTTAGAACTTTGTCACTTGAGATTTCACGTTTCAGCTGTATGAACGCTGATTGACAGTCTTGTGTCCATTGGAAGCGTCGATTTTCTTTCAATAAGCAGCGTAGAGGGTACGTTATTGAGGAAAGATGCGGGATGAATTTTGAATAATGCGTTACCATACCTAAAAATCTTCGGACTTCTTGTTGATTAATTGGAGGCTTTAGTTTGCATATAGCTTCAATTTTCTTGGGACATTTCTTGATGGTGTTGTGACTAATGACATGACCTAAAAAAGATACTTCTTCCTTGAAAAACTGGCACTTCCGACGGTTCACGTGAATATTATTTTCTTTTAATCGATCTAGTAAACGATGCAGATTAGTATTGCACTCATGAAATGTCTTTCCATAGATTGCAATGTCGTCGAAATAAGTTGTAACGCCATTTAACCCAGATAGGACCTTATTCAAGATCTTATGGAACTCACTAGGTGCATTCTTGATACCAAAGTTAAGTCGATTGACTCTATACGTGCCTCTATGGGTCGATATGGTTTGTATTATACTCGTATCTTCATCGACTTTTACGTGTAGGTATGCCTTGTAAAGATCGATGATGCAAAAGTATGCAGCATTTCGCAGCTGGTGGAGGGTCTCTTCGATCTTTGGAATAGGGTAATGGGAGGTTTGAAGCTGAGGGTTGACGGATGTTTTGTAATCCACTCACAATCGAACATTACCATCGGGTTTAGGAATGACAACTAGTGGTGAACCCCAGTCACTGTGGTCCACCTTCACAATGATCCCGTCTCTTTCAAGGGCATCAAGTTCTTTTTCTACCTTATCGCGTAAGGCGAAAGGCACTTCCCTCTCTTTGATAAATACAGGTTTTGCTTTTTTCCTCAAGCTAAGAGATATGACACAATCTGGCACACAACCAACCTTCGGTTTGAAGAGATCAGCATACTGTTGGTCGATTTCTTTGACGGCATCTTGAGGACTGACCTCTTTGATTAAGTTGATATTTCTATGGGAAGGAAAATCGAGATGCTTTAATTCGATACCGAACCTCCTGATCCACGTTCTTCCCAATAGGGGCGTAAAATTTTCTGGAACAATGAAGATGGACTCATTGGACACAATACCGTTACAACAAACAGCAACGTTGACTACTCCTAGTGGCTTGAACACACCTGCTGTATACGATCGGAATGGGATCTTTGTGGGCTGCATGTCTACCTGAATTTGGAGTTTTTTGAAGTCGGATATCGGAAGGAGTGTGAGCCCTGCTCCAGAATCTACCTCAAAGGTTTGAGGCTTTCCTTCTATTAATACTTGGATGAAATATTTTGCTGTTTCATGGGTATTATCTTTTTTATGCACATTTACTATTTTATTGAAATGCTGATATACTTCTATCTCTTCTTCCTCTGTGAAATTGGATTCGGAATCAGAACTTCGCGAAATCTGTTTTATTCCCTGTCGTTTCCGGAGGAGTGTTTTGATGCATACTTTCTGGACATGGCCTTGCTTTAAACACGCTTGACAACGCAACTTATCCCTGTTAACGCGGAAATCAGCTGCAAGGTGATTATCAGGGATAGGATATATATGTAATAAAAATTTCAAAATATGTACATAAATATGGACGTATATTTGCAAATATATGTAATAAAAATATGAAAATATGGACAAAAAAAAAATTAAAATATTTACAGAACTTTAAATAGAATAGTTAAAAACATAAAAAATAAATGTACATTTGAAAAATTTATACCATATCAAAATAAAAAATAAAAATAGTTAACAATTTTTTGGAAATGTAACATTAAATTTTAAACTTCTTCCTCATCTTCACCATCAAAAACGTTGCAAATAAGGTCTTCGGAAAATCTACAACGATTCGGTCGAAGTAATGCTTTGTATTTGCTGAACGATCTTTGTACCTCGACTGATGTGACGGGTGCGAATTTAAAAGCATTTATCTCTTTAAGTGCAAGGGCCAAGTCTTTTTCGGGTTTTCTCCTTTGTGCTGACGAGCAATATTTTTCAAGTCGTCAAGTCCAGGATTTTTTTTCAAAATAACCTCTAATTTTTGTTTTACAACGGTTCCCTTGTTTCCTTTGGCTTCATTTATTTTCTCGATTATTTTTTGCAAAATTTCCAAATTGTCAATAAGTGCCATATTTTTAGTTTCCAACTGTTTTATGGCTTGTGATAAAAAACTAAAGTTACTAGCTATGTAAACCAGATCTTGTTGTAATTTATTATCTTTGAAGAGAGCGTTCGCTTTTTCTATTGCTAAAGAATCAACATCTAGAGTCGATGTTATATGTTTTATTTTTTCGAAGTTCTCTAAGTAGTACTTCGCCGCCTCTAACCAAGTTCCCCAGCGTGTAAGGACTGGTTGGGGTGGTAAACAAAGCTCGGGATACATGTCTTTCAATATATTAATACGACCTGGGGGTCAGTCTTGTCAGTCTTCAGTCTTTGTTTATTTATTTTAGGTATTGATAGAAAAAAAAAAAAAAAAAAAAAAAGTGAATAAACAACAATAATTTTAATGTGAATTCCCTAGTTGTAAAATATGGACAAAAATATGTATTTATCGAAATATATGTAAAAATATTTAAAAACGACAAAATATGGAAAAATATGGAAAATAAAAATGGTTCAAAATGGTTTATATCATGGTAAAAATCATTTAGAATGCATATACATGCATTTTTAGGCCTCAGAACAAAATATGTAAATACATGAAAATCACATCCCTAGTGATTATCTTTACCACAGCGAAGGCATAATTTATTAATCCCAAGTTCTTCGTAGTCCCTTCGGTATAGCATCTTAGATGAGCGTTTTCTATTATTTTGAAGTGATTGCCTTCTTGTATGGACTTTGCTAACAAGAGATGAATTCTCCTGTTGACTTGAAATATGACAGCTATCTGTTCTTGAAGCTTCTAATGCGTGGGCTTTCTTAAGAATTTCATCAAAAGGCATCTCCGGGCTCATAAGAAGTTGTTCTCGTATGTACGAATTTCGAATGCCCCTAATGAATTGGGAGCATAAGAAAATATCAGAAATAGATTTCTTACACTCACAGTACAAATTACAGTCAGAGATAAACGATTTGAGGGAGGTAACATATTGTGATATGTTATCAGTCTCTGATTGGAAATACGACTGAAATTTGTGGCGTTCAACTAATGGGTTTTTCTTAGGGCACAGATGCTCAGTTAGTAATGAAACTATCTTGTCATAGTTGAGATCAGTTGGAGCAAGTGGTGCGGATAACGAAGTTAACAATGAGTATGTCTTAGGTCCAATGCTATTTAAAAACAGCCGAGTACTGAACTCGTATTAATTTCCACATTTTTGATTTCCAAGTAATTTTGAAATCGGAGTCTGTATTGTGAAAATGTTTCCTTACTTGAATCAAATTCTTCAAAACTTGAAATACCAGTGCATGAATTAGAAAGTGCCTGTGATACTGCTTGAATTAATGATTGATGGTTCGAAGCCAAAATAGTTAGCAACTCTCTAAATTGATCATTATTCATTTTGAATCAATTTGATGATATTGAACTATTTGAAAAAAAAAAGGTAAACTTACGTAGTTTGTCCTCGTCGCCAATCTGTTATGTCTCAACTTGATAATTGAAATGAATAACAATGGTTACAAATATCATAATAACTATATTAAGATAACAGAAATTGATTTCGTTTTTTAAACAAGGGTAAAACATATTATATATCACAATAACATCTGTTAATGTCAATTAAGAATACAAAGAGATTTTAACATAGGGATATAACAATAAGCTTAACCAATATTTCAAAAATAGATCAAAATATGATATATAATATCGCAGTCGTTTACTGTAGCGATAATAGCATAAGTATTAGATAGATATATATTCACCGATAACAGTAAACCTTAATTTAGATTTAATCGACGGTTGGACACCATAATCATAAGACCAAAAAAATCGTGGGATTCTAAGAAAGGCTGAGTATTGATAATCGTTTTAAAGCAGAATTTAAGACTTCTTCAAGTTCCTGAAAGATCGTTTAAATTTAAAATCGTAGCTATTATTGATTTAAATTAGATTTTGATTTCCGACTTTCATTCGCTATGCACGTGAAAAAGGAATACAATAATTCCTGGAAAAGTTTATTTTCAGTTGATTTGGGGGCCTTAACATTCAGTCACCTCTGTCTTTTTCCGGAATCACTCGGTCTTATTAATATACGATGTAATCATGAAATCTTGTGACGATTCTTCAAGGAGCGACACTACTGTTATGTTTTCCGGATTACTACTATAGGTTTCTAATTTTTTTTCTGCAACTAGAATAAATTAGAAAGGCTGTAAATGCCAAATAATTTATTTTGGGAAGACGAAAATCTGCTATCTAAGCTCAAATGTAGCTCGAAAAAATATTAGAGGCATGTCCAG
The DNA here is from genome assembly GCA_911387785.2 of Aelia acuminata. Lineage (NCBI taxonomy): Eukaryota > Metazoa > Arthropoda > Insecta > Hemiptera > Pentatomidae > Aelia > Aelia acuminata. The sequence goes on along the minus strand of OU426978.1, from coordinate 109,508,058 downwards.
TTACGAAATAATTTACGTTCTGCTAAATAATTTCAATATTAGTTTGTTCCATCACCAATTTCATCTATGATGGCTAATTGTCTAATTTTTTTTTACGTTGCTAGCTGCTGGTGACACACAGGCTTTGCTATTGTCTAAATAGGAGAGTTTAGATATAAAAATCTTTAAGATAGGCACTTATTAGGAATTATTTCCATCATTCATTTTCCAGTTGATTTTTCGATTTCTTACACTTTTCCACTTGCCTAAATTGTGAGTTGTAATTGTTTGCTGTGTACTAACTGAAATGTAGTAGAATAAAGCGTTATCAAAGAGCCAGACTGTCTTAAAACAATTTCCATTGATTTTGAGGTTTCGATCGATCTTTTTTAAATCGAAAGAAATTTAAATATTCGATTTTTTTAGTTTGCCGAAATTTTCAAAAGCCAAACCGTCTAAGTTCAGTGTTTGCGGTTCGTGAGAGCCTAAAAGTGTTTTTAAGAGCCTAAGTCCAATAAAAAATGAATGAATTTTATTGAAATAAACAGTGAAAATTTCATACTTTTCAGTGCATTTATTTTTACTGGTTCCTAGGTTTCGAAGTCGGTTTAATTTTTTTTTTTATAAATTTTTTTTTATTTCTCCTCTTTATGTTTTCTTTATTTTTATCATATCTCATATTTTGCCATTTCTTATTTTTAGGCGTAACGAGAGACAGTTAATTTCTCCATATAAACAAAAACAAAGGTACTTTATAGGAGACAAACAAACAATAAAGGCCCCAACCCCACCCCCCCCAAAAAGCCCCCTCGGAACATTTTAATAATGATAAAGCTAACTTGATATTAAAGAACACCTAATTTTCATTTAACATGACGATTTGATAAAAATCGTTAAAGCCATTTTTGAGATCATCAAAAAAAAAAGGTAAAAATTGGAAAAAAATTAAGAAATAAAGTGCCCGCTCCGTTTGTGCAATTTTGATGTGATGTTGGCTATCACATCTTTGGCATATACATACATCAAATATCCAGTTTGATCAAAATCGTGAAAGCCGTTTTTGAGTAAATAAAAAAAAACACGTGAAAATGATACAAAATTTATTAAGTAAAGTCCCCCCTCCGGTTGATCAATTTTGATGAAATTTTTACAGTCATATCTCGGGCATATACATACATCAAATACCCAGTTTGATCAAAATCATTAATGCCGTTATTGAGTAAATAAAAAAAACACGTGAAAATTACACAAAATTTCTTGAATAAAGTCCCCCCTCCGGTTAATCAATTTCGATGAAATCTTTATAGTCATATTTCTCGCATATAAATATATCAAATACTCAGTTTAATCAAAATCGTTAGAGCCGTTTTTAAGAAAATCGAAAAAAACGTAAAATGGTATTAAATAAAGTACCCCCTCCCTTTGAGCAATTTTGATGAAATTTCTGCTGTCACATCGCGGGCATATATATACACTAAATACCCAATTTCAGGTTGGCACGGTTAATAGTTTTTGAGCTAGTCTGTTCACACACACACACGCACGCACGAAGGCACAAAAGCACGCACGCACGCACGCACACACGCACACACACACACACACACACACACACACACAAATACACACACACAGACCATTTCGCGGGACTTGGTTATTTGGACACAAGGGACCCCAATATTTCCGTAGAAAACCGGAAGTCGAAATTTTTCACTATATTAACTAATTTTCACTATATTATACTTCCACTTACTATATATTTCATATATAGGTAAGTGAAAGTAAAAAATTAGTGACTTTAGAGAACAAATATAAACAAAAAAAAATCTGGTGCGTGCGCGCAACACACAACTTTCACTTACCAACTTACTTAGATTAGAAATTGACGTGTTTTGCTAATAATCATTTCCCAAAGTCACACATTTTTCTACATTCATATCTTATTTTTGTTAATCGTTAAAGCCGTTTTTGAGTAAATAAAAAACCTGTGAAAATGATACAAAATTTATTAAGTAAAGTCCCCCCTCCCGTAGATCAATTTTGATGAAATTTTTACAGTTATATTTCGGGCATATACATCGATCAAATACTCAGTTTAATCAAAATCGTTAGAGCCGTTTTTTAGAAAATCGAAAAAAACGTAAAAAGTTATTAAATAAAGTACCCCCTCCCTTTGAGCAATTTTGATGAAATTTTTGCTGTCACATCGCGGGCATATACCTACACTAAATACCCAATTTCAGGTTCCCACGGTTTATAGTTTTTGAGCTAGTCTGTTCACATACACACACATACACACACACACACACACACACACACACAGACCATTTCGCGGGACTTGGTTATTTCGACTCAGGGGGTCCCAAAACGTGTATTTCCGTTGAAAACCGGAAGTCGAAAATTTTCACGATCGCAATACTTCCACTTACTATATATTTCATATATAGGTAAGTGAAAGTAAAAACATCTGGTGCGTGCGCGCTACCCACAACTTTCACTTACCAACTTAATTAGATTATAAATTAATGCGTTTTGTTAATTGCAACTTCGCAAATGAACAGAACGGCTTTAATTATGAACAATTGTCTGTCATTAAAGGCGTACTCCGCATGCGTGGGCTCAACGAGTTTTATGAGTTGACTGAATATTTTTCTTTTGCTCTCTTCTATATGTATTCTTTATTTTTATCATATCTCATATTACAGAGACAGTTAATTTTTCCATATAAGCAAAAAGATAGGTACTTTATAGAAAATAAATAAACATAACAGACCCTCCCCCCCCCAAGAAACCCCCTCAGAACATTTCAATAATGATAAAGCTTACCTGATATTAAAGAACACCTAATTTTCATTAAACATGACGAATATGAAGAAAATCGTTAAAGCCGTTTTTGAGATAATCTAAAAATTAGAAAAAAAGTTATGAAATAAAGTGTCCGCTTCGGTTTATCAATCTTGATGAAATTTTGGGTATCACATCTTTGGCATATACATACATAAATACCCTGTTTGATCAAATTCGTGAAAGCCGTTTTTGAGTAAATAAAAAAACACGTGAAATTGATACAAAATTTATTAACTAAAGTCCCCCCTCCGGTTGATCAATTTTGATGAAATGTTGGCTATCACATCTTTGGCATATACATACATCAAATACCCAGTTTGATCAAAATCGTGAAAGCAGTTTTTGAGTAAATAAAAAAAAACACTTGAAAATGATACAAAATTTATTAAGTAAAGTCCCCCCTCCGGTTGATCAATTTTGATGAAATGTTGGCTCTCACATCTTTGGAATATACATACATCAAATACCCAGTTTGATCAAAATCGTAAAAACCGTTTTTGAGTAAATAAAAAAAAACACGTGAAAATAATACAAAATTTATTAAGTACAGTCCCCCCTTCGATTGATCAATTTTGATTAAAATGTTGGCTATCACATCTTTGGCATATACATACGTCAAATACCCAGTTTGATCAAAATCGTGAAAGCCGTTTTTGAG